>CM051237.1:29795439-30248797 GCA_027917425.1 Gastrophryne carolinensis
AGCAGCTTCTAACTGTAAAAAAAAAAAAAAAAAAAAATGACATTCACTTACCTGTGTGTGCGCTGGCTCCCGCTGTCCCTCCTCTTCACCTGGGGGGCCTCCGATCCCCCCCCAGGACTTACCGATCTTCAGGAGAGAGCCTGGGAGGCTCTCTCCTCTCTTCTGCACGATGGCGGCCGCCATCATGCCTCTAAGCCCCGCCCCTTGGGGGCGGGGCTTATGAAGTCATCCCGGCCCCGATCTCAGGCTTCAGCCTTCTCAGCTTCTCAGATGCCGGTGATCGGTGCCCTGGAAGGAGGTGGCAGGAGATCCTCTGATCTCCTGCCTTCTCCTTCTCTGGATGCCGATCACCGGCATCTGTCAGCTGAGCGGCGAGGGACAAGAGCTTGCAATCGAAGGTAAGTACAGTAAAAAAAATTTTTTTTTTTTTCTAATAAAATACTTTTTATTATTGTGTGGTGTTTTTTTTTTCACATTAACCCTTTGTGAGCTGGTAAGGGGTCCATGAGACCCCTTATACCAGTTCACAAGGCTGGGGGGGTGGCAAGTCACCTGCCCTAGCGGGTGGCTTGCCATTAACCCCCGCACCCCCATTACCTGCCTCCCCAAAGGCCAGGGGGGGGCAGAAGAGCCCGGGCCCACATAGGCTATGTGGGCTCGTAGGCTGCAGGGTGGGGGGGCCACCAAAGCTGGCCCCCCCACTCTGTGCCTACAAGCCCCCATAGCTGGTCCCGGGCTGGTTACTTTGGGTAAGGGGGACCCCACGTCATTTTTTTTTTTGGATTTTGAAGGGTTTTTAACCCTTCAAAATCCAAAAAAAAATGGGGTCCCCCTCCCCGGGAAGGGGGGACCCTATGTCATTTTTTTTTTTAATTAACCATTTGTCATCCAGCAGCTATAAAAGGCTTCTGGGCAGGAAAGGGTGTCTACCTATACATATGTGGTATCGCTGTAACCGGGAGAAATTGGGGTTTCTCACGCAATAAGATTTTATTGACAAACTTACATTTTTTATTACAAAAAAACTCTACAAATTGTAAAAAAATGTTTTTTTTTTATTTTTTTTCACACATTTCACCCAAAAAAATTGAGAATACACCTAAAAAATACAAACAAGACATTTCATGTTAAAGCCCAGACTCTGTTGAAAAAAACAATATATAATTTTCCTGGGAAATCCCTGGAAATCCCTTCAAAAATGACAGTTGAATATGTGTAGCGCAAAATGGTGAAACATCGTCTGGCAACAGGGAGTGGCAAATGCTGCAGGTAGGCTGGCAGCGAAAGGGTTAAATCCCAAACAGGGACCATAGGTACAAGGGGGACGTACATGAGTGACCCCCTGAAAGAAGGTCTTAACCAAATGATGCTGAGCAAAAGACTTCTGAAAGAAGACGGACAGGGCAGAAACCTGACCCTTGAGTGTATTGAGTTTTAGGCCTAACTCCAAACCATGTTGTAAGAACTCCAGAACCCTAGGGATTGAAAACTCCCTACAGGCAAGAGACCTAAATTCACACAGTCAATGTAGGTACGCCATACTCTATAATAGATGGCAGAAGAAGTCTTCTTCCTAGCCTGCACCATAGTACCTACGGCAGACAAACCCTTCTCCGTCAAGATGGAGGTTTCAGCAGCCAAGCCGTCAAAGCCAGAGTTTGTAAATCGGGATGGCGTAAGGAGCCCTGAGTGAGCAGATCCGGCTCCCTTGGCAGGTCGTACTGGTCTACTGCCATTTGTACCACGTTTGCGAACCACACTCTTCTTGGCCACCTGGGGGCCACTAGAATCACAGGTACCCCTTCCAGAGCAATCTTGCGCAGAACCCTGCCCAGAAGGGGGAACGGTGGAAAGACATACAGGAGCCGAAACTCCTTCCATGACATGGACAGGGCATCCGTGGCCAAGGCCAGAGGATCCTGAGACAGGGATACGAAGGCCGGGAGCTTGTGATTGTGATGGGATGCAAACAGGTCCACATCCGGTAGACCCCAGCGGTGACACAGGGACTGGAATACCCTGCTCAGAGAGTCTGCTAGCAGATTCTCTGCCCCCGGAATGTACACAGCCGAAATGCATTGGACATTGGCCTCCGCCCATGTCAGAATCTGAGACACCTCCTGGAGGGCACCCTTGCTCCGGGTCCCTCCCTGATAGTTGATGTAGGCAACCGCCGTCTTGTTGTCTGAGCGCACCTGTACCGCCAGACCCCTCAGGTGGTGGGTCAACCGCTCCAGCACCAACCTGACTGCCCGTAATTCCAGAATGTTGATGGGTAAATGGGCCTCCTGAGGGCCCCACCTCCCCTGGAAGCGCAGGGACTTCCAGAATCCCCCCCCAACCTGACAAACTGGCATCCGTTGTGACCGTCTCCCAGGAGGGGCCAGAAAAGACCTGCCCCTTGTCAAGTTCCTGTGGTCCAGCCACCACGCAAGGGACTGTCTGTTCGAGGGGGGAAGCACACAGGCCCCGTCCAAGGACGCAGGGTTCTTGTCCCACACTGAAAGAAGTTGAAGCTGCAGAGGCCTCAAATGGAACTGGGCAAAGGGCACCGCCTCGAAGCTCGCCACCATCAGGCCCACCAGCTGCATTCCCTGCCTGATGGAGGGCTGGGAGCACGAGAGCAGGAACCTCGCCTGCGCAATCAGAGCTTCCACCTTCTGTTGAGGAAGGAATATCCTTGACTGAACCGTATCCAGAATCATTCCCAGGAACGGAGTCACCGAGGAGGGGGACAAAGAGGACTCGGGGTAATTGATCACCCAGCCGAAGGACTCCAGGGTCGACACTACCAGCTGAGTGTCCAACTCCGCCTGCTGCAGAGACCGAGAGGTGATGAGTATATCGTCCAGGTAGGGTAGCACGCGTATGCCCCTTAACCTTATCAGGGACATCACCCCTGCCAGCACCTTGTTGAACACCCTGGGAGCCGAAGTGAGGCCGAATGGCAAGGCCACAAATTTGTAATGCTGATCTTTCAGAGCAAATCTGAGAAACCTTTGGTGTCCTGGAAACACCGGGACGTGAAGGTAAGCATCTTTGATGTCTACGGACGTCATAAAGTCCCCTGGGCGCAGAGAGCCGATGGCCGAGCGCAGAGTTTCCATGCGAAAGTGCCTGTTCTTGACAAATTTGTTGAGGATTTTTAAATCCAGAATGGGCCTGACTGTGAAAAGGTTGGAATAGAACCCCATGCCCCTGTCTCCTAAGGGAACCTTGCAAATGACCCCTAGATCCAGGGGACCCTGTACGGCCAGCAACAAGACCTGAGCTGAAGCCGGGTCCTGTGGGATCCGGGACCCAATGAATCTGCGCGGGACCCAGCGAAGGACACGGTAGGGGGTTGAAAGGGTGCCCTGGCCCCGAAAGGGCCGAGTCTGCCGTCTGCGCTAGGGTAACTTACCTCCTTTGGCGAAGAGGTCTAGGCGGTCTGCAAACAGGCGTAGCCCCTTAAATGGGAGCGCAGTAAGGGCTTTCTTAGCAGCATTGTCAGCAGCCCACTGGCGCAACCAAACCGCATGGCGTATAGCTACCGCAAGGGCAGAAGATCTGGCACACATCCTAATAGCATCATCCGATGCAGACAGGATAAAGTTCACAAACACATTGAGACAGTGCATTGATAATATCAGGTGGCAGCTCGTCTGGGCCATCAAGTGCATTCCTGACCATGGCCCTGAGCGCCACCACCGTAATGGCTAAGGCACAAACCGGGCGCAGAGTCGCTCCCCCAAATGCAAAGGCATGGCATGCCAGTTGGTCAATACGCCGGTCCTCAGAGTCCCGCAGCGTAGTAGTGTCAGGGGAGTGCATAATAGAGGTGTTGGACAACCCTAGAATAGAAGCATCGACCTCAGGGAGTGATGACCAGCACTTAAGCATGTCAGCAAGGAAGGGATACTTCTTGTCCAAACTCTTAGGGATCCCGGCGAGTCTACTGGGATGTTCCCATTCTTTAAGCACGAGGTTATTGAAATGGGTTTGCTCGGGAAATTCCAAACGAGCCTTAGCAGTATGAAAGAGCTCACCCCTTTGCCTGGGAGCCGCAACAGGGGGAGAAATTGACAACACCTCAAAAATCTGAACCAGCAGCCTGTCAGTATCATCCGGGGTCCAGAGCTTGGACCCAGACTCGTCATGACCCCTTGACTTCTCAGAAAACAGCTCCCCTTCGTCCGAGGGCGTATGGCCATAAGAATGCAACAACTAATCAGATTCCGGAGGGAAAAGAGCAGAGTCAGGGGTTAAATGCCGCTTCTTTGCGGTGGCCTTACGCGCTAGCGAACTAGCAAGCAATTTTTCAACACTGGCCAGTCTAGTAGCCATATCAGGATGAGAATCCCCGCTTGTATTGGGGGTTAGACTCAGGCTTGGGGGAGTAGATGAAGCGAGGCGAGGTGCAGGCCCAGCCTCAGAAGAGGTGGGAAGAACCGATAGCGCCTGCTGTGCACAAGGAACACAGACCCGTGCATTGACACCGCTGCTAGGTAAGACCCCACAAGCTACACATAGCCGGGCTTGTCCCGAAGGAACCCCGGTCGCATTATCCTGGGATGCCTCCATATGGTGATTAATCGGCACAATAGGCCAGTAGGGATTGACGCTGTAAGCTACCCTGGATGCCCCAATAACGTCTGCAGCGCCGCCGCCGCCGCCCGTGCAGTGAAGACAATACGGGAAAGCGCGGCGGGCACCAATACAATATAAAGGCAAAAGCGCAGCTCTGACAACCATTCCCAGTCAAGTGAAAGACTAAGGCCATAAGCGTGTAATAGGGTACACTGAGGCCGCCATACGCACACACCCCTCCCCCCCCCCCTTTCTTTCCCCCCGGGCTAAGGGAGGAACGAGGGAGTATGGCGACCCTTTGGACAGGGTCCACCGCTACACGGGGCGTGGGACAACGGTGCAGGAGGGGCATCCCCTGAAGGCTCACCATCAGCCTATACCGCCTACCCTTTGGTGGGGGACTGCGGTGGAGCGTGGCTCCAGAAGCACTCTTGGTGCTGCCTACCTTCACCCGACCAGCGCAGCCAAGGCTGGGAGGCACTTCACAAGGAGGGTGGGTGGGAGTAGTCCAACAGGGCCGCAGGCTGTAATAGCCCCGCTCACCTGCGAGAGAGTGATACTTCATGTCTTCACAGTAAGCACTGCAGAGAAATCTGGGGATTTGTGGGAGGTCCCTGGGTATTTAAGGGGCCGGGAGAAGCCTGTTTTCTCATGTCTGCAGTGCACAGCGCCTCCTGGCGGAGAATACCCAAGTGTAAGTATTATATCTGGAGCAGGACGTACTGTATACTTAGAATAAAGTACTTGCCTTTCGTTCCACACAGCTTATTGGTATCAGTCCAATTACTGAAATTAAGCTCCTGCTGCATCCTGCATTGCCTGCGCCTCAAATGGCATTCACTGATGCTTCGGAGCTGGACCATGCCCCCCCCCCCCCCCCCCCCCCCCGTCATCAGTCACAGGGACCTGCCACAATCTCTGCCATCAGTCACAGGGACCTGGCCACGCCCCCTCCATTCACTACAATGAAGGGGACGTGTCAGGCCTCGGCCCACTACCTGCATTGCAATGAAGGAGAGGGTGTCTGACTGATGGCGAGTCACGATCCACCATCAAATACATCTACATGGTCAAGCACTGGATGGTGCGGCCTCAGATCCAGTGATCAGTTACTTATCCTCGGACTGTCACTAATCAGCAGCTCGGGACAAAAGGTAAGTACCCTTTTGTTTTTTTTTATGTGCCTGCTGAATCACTTTAACTAGCGCGTGCAGCGGTAGTCTAATCAATTAAAGCCAGTATTTTGAATTTCCTGGGATTTGTTCTGTTCTGTTCCCCAGGGGCAACACAATCATGGATGCCCCTCTGTGTGAAACCCCCCAGTTTGGCCAGTTAAACTCATCACTCCTCAGTCCTACGGCGCATGTGCTGGCTCTCAGCCAATAAGAGTCTTTTGCTATGTTTACAACGTTTGACAAACGTTCTTATTGACTATAATGGGGAGCGTGCGCTGACGCATCCCCAGGTGTATGTGCATTCCCACCACAGCCTATGTGAATGGCTGGGGTGGAGCGCGCGCACAACATAGGGGATCCCCAAGAGAAAACCCAGCGGCCGGCCCTAAAATCTTTTAGATTCCAGGCGGTCCACTGGTGAATTTTGTACTGCTTTAAATTCACCTGGGGAACATGTCACTAAAAGGCTATACCTGGCTCACTAGGAGATTTTGTCTCTGGTAACTAAAAACCTGAGAACCAGCAGACTTAGCAAGTGACCAGACACCCCGCCTCTCTAGCCTAGGGTCACGGACAGATCACAGCCAGATCAGGGGAGACTTGCATAAAAAAAGAATTGGGAAGCTCTGGTCACCATGGTCTAGATGTGCACACCCAGGTGCTGAGCGAGACCACCTCCATCTCTCTCATATATACTTCTGGGAAAGCTTCTAAGTGTGTCAATGATCTAGAGCATTGCTTCAAAGCGTGTCAATGACCTTTTCATGGCAAGTACCCCCCTCGCCTGCGCCACGTTCCTACCCCGTGGTACAGGTATCCCCGGTTGAGAAACACTGATCAAGAGGAGCATTCATGAGGTCAGACATTGATGTTGGATAAAAAAAAAAACCTGAGAAGAACACTAGAATCATCATTCAGGGCTCTGTCAACTCCTTCTGCACTAAACTCACCCAATGTCTGCAAGAATAAATCAAGGCAACTGGACTTGCTGTTTTTATGTTTGGCCAGTATTCTGACTGGCGTACATTCAGAATAGAGAAAGCCAAGTTTGATGCCTAGCGAAACGTCTTCAAGAAAACAAAACAGTACAAATCTATTTGCTTTGATTTATTTCAATACCATGGACCTAGATACGTGGAACCCTTCACAGACACAAGGAAAAGAGGTTTTGCTCCGCTTTAACATTTTAACAGTTTCCTGGAACTTTTAAAGGCCCCTCTTCTCCAGGGCTATAAGGGGAGGATTCCTGTTTTCCATTTCATACTTCAGTTTGACAGCAGCACAGAGAGAGTAGGCTCCACCCCCTGGGAGGAAACACAAACTGGGCAGAGATTAAAAGCCCTGCCCCTTCCTGTATGCCTGTCAAGCTTCCTGGCTACAACCAAGGAAGGGCTGGGCGAGCTCCAGGTGTGGGGGCGAAGCAAAGCACATAAATCCAAAAGAGCAATCGAAAAGTCGGGGCTGGTGGCAGACAAGCAAAGTCCAATGGATGATTCCGGGTTCAGGGGCAGGCGGCAGACAGGCAAAGTCCAGTGAGAAAATCAGAGTCAAAAACCAAGTCATCCGTCCGAGGGTAAATCCAGGAAAGCAGATCAGGAACTCAGGAATCAGGACAGCAGAATCCACAAAGTAAGCTGATAACACAGCATTGGATGCAGGCCAGCTGTCCACTTAAATAAGGCTGTCAATTATACCAGGGAGGGATGTGTCAGAGTCTGAATGAGGTCACTTCCTGTCCATTCAGAGCCAGGAAACCAGGAAGTGAAATCAAGCCCAAGAGCTTACACTCTGGGCTTCGTGCACTTGCAGTGTGCTGAACACCAGGTGTTGCTGTTGAGCAGAGCAACAGATGAAGAGCCTGCTCTGGTACGAATACCCAGCCGTGCATGCCTGCTGCTGCATGCAGATAGTGATAAAGCACGCCCACGTCTCTTTAAAGCGCAAGGAAGGCAAGGAGACTGACACTACCTCAGTTCTTTGGGTTTCCTCTCTAGGGGAACCACTGGACGGAGTGGTCTGGAGATAGTTAGTCAACGGCTAAGTTTATTATTTTAGTTTTTTATTTTAACAACCCGGCGTTCCAGGAATTGTCCGCTGAACCCTTTTTTTGTCACATTCGGGGTGGAGTCGCATCCGCTAAATTGGGGCAGCCAGGGCAGAAATTATTTCCACAAAGCTTTATTAGACCTATCCACTAGTTGAACCGTTTCAAGTTTGGCGAGTTACTGCAGGTATGCCAGTTCTTGTCGTGCGCCGGCATCAGGCTAAGGCAGATCAGCTGTTTCTTTGTTTTGACTGCTGAGCTCCCTCCAGGAATTTCAATTTTGGGAGCGGAGCCAAGACCGGGTGCCGGCGCGCTGACATCATTTCCTGGGCCGGCACAGATACGTGCGCATACCCGGAACGCTGTAAGCGGCATTCCTCCCTGGCCAGCGTTCAGGACGGAGGAAAGTGAGGCAGACTCAAGCCGCAGTAGTGGCAGCGATGTCTGACAGCGGTCACGGTGAGTCCCCCCGGACAGCGACGCTCTTAAAGCTACAGCACCAGACATGTTCAAGTAACCAGTAGGATGGTAACTGTTTAATAGTATAATAGTTTATAGGTTATTGACTATATTGTCGTTATGTTGTTTAGCCTGGATCACCTAAAGTTAAAGACACGGATCCCCCAAGACCTACGAAAGCTCTTAAGTAGTCTAAGCAGTGGCAGGTTGTTAATGTGTGCTTCCAGATACATGGCAGAGGCCTTTTATGTCTGGTTTGTAGGGAAGCAAAAAGGGGAAAATGATGCGGCTACCATATTAAAGGAGATCCTTGTAATGAAGCAGCAGATTGCTTCAATTTTGGAGGCTCGCCTTGCTACAGCACAGTTGGTTAATTTAGTGGTTGAAGGTTTGGGGCATCCCGTCTGGCTAACACTTCTGATATTTCTGTGGGCCCGCTGCAGCTTAGCAGGAACTGGAATCTGGGGAGGATTTGTCCTCTCAGGGCTCAGGTGATGGAGAAAACCGGGATAATGAGGTTTCAGAGGATCTGGATAAGCGGTCAGTGAAACTCGAAAGATTATTAGGAGATCTTTATGCAACTTGGTAAAACATTTACCTGGGCTTATTTGTAGAGAAATGTCCTCTTTATTCTTCACAAATAATGTTTCCTGCTTCTCAGGGTTCACATATCTCACAATAGCGTTTCCAGTTTCTGCTTTAAAAAAAAAAAAAAAAAAATGTATGTCATACAGTGGAGTGCAAGAGAAACTGACTGAAAGAGGCAAGAAAATTGCTTCTATTCAAAAAGAATGGTAGAAAAACGAAAAAAAAAACAGCTGCTATGATGAAGTTACATCACAAATACCAATATAACATGGAAGGTTAACTCTTCCGAGTTTCGACGAAAATCCACGAAGGTTGGATGTGGACGTTAGATGTCTAGGGAGAGAGGCAAGATAATTGCTTCTATTCAAAAAGAATGGTAGAAAACGAAAAAACGACGACTGCTATGATGAAGTTACGTCACAAATACTGATATAACACGGAAGGTTAATTTTTCAAGTTTCTAAGGAAATCCACTGATGTTGGATGTGGACAGTAGATGTCTAAAGAGAGGCAAGAAAATTGCTTCTATTCAAAAAGAATGGTAGATAACAAAAAAAAAAAAAAACGACTGCTATGATGAAATTACGTCATAAATACTGATATAACATGAAAGGTTAATTTTTCGAGTTCCTAAGGAAATCCATGGATGTTGGATGTGAACGGTAGATGTCTAGAGAGAGAGGCAAGAAAATTGCTTCTATTCAAAAAGAATGATAGAAATGAAAAAATAACGACTGCTATGATGAAGGTACGTCACAAATACCGATATAACATGGCAGGTTAACTCTTCGAGTTTCTATGGAAATCCACAGATGTGGACGGCAAATGTCTATGTGATACAATAAACGCAAGTATTTCAGCAAAACCATTCAGCTAGACTGGCGTAATCTGGTGACTTTCTGTGACTTCATAGTAAGTCGCACGAATGTTTTCCACCATTCCCTTGTTGGCGCAAGGCCATCCATCGCTTTTTCACTTGCATAAGAAGCCCCTCTCCTCAAATGGTTTCACCCATCGCAGGATGTTGAGACAAACTTTGTTAGTCAAAAATGTATTATTAGGGATTGGCACACCATCGGCTTAGCATCATGCTAAGTGGGTACGGTTGCAACCCGAGGAGCCTCGCCACTTCGCACCTTAAACAGTGCAATCAATGTAATAGTAAGGATGCAGGCACACCAAAATTAGTTTGCAACGTGAGTGAGTGTATTAAAATTCATATATATGTATATATATATATATATATATATATATATATATATATATATATATATACACACACACACACACACACACACACACACACACACACACACACTTTCCAAAAAGTTAAGGGTAAGGGTGATAGCAGTGCGTCACCTACGTTTCGGAGCGCACGGCTCCTTTTTCAAAGCTGCTCCTTGAAAACAGAGTCATGCACTCCGAAACATAGACGATGCACTGCGATCACCCTTACTCTTACTTTTGTTGGTAACACGCCATTTTTCATATGATCTTGTTCACGTCATGAGTAATATTATTTCGATACTACTTGGTTTGCCTATTAGTCGCTTTTCTCTGGTATGATGCATCCTTTCTATGTGTGATAACTGACCAGAGTTTATTCTATGCTGATATAATATATGTATACTGCTGAATATCATGTGCTTTCCTTAACTCTTCACTCACTGTTCAGTGGTCCTAATCTCTACTCCACAGGATTGTCTAACATCCACCTCATAGAATCTAATGGTAATATTTTACCTTTCTTTAGCACTAGTATTTACTGTATGGATATGTGATACTATATATTTGAGGTGAGTGAAGATCGCAGTGACTGAACATACCTCTGCATTCCAAAGCAAAGCATTGTATCTATTTATTTGGAAAGTGTATCTATATGTAATATAAATATAAATATATCTATATATATGAATTTTAATACACTCACTTATAATTTTGGTGTGCGTGCACGCTTACTATTACATTGACAAGCTTTGTTAGCAAATTTGGTCCAGAAATGTCTCTAAACATAAGCTAACTATTACGTTTTTACGTACTCTTACATGCTGTTTCTCAATCTACAGTACACGTACCCCAAGGGGGGACATGGCAGTGTTCCGAGGAAAACCTTCAAGGGGTGTCTGGCTGGTAATTTTACAAGCAAAACCTAATCCCTTCTTGCTTTAAAAGAGCCCAGAAGGCCTGTGGCCTACTCATTTTGGTATTACTGATAATTAATCTCCCCCTTTCGGGTCCTTGTTTGAAACGTCCTTTCGCTAGGGGCAGGGCCGGCTCCAGGTGTATGTGGGCCGTTGGGCGGCATGGTCTCAGTGGGCCCCTTTGTAGTAAAGAGTTGCGTCACTGAGGGATGTCCCAAATCTGGATGCCCTCTAAGAATCGTGCTATTTGGACCAAAACTCTAGTTTTGGTCTATTTTGATGTGCACTAAACCCCTTTTAAACCTGACCTCGGAGTCTAAACGAATCTAGATCCTCCCGATTCTGGATGCCCCAGTGTGTGACCCCCCTCCCCCCTTTGTTCATTACTTTCCTGGAACTGGTGAATGCACTGTGGAATCGTCAGTTTGAGTTAACGGCCAAACCAGGGGGGTTCTTTCACAAACAGGGGCATCTCAAACTGAGATGCCCCTGTAAAGCGGACCAAAATTTAGGAGTGGAATTGCTTGCATAGTGGTTATGCCAGCGACCCCAGGGGGTATCACACAGTAGGGTATCACAGATCGGAGAGGCTCCAGGCATAGGAAATCAGCTGGGATGGGCAACTTAAAAGCAGAGCAAAACCCAGCACTTTCTCCCCTGGAATCTAAATCGAGGTGCCCCGTTGCGTGGAACCCCGAGCATTCAATACGTGGGCACCAGCTGTGGCGGTGCCCTCCCAGTCCACCACCGGTCAAGCTCTGCCGCACATCACAAAGGCCGTCCCTGTCAGAGGGTGGGGGCCCCTGGCAGCTGCCCCACCTTGCCGGGTGCTGATGCCAGCCCTGGCTAGGGGGTACTTGGCATAAAAAGGTTGAGAAGCTAGCACACAATAAGCCTTTTCTTGCACCCATGCCGCCATTTTGAATGACAGCGCCTCTAGCGATCTTCTCAGAAACGTCACAGAAATTTCGAAAGAACCTTCTTTTCAATATAAAAAAAAAAAGTTACAAGTAAAAAGATAAAGAAGAATGCATCGGATACTGCCCGCATTCTCCGCTATCTGTCCCAGGTGAATATAATGAAAAGGTTTATTTAAATAAGTTACAAATAAATAGATTAGAACGGAAGATAAAGAAGCATACATGATCACCGGGGCAACCACATCAGCTAAGTGAAGCCCACTGTCTCAGCATCAGACCATTTTTATGGACATTTACTATGTCATTTTATTGGCATATACTGAAATCGGACCTTGACCGTGGATAAGAGTTTATTTTGTATGTTTCCCTCACCCCGTACATACAGATTGCCCACATAAAAAATCAACCTACCTGTACCTACTGCATTTTTTTTTAACCTTTTAACATCCAAGATGGCGGCACATGGAGTCTCAGGCTCAAGTGTCTTCTGAATATGCCGCTCTGCATTCTGGGATTGCTGTCCTTTTCCTGACATCAGCTCTGCTCTGTCTGTGCGAAGCACAGCTATAACCCCACCCCCTGTGCTTTTGCCCCTTCTCCTCTCCTCAGTATGTGATGCTTCTGAGGCAAGACGGCGGCGCCCGTATCCTGGAGTGCTGAACAGAATTTTAGTCCAGTGGGGGAAAGAATAATAAGTAAGAGACTAAAATGTAAAGTATATTAATCTTAGATGCTGGGGAATACGTTTTTCAAGAGTTTGGGCTTTTTATTATTATTGGTTATTTATATAGCGCCATCATCTTCCGTAGCGCTGTACAAAGTAGTAATTACAGACAGGGTAGAAACATACAGTGCATAGACTATTTAAAGTGCAGTGTTACAGTGCAGGCTTTTCATTAAATCATGCTGAAGGTCCGGTTTAATATGTTACCCCCTCGTCTTGCCTCAGTGCCAGTGTAGGGTGGCAGGGTTATATTGTGACTGAAGTTCCGCTTCAATTACCCTGTATTTGTTACTCACCCCGGCTTATTTGCAGGGGGATCTCCTCCTCTTTTTTCATCACAAACCAATCTGCAGCCTCCGCTTTGACAGTTCTAACTCGGATGTCTCGGGGTTCTGTGAATAAAGATCAGAGTAAAGCCCATGTACGGAGATGGGTGAGACACAACAGGGTGTACGTGGCCAATGGCAATTAAAGAGTCTTTACGGAGTCACTGAGCCCACCCTTACCTTGTGATTGGAGGAGATGCTGAGCCTCCATCGTGGGGCCCCTGCGGAGAGATTGGGGGCTTTCCAATAGTTCACCTCCTGTAGAGAAATCAAATAAAATACAGCAGAATTATAGACCACTCTGGGATATTATAGACGTCACATGATGAGTTATAGCACCCACATCCACACTGACCCAATGGTGGCTTTTGCTCCACTTTAAAGTGCTCACTAGGTGACCTGGGGGATTTTACAGAGTGGGGCATCCCAAATCTGGATGCCCCAGGAGGAGGGAATCAGCCGGCGCTGGAGTCCTATAGACTCCCGGGAGGAGGAAATCAGGCGGCCCTGGAGTCCTATAGACCAGTGGTCCTCAACCCTGTCCTCAAGGCCCACCAACATGTCATGTTTTTTGGATCTCCAAACAGCCAGCTCTATTGCTCTGCAGCTGCACTAATTACTCCACCTGTGCATCTTTGTGGAGATCTGCAAAACCTGGCCTGTTGGTGGGCCTTGAGGACAGGGTTGGGGACCACTGCTAGACTCCAGGGCCGCCTGATTCCCTCCTCCTGGGGCATTCAGATTTGGGATGCCCCACAGTGTGAAAAAAAAACCCAGGTCACCCAGTAAACTCACCTTCTCCCTGACCCAACAGAGCATGTGCAAGTAGTGGCCGCTGCCTACTATAGCTTTAGCAGAGCACACGCCTGTGTCAGGCATTTGTGAATGGCCGCTGAGAGCACTCATTTGGTTAGAGGGTGGGGGGGGATGTGGCCGACGACGTGCTCGGCTAGACTCGGCCCAAGCGGAGTCTTAGAAAATTTGATGTGAGCACAGCTTAGCGTGATAAGTGGACGAAGTGTGTGCGCTTATCGCCCTAAAATATATCCTTGAACTTGAGCTGCTCTTTTTGCCATGGTGCGAGCATGTGTTTGGGAGTGCGAGGGTGCGTGCATGTGTTTGGGAGTGCGAGGGTGCGCGCATGTGTTTGGGAGTGCGAGGGTGCGTGCATGTGTTTGGGAGTGCGAGGGTGCGTGCATGTGTTTTGGAGTGCGAGGGTGCGTGCATGTGTTTGGGAGTGCGAGGGTGCGTGCATGTGTTTTGGAGTGCGAGGGTGCGTGCATGTGTTTGGGAGTGCGAGGGTGCGTGCATGTGTTTTGGAGTGCGAGGGTGCGTGCATGTGTTTGGGAGTGCGAGGGTGCGTGCATGTGTTTGGGAGTGCGAGAGTGCGTGCATGTGTTTGGGAGTGCGAGGGTGCGTGCATGTGTTTGGGAGTGCGAGGGTGTGTGCATGTGTTTGGGAGTGCGAGGGTGCGTGCATGTGTTTTGGAGTGCGAGAGTGCGTGCATGTGTTTTGGAGTGCGAGAGTGCGTGCATGTGTTTGGGAGTGCGAGAGTGCGTGCATGTGTTTGGGAGTGCGAGGGTGCGTGCATGTGTTTGGGAGTGCGAGGGTGCGTGCATGTGTTTGGGAGTGCGAGGGTGCGTGCATGTGTTTGGGAGTGCGAGGGTGCGTGCATGTGTTTGGGAGTGCGAGGGTGCGTGCATGTGTTTGGGAGTGCGAGGGTGCGTGCATGTGTTTGGGAGTGCGAGAGTGCGTGCATGTGTTTGGGAGTGCGAAAGTGCGTGCATGTGTTTGGGAGTGCGAGAGTGCGTGCATGTGTTTGGGAGTGCGAGAGTGCGTGCATGTGTTTGGGAGTGCGAGAGTGCGTGCATGTGTTTGGGAGTGCGAGAGTGCGTGCATGTGTTTGGGAGTGCGAGAGTGCGTGCATGTGTTTTGGAGTGCGAGGGTGCGTGCATGTGTTTGGGAGTGCGAGAGTGCGTGCATGTGTTTGGGAGTGCGAGAGTGCGTGCATGTGTTTGGGAGTACGAGGGTGCGTGCATGTGTTTGGGAGTGCGAGGGTGCGTGCATGTGTTTTGGAGTGCGAGGGTGCGTGCATGTGTTTGGGAGTGCGAGGGTGCGTGCATGTGTTTGGGAGTGCGAGAGTGCGTGCATGTGTTTGGGAGTGCGAGGGTGTGTGCATGTGTTTGGGAGTGCAAGAGTGCGTGCATGTGTTTGGGAGTGCGAGAGTGCGTGCATGTGTTTGGGAGTGCGAGAGTGCGTGCATGTGTTTTGGAGTGCGAGGGTGCGTGCATGTGTTTGGGAGTGCGAGAGTGCGTGCATGTGTTTGGGAGTGCGAGAGTGCGTGCATGTGTTTGGGAGTACGAGGGTGCGTGCATGTGTTTTGGAGTGCGAGGGTGCGTGCATGTGTTTGGGAGTGCGAGGGTGCGTGCATGTGTTTGGGAGTGCGAGAGTGCGTGCATGTGTTTGGGAGTGCGAGGGTGTGTGCATGTGTTTGGGAGTGCAAGAGTGCGTGCATGTGTTTTGGAGTGCGAGAGTGCGTGCATGTGTTTTGGAGTGCGTGCGAGAGTGCATGCATGCGTTTTGGAGTGCGAGAGTGCGTGCATGCGTTTGGGAGTGCGAGGGTGCGTGCATGTGTTTGGGAGTGCGAGGGTGCGTGCATGTGTTTGGGAGTGCGAGGGTGCGTGCATGTGTTTGGGAGTGCAAGAGTGCGTGCATGTGTTTTGGAGTGCGAGGGTGCGTGCATGTGTTTGGGAGTGCGAGGGTGCGTGCATGTGTTTGGGAGTGCGAGAGTGCGTGCATGTGTTTTGGAGTGCGAGGGTGCGTGCATGTGTTTTGGAGTGCGAGGGTGCGTGCATGTGTTTGGGAGTGCGAGGGTGCGTGCATGTGTTTGGGAGTGCGAGGGTGCGTGCATGTGTTTGGGAGTGCGAGAGTGCGTGCATGTGTTTTGGAGTGCGAGGGTGCGTGCATGTGTTTTGGAGTGCGAGAGTGCGTGCATGTGTTTGGGAGTGCGAGAGTGCGTGCATGTATTTTGGAGTGCGAGGGTGCGTGCATGTGTTTGGGAGTGCGAGGGTGCGTGCATGTGTTTGGGAGTGCGAGGGTGCGTGCATGTGTTTTGGAGTGCGAGAGTGCGTGCATGTGTTTGGGAGTGCGAGAGTGCGTGCATGTGTTTGGGAGTGCGAGGGTGCGTGCATGTGTTCTGGAGTGCGAGGGTGCGTGCATGTGTTTGGGAGTGCGAGAGTGCGTGCATGTGTTTGGGAGTGCGAGGGTGCGTGCATGTGTTTTGGAGTGCGAGGGTGCGTGCATGTGTTTGGGAGTGCGAGAGTGCGTGCATGCGTTTGGGAGTGCGAGAGTGCGTGCATGTGTTTTGGAGTGCGAGGGTGCGTGCATGTGTTTGGGAGTGCGAGAGTGCGTGCATGTGTTTGGGAGTGCGAGGGTGCGTGCATGTGTTTTGGAGTGCGAGGGTGCGTGCATGTGTTTTGGAGTGCGAGGGTGCGTGCATGTGTTTTGGAGTGCGAGGGTGCGTGCATGTGTTTGGGAGTGCGAGGGTGCGTGCATATGTTTGGGAGTGCGGGGGTGCGTGCATGTGTTTTGGAGTGCGAGGGTGCGTGCATGTGTTTTGGAGTGCGAGGGTGCGTGCATGTGTTTTGGAGTGCGAGGGTGCGTGCATGTGTTTTGGAGTGCGAGGGTGCGTGCATGTGTTTTGGAGTGCGAGGGTGCGTGCATGTGTTTTGGAGTGCGAGGGTGCGTGCATGTGTTTGGGAGTGCGAGGGTGCGTGCATGTGTTTGGGAGTGCGAGGGTGCGTGCATGTGTTTGGGAGTGCGAGAGTGCGTGCATGTGTTTTGGAGTGCGAGGGTGCGTGCATGTGTTTGGGAGTGCGAGAGTGCGTGCATGTGTTTTGGAGTGCGAGAGTGCGTGCATGTGTTTTGGAGTGCGAGGGTGCGTGCATGTGTTTGGGAGTGCGAGAGTGCGTGCATGTGTTTTGGAGTGCGAGGGTGCGTGCATGTGTTTGGGAGTGCGAGGGTGCGTGCATGTGTTTGGGAGTGCGAGGGTGCGTGCATGTGTTTGGGAGTGCGAGGGTGCGTGCATGTGTTTGGGAGTGCGAGAGTGCGTGCATGTGTTTTGGAGTGTGAGGGTGCGTGCATGTGTTTGGGAGTGCGAGGGTGCGTGCATGTGTTTTGGAGTGCGAGGGTGCGTGCATGTGTTTTGGAGTGCGAGAGTGCGTGCATGTGTTTTGGAGTGCGAGGGTGCGTGCATGTGTTTTGGAGTGCGAGGGTGCGTGCATGTGTTTTGGAGTGCGAGGGTGCGTGCATGTGTTTTGGAGTGCGAGGGTGCGTGCATGTGTTTGGGAGTGCATGGATTGTGTGCATGTGTTTGGGAGTGCGAGGGAGCGTGCATGTGTTTGGGAGTGCGCGGGTGCGTGCATGTGTTTGGGAGTGCGAGGGTGCGAGTGCGAGGGTGCGTGCATGTGTTTGGGAGTGCGAGGGTGCGTGCATGTGTTTGGGAGTGCGAGGGTGCGAGTGCGAGGGTGCGTGCATGTGTTTGGGAGTGCGAGGGTGCGTGCATGTGTTTGGGAGTGCGAGGGTGCGTGCATGTGTTTGGGAGTGCGAGGGTGCGTGCATGTGTTTGGGAGTGCGAGGATGCGTGCATGTGTTTGGGAGTGCGAGGGTGCGTGCATGTGTTTGGGAGTGCGAGGGTGCGTGCATGTGTTTGGGAGTGCGAGGGTGCGTGCATGTGTTTGGGAGTGCGAGGGTGCGTGCATGTGTTTGGGAGTGCGAGGGTGCGTGCATGTGTTTGGGAGTGCGAGAGTGCGTGCATGTGTTTGGGAGTGCGAGAGTGCGTGCATGTGTTTTGGAGTGCGAGAGTGCGTGCATGTGTTTGGGAGTGCGAGAGTGCGTGCATGTGTTTTGGAATGCGAGAGTGCGTGCATGTGTTTGGGAGTGCGAGAGTGCGTGCATGTGTTTGGGAGTACGAGGGTGCGTGCATGTGTTTTGGAGTGCGAGGGTGCGTGCATGTGTTTGGGAGTGCGAGGGTGCGTGCATGTGTTTGGGAGTGCGAGAGTGCGTGCATGTGTTTTGGAGTGCGAGAGTGCGTGCATGTGTTTGGGAGTGCGAGAGTGCGTGCATGTGTTTGGGAGTGCGAGAGTGCGTGCATGTGTTTTGGAGTGCGAGAGTGCGTGCATGTGTTTGGGAGTGCGAGAGTGCGTGCATGTGTTTGGGAGTGCGAGCATGTGTTTGGGAGTGCGAGGGTGCGTGCATGTGTTTGGGAGTGCGAGAGTGCGTGCATGTGTTTGGGAGTGCGAGCATGTGTTTGGGAGTGCGAGGGTGCGTGCATGTGTTTGGGAGTGCGAGAGTGCGTGCATGTGTTTGGGAGTGCGAGAGTGCGTGCATGTGTTTGGGAGTGCGAGCATGTGTTTGGGAGTGCGAGGGTGCGTGCATGTGTTTGGGAGTGCGAGAGTGCGTGCATGTGTTTGGGAGTGCGAGAGTGCGTGCATGTGTTTGGGAGTGCGAGGGTGCGTGCATGTGTTTGGGAGTGCGAGAGTGCGTGCAGGTGTTTGGGAGTGCGAGAGTGCGTGCAGGTGTTTGGGAGTGCGAGGGTGCGTGCATGTGTTTGGGAGTGCGAGGGTGCGTGCATGTGTTTGGGAGTGCGAGGGTGCGTGCATGTGTTTGGGAGTGCGAGGGTGCGTGCATGTGTTTGGGAGTGCGAGGGTGCGTGCATGTGTTTGGGAGTGCGAGAGTGCGTGCATGTGTTTGGGAGTGCGAGAGTGCGTGCATGTGTTTGGGAGTGCGAGAGTGCGTGCATGTGTTTGGGAGTGCGAGAGTGCGTGCATGTGTTTGGGAGTGCGAGGATGCGTGCATGTGTTTGGGAGTGCGAGGGTGCGTGCATGTGTTTGGGAGTGCGAGGATGCGTGCATGTGTTTGGGAGTGCGAGGGTGCGTGCATGTGTTTGGGAGTGCGAGGGTGCGTGCATGTGTTTGGGAGTGCGAGGGTGCGTGCATGTGTTTGGGAGTGCGAGGGTGCGTGCATGTGTTTGGGAGTGCGAGGGTGCGTGCATGTGTTTGGGAGTGCGAGGGTGCGTGCATGTGTTTGGGAGTGCGAGGGTGCGTGCATGTGTTTGGGAGTGCGAGGGTGCGTGCATGTGTTTGGGAGTGCGAGAGTGCGTGCATGTGTTTGGGAGTGCGAGAGTGCGTGCATGTGTTTTGGAGTGCGAGAGTGCGTGCATGTGTTTGGGAGTGCGAGAGTGCGTGCATGTGTTTTGGAGTGCGAGAGTGCGTGCATGTGTTTGGGAGTGCGAGGGTGCGTGCATGTGTTTGGGAGTGCGAGGGTGCGTGCATGTGTTTGGGAGTGCGAGAGTGCGTGCATGTGTTTGGGTGTGCGAGAGTGCGTGCATGTGTTTGGGAGAGCGAGAGTGCGTGCATGTGTTTGGGAGTGCGAGAGTGCGTGCATGTGTTTTGGAGTGCGAGAGTGCGTGCATGTGTTTGGGAGTGCGAGCATGTGTTTGGGAGTGCGAGGGTGCGTGCATGTGTTTGGGAGTGCGAGAGTGCGTGCATGTGTTTGGGAGTGCGAGGGTGCGTGCATGTGTTTGGGAGTGCGAGGGTGCGTGCATGTGTTTGGGAGTGCGAGGGTGCGTGCATGTGTTTGGGAGTGCGAGGGTGTGTGCATGTGTTTGGGAGTGCGAGAGTGCGTGCATGTGTTTTGGAGTGCGAGAGTGCGTGCATGTGTTTGGGAGTGCGAGGGTGCGTGCATGTGTTTTGGAGTGCGAGGGTGCGTGCATGTGTTTTGGAGTGCGAGGGTGCGTGCATGTGTTTTGGAGTGCGAGGGTGCGTGCATGTGTTTTGGAGTGCGAGGGTGCGAGCATGTGTTTGGGAGTGCGCGGGTGCGTGCATGTGTTTGGGAGTGCGAGGGTGCGTGCATGTGTTTGGGAGTGCGAGGATGCGTGCATGTGTTTGGGAGTGCGAGGGTGCGTGCATGTGTTTGGGAGTGCGAGGGTGCGTGCATGTGTTTTGGAGTGCGAGGGTGCGTGCATGTGTTTGGGAGTGCGAGGGTGCGTGCATGTGTTTTGGAGTGCGAGGGTGCGTGCATGTGTTTTGGAGTGCGAGGGTGCGTGCATGTGTTTGAGTGCGAGGGTGCGTGCATGTGTTTGGGAGTGCGAGAGTGCGTGCATGTGTTTGGGAGTGCGAGAGTGCGTGCATGTGTTTTGGAGTGCGAGGGTGCGTGCATGTGTTTTGGAGTGCGAGGGTGCGTGCATGTGTTTGGGAGTGCGAGAGTGCGTGCATGTGTTTGGGAGTGCGAGGGTGCGTGCATGTGTTTGGGAGTGCGAGGGTGCGTGCATGTGTTTTGGAGTGCGAGGGTGCGTGCATGTGTTTGGGAGTGCGAGAGTGCGTGCATGTGTTTGGGAGTGCGAGAGTGTGCGTGCATGTGTTTTGGAGTGCGAGGGTGCGTGCATGTGTTTTGGAGTGCGAGGGTGCGTGCATGTGTTTTGGAGTGCGAGGGTGCGTGCATGTGTTTGGGAGTGCGAGAGTGCGTGCATGTGTTTGGGAGTGCGAGAGTGCGTGCATGTGTTTTGGAGTGTGAGGGTGCGTGCATGTGTTTTGGAGTGTGAGGGTGCGTGCATGTGTTTTGGAGTGCGAGGGTGCGTGCATGTGTTTTGGAGTGCGAGGGTGCGTGCATGTGTTTGGGAGTGCGAGCATGTGTTTGGGAGTGCGCGGGTGCGTGCATGTGTTTGGGAGTGCATGGATTGTGTGCATGTGTTTGGGAGTGCGCGGGTGCGTGCATGTGTTTGGGAGTGCGAGGGTGCGTGCATGTGTTTGGGAGTGCGAGGGTGTGTGCATGTGTTTGGGAGTGCGAGGGTGCGTGCATGTGTTTGGGAGTGCGAGGGTGCGTGCATGTGTTTGGGAGTGCGAGGGTGCGTGCATGTGTTTGGGAGTGCGAGGGTGCGTGCATGTGTTTGGGAGTGCGAGGGTGCGTGCATGTGTTTGGGAGTGCGAGGGTGCGTGCATGTGTTTGGGAGTGCGAGGGTGCGTGCATGTGTTTGGGAGTGCGAGGGTGCGTGCATGTGTTTGGGAGTGCGAGAGTGCGTGCATGTGTTTGGGAGTGCGAGAGTGCGTGCATGTGTTTGGGAGTGCGAGAGTGCGTGCATGTGTTTGGGAGTGCGAGAGTGCGTGCATGTGTTTTGGAATGCGAGAGTGCGTGCATGTGTTTTGGAATGCGAGGGTGCGTGCATGTGTTTTGGAATGCGAGGGTGCGTGCATGTGTTTGGGAGTGCGAGAGTGCGTGCATGTGTTTGGGAGTACGAGGGTGCGTGCATGTGTTTTGGAGTGCGAGGGTGCGTGCATGTGTTTGGGAGTGCGAGGGTGCGTGCATGTGTTTGGGAGTGCGAGAGTGCGTGCATGTGTTTGGGAGTGCGAGAGTGCGTGCATGTGTTTGGGAGTGCGAGAGTGCGTGCATGTGTTTGGGAGTGCGAGAGTGCGTGCATGTGTTTGGGAGTGCGAGAGTGCGTGCATGTGTTTGGGAGTGCGAGAGTGCGTGCATGTGTTTGGGAGTGCGAGGGTGCGTGCATGTTTTTGGGAGTGCGAGGGTGCGTGCATGTGTTTGGGAGTGCGAGAGTGCGTGCATGTGTTTGGGAGTGCGAGGGTGCGTGCATGTGTTTGGGAGTGCGAGGGTGCGTGCATGTGTTTGGGAGTGCGAGGGTGCGTGCATGTGTTTGGGAGTGCGAGGGTGCGTGCATGTGTTTGGGAGTGCGAGAGTGAGTGCATGTGTTTGGGAGTGCGAGAGTGCGTGCATGTGTTTTGGAGTGCGAGGGTGCGTGCATGTGTTTTGGAGTGCGAGGGTGCGTGCATGTGTTTTGGAGTGCGAGGGTGCGTGCATGTGTTTTGGAGTGCGAGGGTGCGTGCATGTGTTTGGGAGTGCGAGGGTGCGTGCATGTGTTTGGGAGTGCGAGGGTGCGTGCATGTGTTTTGGAGTGCGAGGGTGCGTGCATGTGTTTTGGAGTGCGAGGGTGCGTGCATGTGTTTTGGAGTGCGAGGGTGCGTGCATGTGTTTGGGTGTGCGAGGGTGCGTGCATGTGTTTGGGAGTGCGAGCATGTGTTTGGGAGTGCGCGGGTGCGTGCATGTGTTTGGGAGTGCGAGGGTGCGTGCATGTGTTTTGGAGTCCGAGAGTGCGTGCATGTGTTTTGGAGTGCGAGGGTGCGTGCATGTGTTTTGGAGTGCGAGAGTGCGTGCATGTGTTTTGGAGTGCGAGGGTGCGTGCATGTGTTTGGGAGTGCGAGGGTGCGTGCATGTGTTTGGGAGTGCGAGGGTGCGTGCATGTGTTTTGGAGTGCGAGGGTGCGTGCATGTGTTTGGGAGTGCGAGGGTGCGTGCATGTGTTTTGGAGTGCGAGGGTGCGTGCATGTGTTTGGGAGTGCGAGGGTGCGTGCATGTGTTTTGGAGTGCGAGGGTGCGTGCATGTGTTTGGGAGTGCGAGGGTGCGTGCATGTGTTTGGGAGTGCGAGGGTGCGTGCATGTGTTTTGGAGTGCGCGGGTGCGTGCATGTGTTTGGGAGTGCGAGGGTGCGTGCATGTGTTTTGGAGTGCGAGAGTGCGTGCATGTGTTTTGGAGTGCGAGGGTGCGTGCATGTGTTTGGGAGTGCGAGGGTGCGTGCATGTGTTTGGGAGTGCGAGGGTGCGTGCATGTGTTTGGGAGTGCGAGGGTGCGTGCATGTGTTTGGGAGTGCGAGGGTGCGTGCATGTGTTTTGGAGTGCGAGGGTGCGTGCATGTGTTTGGGAGTGCGAGGGTGCGTGCATGTGTTTGGGAGTGCGAGGGTGCGTGCATGTGTTTTGGAGTGCGAGGGTGCGTGCATGTGTTTGGGAGTGCGAGGGTGTGTGCATGTGTTTGGGAGTGCGAGGGTGCGTGCATGTGTTTGGGAGTGCGAGGGTGCGTGCATGTGTTTTGGAGTGCGAGGGTGCGTGCATGTGTTTTGGAGTGCGAGAGTGCGTGCATGTGTTTTGGAGTGCGAGGGTGCGTGCATGTGTTTGGGAGTGCGAGGGTGCGTGCATGTGTTTGGGAGTGCGAGGGTGCGTGCATGTGTTTGGGAGTGCGAGAGTGCGTGCATGTGTTTGGGACTGCGAGGGTGCGTGCATGTGTTTGGGAGTGCGAGAGTGCGTGCATGTGTTTGGGAGTGCGAGAGTGCGTGCATGTGTTTTGGAGTGCGAGGGTGCGTGCATGTGTTTGGGAGTGCGAGAGTGCGTGCATGTGTTTTGGAGTGCGAGGGTGCGTGCATGTGTTTGGGAGTGCGAGGGTGCGTGCATGTGTTTGGGAGTGCGAGGGTGCGTGCATGTGTTTGGGAGTGCGAGGGTGCGTGCATGTGTTTGGGAGTGCGAGAGTGCGTGCATGTGTTTTGGAGTGTGAGGGTGCGTGCATGTGTTTGGGAGTGCGAGGGTGTGTGCATGTGTTTGGGAGTGCGAGGGTGCGTGCATGTGTTTGGGAGTGCGAGAGTGCGTGCATGTGTTTGGGAGTGTGAGGGTGCGTGCATGTGTTTTGGAGTGCGCGGGTGCGTGCATGTGTTTGGGAGTGCGAGGGTGCGTGCATGTGTTTTGGAGTGCGAGAGTGCGTGCATGTGTTTTGGAGTGCGAGGGTGCGTGCATGTGTTTGGGAGTGCGAGGGTGCGTGCATGTGTTTGGGAGTGCGAGGGTGCGTGCATGTGTTTGGGAGTGCGAGGGTGCGTGCATGTGTTTGGGAGTGCGAGGGTGCGTGCATGTGTTTTGGAGTGCGAGGGTGCGTGCATGTGTTTGGGAGTGCGAGGGTGCGTGCATGTGTTTGGGAGTGCGAGGGTGCGTGCATGTGTTTTGGAGTGCGAGGGTGCGTGCATGTGTTTGGGAGTGCGAGAATGCGTGCATGTGTTTTGGAGTGCGAGGGTGCGTGCATGTGTTTGGGAGTGCGAGGGTGCGTGCATGTGTTTGGGAGTGCGAGGGTGCGTGCATGTGTTTGGGAGTGCGAGGGTGCGTGCATGTGTTTGGGAGTGCGAGGGTGCGTGCATGTGTTTGGGAGTGCGAGAGTGCGTGCATGTGTTTGGGACTGCGAGGGTGCGTGCATGTGTTTGGGAGTGCGAGAGTGCGTGCATGTGTTTTGGAGTGCGAGAGTGCGTGCATGTGTTTTGGAGTGCGAGGGTGCGTGCATGTGTTTGGGAGTGCGAGAGTGCGTGCATGTGTTTTGGAGTGCGAGGGTGCGTGCATGTGTTTGGGAGTGCGAGGGTGCGTGCATGTGTTTGGGAGTGCGAGGGTGCGTGCATGTGTTTGGGAGTGCGAGGGTGCGTGCATGTGTTTGGGAGTGCGAGAGTGCGTGCATGTGTTTTGGAGTGTGAGGGTGCGTGCATGTGTTTGGGAGTGCGAGGGTGTGTGCATGTGTTTGGGAGTGCGAGGGTGCGTGCATGTGTTTGGGAGTGCGAGAGTGCGTGCATGTGTTTTGGGAGTGTGAGGGTGCGTGCATGTGTTTGGAGTGCGCGGGTGCGTGCATGTGTTTGGGAGTGCGAGGGTGCGTGCATGTGTTTTGGAGTGCGAGAGGTGCGTGCATGTGTTTTGGGAGTGCGAGGGTGCGTGCATGTGTTTGGGAGTGCGAGGGTGCGTGCATGTGTTTGGGAGTGCGAGGGTGCGTGCATGTGTTTGGGAGTGCGAGGGTGCGTGCATGTGTTTGGGAGTGCGAGGGTTGCGTGCATGTGTTTTGGAGTGCGAGGGTGCGTGCATGTGTTTGGGAGTGCGAGGGTGCGTGCATGTGTTTGGGAGTGCGAGGGTGCGTGCATGTGTTTTGGAGTGCGAGGGTGCGTGCATGTGTTTGGGAGTGCGAGAATGCGTGCATGTGTTTTGGAGTGCGAGGGTGCGTGCATGTGTTTGGGAGTGCGAGGGTGCGTGCATGTGTTTGGGAGTGCGAGGGTGCGTGCATGTGTTTGGAGTGCGAGGGTGCGTGCATGTGTTTGGGAGTGCGAGGGTGCGTGCATGTGTTTGGGAGTGCGAGAGTGCGTGCATGTGTTTTGGGACTGCGAGGGTGCGTGCATGTGTTTGGGAGTGCGAGAGTGCGTGCATGTGTTTGGGAGTGCGAGGAGTGCGTGCATGTGTTTTGGAGTGCGAGGGTGCGTGCATGTGTTTGGGAGTGCGAGAGTGCGTGCATGTGTTTTGGAGTGCGAGGTGCGTGCATGTGTTTGGGAGTGCGAGGGTGCGTGCATGTGTTTGGGAGTGCGAGGGTGCGTGCATGTGTTTGGGAGTGCGAGGGTGCGTGCATGTGTTTTGGAGTGTGAGGGTGCGTGCATGTGTTTGGGAGTGCGAGGGTGTGTGCATGTGTTTGGGAGTGCGAGGGTGCGTGCATGTGTTTGGGAGTGCGAGAGTGCGTGCATGTGTTTGGGAGTGTGAGGGTGCGTGCATGTGTTTTGGAGTGCGAGGGTGCGTGCATGTGTTTTGGAGTGCGAGGGTGCGTGCATGTGTTTGGGAGTGCGAGGGTGCGTGCATGTGTTTGGGAGTGCGAGAGTGCGTGCATGTGTTTTGGAGTGTGAGGGTGCGTGCATGTGTTTGGGAGTGCGAGGGTGTGTGCATGTGTTTGGGAGTGCGAGGGTGCGTGCATGTGTTTGGGAGTGCGAGAGTGCGTGCATGTGTTTGGGAGTGTGAGGGTGCGTGCATGTGTTTTGGAGTGCGAGGGTGCGTGCATGTGTTTTGGAGTGCGAGGGTGCGTGCATGTGTTTGGGAGTGCGAGGGTGCGTGCATGTGTTTGGGAGTGCGAGAGTGCGTGCATGTGTTTGGAGTGCGAGGGTGCGTGCATGTGTTTGGAGTGCGAGGGTGCGTGCATGTGTTTGGGAGTGCGAGAGTGCGTGCATGTGTTTGGAGTGCGAGAGTGCGTGCATGTGTTTGGGAGTGCGAGAGTGCGTGCATGTGTTTGGGAGTGCGAGAGTGCGTGCATGTGTTTTGGAGTGCGAGAGTGCGTACATGTGTTTGGGAGTGCGAGAGTGCGTGCATGTGTTTTGGAGTGCGAGAGTGCGTGCATGTGTTTGGGAGTGCGAGAGTGCGTGCATGTGTTTTGGAGTGCGAGAGTGCGTACATGTGTTTGGGAGTGCGAGAGTGCGTGCATGTGTTTGGAGTGCGAGCATGTGTTTGGGAGTGCGAGAGTGCGTGCATGTGTTTGGGAGTGCGAGAGTGCGTGCATGTGTTTGGGAGTGCGAGGGTGCGTGCATGTGTTTTGAAGTGCGAGGGTGCGTGCATGTGTTTTGGAGTGCGAGGGTGCGTGCATGTGTTTGGGAGTGCGAGGGTGCGTGCATGTGTTTTGGAGTGCGAGAGTGCGTGCATGTGTTTTGGAGTGCGAGGGTGCGTGCATGTGTTTGGAGTGCGAGGTGCGTGCATGTGTTTTGGAGTGCGAGGGTGCGTGCATGTGTTTTGGGAGTGCGAGGAGTGCGTGCATGTGTTTGGGAGTGCGAGGGTGCGTGCATGTGTTTGGGAGTGCGAGGGTGCGTGCATGTGTTTGGGAGTGCGAGGGTGCGTGCATGTGTTTTGGAGTGCGAGGGTGCGTGCATGTGTTTGGGAGTGCGAGGGTGCGTGCATGTGTTTGGAGAGTGCGAGAGTGCGTGCATGTGTTTGGGAGTGCGAGAGTGCGTGCATGTGTTTTGGAGTGCGAGAGTGCGTGCATGTGTTTGGGAGTGCGAGAGTGCGTGCATGTGTTTTGGAAGTGCGAGAGTGCGTGCATGTGAGGGAGTGCGAGAGTGCGTGCATGTGTTTGGGAGTACGAGGGTGCGTGCATGTGTTTTGGAGTGCGAGGGTGCGTGCATGTGTTTGGGAGTGCGAGGGTGCGTGCATGTGTTTGGGAGTGCGAGAGTGCGTGCATGTGTTTTGGAGTGCGAGAGTGCGTGCATGTGTTTTGGAGTGCGAGAGTGCGTGCATGTGTTTGGGAGTGCGAGAGTGCGTGCAGGTGTTTGGGAGTGCGAGCATGTGTTTGGGAGTGCGAGGGTGCGTGCATGTGTTTGGGAGTGCGAGAGTGCGTGCATGTGTTTGGGAGTGCGAGCATGTGTTTGGGAGTGCGAGGGTGCGTGCATGTGTTTGGGAGTGCGAGAGTGCGTGCATGTGTTTGGGAGTGCGAGAGTGCGTGCATGTGTTTGGGAGTGCGAGCATGTGTTTGGGAGTGCGAGAGTGCGTGCATGTGTTTGGGAGTGCGAGAGTGCGTGCATGTGTTTGGGAGTGCGAGGGTGCGTGCATGTGTTTGGGAGTGCGAGAGTGCGTGCAGGTGTTTGGGAGTGCGAGGGTGCGTGCATGTGTTTGGGAGTGCGAGAGTGCGTGCATGTGTTTGGGAGTGCGAGAGTGCGTGCATGTGTTTGGGAGTGCGAGGGTGCGTGCATGTGTTTGGGAGTGCGAGAGTGCGTGCAGGTGTTTGGGAGTGCGAGGGTGCGTGCATGTGTTTGGGAGTGCGAGGGTGCGTGCATGTGTTTGGGAGTGCGAGGGTGCGTGCATGTGTTTGGGAGTGCGAGGGTGCGTGCATGTGTTTGGGAGTGCGAGAGTGCGTGCATGTGTTTGGGAGTGCGAGAGTGCGTGCATGTGTTTGGGAGTGCGAGAGTGCGTGCATGTGTTTGGGAGTGCGAGAGTGCGTGCATGTGTTTGGGAGTGCGAGGATGCGTGCATGTGTTTGGGAGTGCGAGGGTGCGTGCATGTGTTTGGGAGTGCGAGGATGCGTGCATGTGTTTGGGAGTGCGAGGGTGCGTGCATGTGTTTGGGAGTGCGAGGGTGCGTGCATGTGTTTGGGAGTGCGAGGGTGCGTGCATGTGTTTGGGAGTGCGAGGGTGCGTGCATGTGTTTGGGAGTGCGAGGGTGCGTGCATGTGTTTGGAGTGCGAGGGTGCGTGCATGTGTTTGGGAGTGCGAGGGTGCGTGCATGTGTTTGGGAGTGCGAGGGTGCGTGCATGTGTTTGGGAGTGCGAGGGTGCGTGCATGTGTTTGGGAGTGCGAGGGTGTGTGCATGTGTTTGGGAGTGCGAGAGTGCGTGCATGTGTTTGGGAGTGCGAGAGTGCGTGCATGTGTTTTGGAGTGCGAGAGTGCGTGCATGTGTTTGGGAGTGCGAGAGTGCGTGCATGTGTTTTGGAGTGCGAGAGTGCGTGCATGTGTTTGGGAGTGCGAGGGTGCGTGCATGTGTTTGGGAGTGCGAGGGTGCGTGCATGTGTTTGGGAGTGCGAGAGTGCGTGCATGTGTTTGGGTGTGCGAGAGTGCGTGCATGTGTTTGGGAGAGCGAGAGTGCGTGCATGTGTTTGGGAGTGCGAGAGTGCGTGCATGTGTTTGGGAGTGCGAGAGTGCGTGCATGTGTTTGGGAGTGCGAGCATGTGTTTGGGAGTGCGAGGGTGCGTGCATGTGTTTGGGAGTGCGAGAGTGCGTGCATGTGTTTGGGAGTGCGAGGGTGCGTGCATGTGTTTGGGAGTGCGAGGGTGCGTGCATGTGTTTGGGAGTGCGAGGGTGCGTGCATGTGTTTGGGAGTGCGAGAGTGCGTGCATGTGTTTGGGGAGTGCGAGAGTGCGTGCATGTGTTTGGGAGTGCGAGAGTGCGTGCATGTGTTTGGGGAGTGCGAGAGTGCGTGCATGTGTTTGGGAGTGCGAGGGTGCGTGCATGTGTTTGGAGTGCGAGGGTGCGTGCATGTGTTTGGGAGTGCGAGAGTGCGTGCATGTGTTTTGGAGTGCGAGAGTGCGTGCATGTGTTTGGGAGTGCGAGGGTGCGTGCATGTGTTTGGGAGTGCGAGGGTGTGTGCATGTGTTTGGGAGTGCGAGAGTGCGTGCATGTGTTTTGGAGTGCGAGAGTGCGTGCATGTGTTTGGGAGTGCGAGGGTGCGTGCATGTGTTTTGGAGTGCGAGGGTGCGTGCATGTGTTTTGGAGTGCGAGGGTGCGTGCATGTGTTTTGGAGTGCGAGGGTGCGTGCATGTGTTTGGGAGTGCGAGGGTGCGAGCATGTGTTTGGGAGTGCGAGGGTGCGTGCATGTGTTTGGGAGTGCGAGGGTGCGTGCATGTGTTTGGGAGTGCGAGGATGCGTGCATGTGTTTGGGAGTGCGAGGGTGCGTGCATGTGTTTTGGGAGTGCGAGGGTGCGTGCATGTGTTTTGGAGTGCGAGGGTGCGTGCATGTGTTTGGGAGTGCGAGGGTGCGTGCATGTGTTTTGGAGTGCGAGGGTGCGTGCATGTGTTTTGGAGTGCGAGGGTGCGTGCATGTGTTTTGGAGTGCGAGGGTGCGTGCATGTGTTTGGGAGTGCGAGAGTGCGTGCATGTGTTTGGGAGTGCGAGAGTGCGTGCATGTGTTTTGGAGTGCGAGGGTGCGTGCATGTGTTTTGGAGTGCGAGGGTGCGTGCATGTGTTTGGGAGTGCGAGAGTGCGTGCATGTGTTTGGGAGTGCGAGGGTGCGTGCATGTGTTTGGGAGTGCGAGGGTGCGTGCATGTGTTTTGGAGTGCGAGGGTGCGTGCATGTGTTTGGGAGTGCGAGAGTGCGTGCATGTGTTTGGGAGTGCGAGAGTGCGTGCATGTGTTTTGGAGTGCGAGGGTGCGTGCATGTGTTTTGGAGTGCGAGGGTGCGTGCATGTGTTTTGGAGTGCGAGGGTGCGTGCATGTGTTTGGGAGTGCGAGAGTGCGTGCATGTGTTTGGGAGTGCGAGAGTGCGTGCATGTGTTTTGGAGTGCGAGGGTGCGTGCATGTGTTTTGGAGTGTGAGGGTGCGTGCATGTGTTTTGGAGTGCGAGGGTGCGTGCATGTGTTTTGGAGTGCGAGGGTGCGTGCATGTGTTTGGGAGTGCGAGCATGTGTTTGGGAGTGCGCGGGTGCGTGCATGTGTTTGGGAGTGCATGGATTGTGTGCATGTGTTTGGGAGTGCGCGGGTGCGTGCATGTGTTTGGGAGGTGCGAGGGTGCGTGCATGTGTTTGGGAGTGCGAGGGTGCGTGCATGTGTTGTTGCGAGGGTGCGTGCATGTGTTTGGGAGTGCGAGGCTGCGTGCATGTTTGGAGTGCGAGGGTGCGTGCATGTGTTTGGGAGTGCGAGGGTGCGTGCATGTGTTTGGGAGTGCGAGGGTGCGTGCATGTGTTTGGGAGTGCGAGGGTGCGTGCATGTGTTTGGGGAGTGCGAGGGTGCGTGCATGTGTTTGGGAGTGCGAGGGTGCGTGCATGTGTTTGGGAGTGCGAGGGTGCGTGCATGTGTTTGGGAGTGCGAGAGTGCGTGCATGTGTTTGGGAGTGCGAGAGTGCGTGCATGTGTTTGGGAGTGCGAGAGTGCGTGCATGTGTTTGGGAGTGCGAGAGTGCGTGCATGTGTTTGGGAGTGCGAGAGTGCGTGCATGTGTTTGGGAGTGCGAGAGTGCGTGCATGTGTTTGGGAGTGCGAGAGTGCGTGCATGTGTTTTGGAATGCGAGAGTGCGTGCATGTGTTTGGGAGTGCGAGAGTGCGTGCATGTGTTTGGAGTGCGAGGGTGCGTGCATGTGTTTTGGAATGCGAGGGTGCGTGCATGTGTTTGGGAGTGCGAGAGGTGCGTGCATGTGTTTGGGAGTACGAGGGTGCGTGCATGTGTTTTGGAGTGCGAGGTGCGTGCATGTGTTTGGGAGTGCGAGAGTGCGTGCATGTGTTTGGGAGTGCGAGAGTGCGTGCATGGTGTTTTGGAGTGCGAGAGTGCGTGCATGTGTTTTGGAGTGCGAGAGTGCGTGCATGTGTTTGGGAGTGCGAGAGTGCGTGCATGTGTTTGGGAGTGCGAGAGTGCGTGCATGTGTTTTGGAGTGCGAGGGTGCGTGCATGTGTTTGGGAGTGCGAGGGTGCGTGCATGTGTTTTGGAGTGCGAGAGTGCGTGCATGTGTTTGGGAGTGCGAGGGTGCGTGCATGTGTTTGGGAGTGCGAGGGTGCGTGCATGTGTTTGGGAGTGCGAGAGTGCATGCATGTGTTTTGGAGTGCGAGGGTGTGTGCATGTGTTTGGGAGTGCGAGGGTGCGTGCATGTGTTTTGGAGTGCGAGAGTGCGTGCATGTGTTTTGGAGTGCGAGGGTGTGTGCATGTGTTTGGGAGTGCGAGAGTGCGTGCATGTGTTTGGGAGTGCGAGGGTGCGTGCATGTGTTTGGGAGTGCGAGGGTGCGTGCATGTGTTTGGGAGTGCGAGGGTGCGTGCATGTGTTTGGGAGTGCGAGAGTGCGTGCATGTGTTTGGGAGTGCGAGGGTGCGTGCATGTGTTTGGGAGTGCGAGGGTGCGTGCATGTGTTTGGGAGTGCGAGAGTGAGTGCATGTGTTTTGGAGTGCGAGGGTGCGTGCATGTGTTTTGGAGTGCGAGGGTGCGTGCATGTGTTTTGGAGTGCGAGGGTGCGTGCATGTGTTTGGGAGTGCGAGAGTGCGTGCATGTGTTTGGGAGTGCGAGAGTGCGTGCATGTGTTTTGGAGTGCGAGGGTGCGTGCATGTGTTTGGGAGTGCGAGGGTGCGTGCATGTGTTTGGGAGTGCGAGAGTGCGTGCATGTGTTTGGGAGTGCGAGGGTGCGTGCATGTGTTTGGGAGTGCGAGGGTGCGTGCATGTGTTTGGGAGTGCGAGGGTGCGTGCATGTGTTTGGGAGTGCGAGGGTGCGTGCATGTGTTTGGGAGTGCGAGGGTGCGTGCATGTGTTTGGGAGTGCGAGGGTGCGTGCATGTGTTTGGGAGTGCGAGGGTGCGTGCATGTGTTTGGGAGTGCGAGGGTGCGTGCATGTGTTTGGGAGTGCGAGGGTGCGTGCATGTGTTTGGGAGTGCGAGGGTGCGTGCATGTGTTTGGGAGTGCGAGAGTGCGTGCATGTGTTTGGGAGTGCGAGAGTGCGTGCATGTGTTTGGGAGTGCGAGAGTGCGTGCATGTGTTTGGGAGTGCGAGAGTGCGTGCATGTGTTTGGGAATGCGAGAGAGCGTGCATGTGTTTGGGAGTGCGAGAGTGCGTGCATGTGTTTGGGAGTGCGAGAGTGCGTGCATGTGTTTTGGAATGCGAGAGTGCGTGCATGTGTTTTGGAATGCGAGAGTGCGTGCATGTGTTTTGGAATGCGAGGGTGCGTGCATGTGTTTTGGAATGCGAGGGTGCGTGCATGTGTTTTGGAATGCGAGGGTGCGTGCATGTGTTTGGGAGTGCGAGAGTGCGTGCATGTGTTTGGGAGTACGAGGGTGCGTGCATGTGTTTTGGAGTGCGAGGGTGCGTGCATGTGTTTGGGAGTGCGAGAGTGCGTGCATGTGTTTGGGAGTGCGAGAGTGCGTGCATGTGTTTTGGAGTGCGAGAGTGCGTGCATGTGTTTTGGAGTGCGAGAGTGCGTGCATGTGTTTGGGAGTGCGAGAGTGCGTGCATGTGTTTGGGAGTGCGAGGGTGCGTGCATGTGTTTTGGAGTGCGAGGGTGCGTGCATGTGTTTGGGAGTGCGAGGGTGCGTGCATGTGTTTTGGAGTGCGAGAGTGCGTGCATGTGTTTGGGAGTGCGAGGGTGCGTGCATGTGTTTGGGAGTGCGAGGGTGCGTGCATGTGTTTGGGAGTGCGAGAGTGCATGCATGTGTTTTGGAGTGCGAGGGTGTGTGCATGTGTTTGGGAGTGCGAGGGTGCGTGCATGTGTTTTGGAGTGCGAGAGTGCGTGCATGTGTTTTGGAGTGCGAGGGTGTGTGCATGTGTTTGGGAGTGCGAGAGTGCATGCATGTGTTTGGGAGTGCGAGGGTGCGTGCATGTGTTTGGGAGTGCGAGGGTGCGTGCATGTGTTTGGGAGTGCGAGGGTGCGTGCATGTGTTTGGGAGTGCGAGGGTGCGTGCATGTGTTTGGGAGTGCGAGAGTGCGTGCATGTGTTTGGGAGTGCGAGGGTGCGTGCATGTGTTTGGGAGTGCGAGGGTGCGTGCATGTGTTTGGGAGTGCGAGAGTGAGTGCATGTGTTTTGGAGTGCGAGGGTGCGTGCATGTGTTTTGGAGTGCGAGGGTGCGTGCATGTGTTTTGGAGTGCGAGGGTGCGTGCATGTGTTTGGGAGTGCGAGAGTGCGTGCATGTGTTTGGGAGTGCGAGGGTGCGTGCATGTGTTTGGGAGTGCGAGGGTGCGTGCATGTGTTTGGGAGTGCGAGAGTGCGTGCATGTGTTTGGGAGTGCGAGAGTGCGTGCATGTGTTTGGGAGTGCGAGGGTGCGTGCATGTGTTTGGGAGTGCGAGGGTGCGTGCATGTGTTTTGGAGTGCGAGGGTGCGTGCATGTGTTTGGGAGTGCGAGAGTGCGTGCATGTGTTTGGGAGTGCGAGAGTGCGTGCATGTGTTTTGGAGTGCGAGGGTGCGTGCATGTGTTTTGGAGTGCGAGGGTGCGTGCATGTGTTTTGGAGTGCGAGGGTGCGTGCATGTGTTTGGGAGTGCGAGAGTGCGTGCATGTGTTTGGGAGTGCGAGAGTGCGTGCATGTGTTTTGGAGTGCGAGGGTGCGTGCATGTGTTTTGGAGTGTGAGGGTGCGTGCATGTGTTTTGGAGTGCGAGGGTGCGTGCATGTGTTTTGGAGTGCGAGGGTGCGTGCATGTGTTTGGGAGTGCGAGCATGTGTTTGGGAGTGCGCGGGTGCGTGCATGTGTTTGGGAGTGCATGGATTGTGTGCATGTGTTTGGGAGTGCATGGATTGTGTGCATGTGTTTGGGAGTGCATGGATTGTGTGCATGTGTTTGGGAGTGCGAGGGTGCGTGCATGTGTTTGGGAGTGCGAGGGTGCGTGCATGTGTTTGGGAGTGCGAGGGTGCGTGCATGTGTTTGGGAGTGCGAGGGTGTGTGCATGTGTTTGGGAGTGCGAGGGTGCGTGCATGTGTTTGGGAGTGCGAGGGTGCGTGCATGTGTTTGGGAGTGCGAGGGTGCGTGCATGTGTTTGGGAGTGCGAGAGTGCGTGCATGTGTTTGGGAGTGCGAGAGTGCGTGCATGTGTTTGGGAGTGCGAGAGTGCGTGCATGTGTTTTGGAGTGCGAGAGTGCGTGCATGTGTTTTGGAGTGCGAGAGTGCGTGCATGTGTTTGGGAGTGCGAGAGTGCGTGCATGTGTTTGGGAGTGCGAGAGTGCGTGCATGTGTTTGGGAGTGCGAGGGTGCGTGCATGTGTTTGGGAGTGCGAGGGTGCGTGCATGTGTTTTGGAGTGCGAGAGTGCGTGCATGTGTTTGGGAGTGCGAGGGTGCGTGCATGTGTTTGGGAGTGCGAGGGTGCGTGCATGTGTTTGGGAGTGCGAGAGTGCATGCATGTGTTTTGGAGTGCGAGGGTGTGTGCATGTGTTTGGGAGTGCGAGAGTGCGTGCATGTGTTTTGGAGTGCGAGGGTGTGTGCATGTGTTTGGGAGTGCGAGAGTGCATGCATGTGTTTGGGAGTGCGAGGGTGCGTGCATGTGTTTGGGAGTGCGAGAGTGCGTGCATGTGTTTGGGAGTGCGAGGGTGCGTGCATGTGTTTGGGAGTGCGAGAGTGCGTGCATGTGTTTGGGAGTGCGAGGGTGCGTGCATGTGTTTGGGAGTGCGAGGGTGCGTGCATGTGTTTGGGAGTGCGAGAGTGCATGCATGTGTTTGGGAGTGCGAGGGTGCGTGCATGTGTTTGGGAGTGCGAGAGTGCGTGCATGTGTTTGGGAGTGCGAGGGTGCGTGCATGTGTTTGGGAGTGCGAGAGTGCGTGCATGTGTTTGGGAGTGCGAGGGTGCGTGCATGTGTTTGGGAGTGCGAGGGTGCGTGCATGTGTTTGGGAGTGCGAGAGTGAGTGCATGTGTTTGGGAGTGCGAGAGTGCGTGCATGTGTTTTGGAGTGCGAGGGTGCGTGCATGTGTTTTGGAGTGCGAGGGTGCGTGCATGTGTTTTGGAGTGCGAGGGTGCGTGCATGTGTTTTGGAGTGCGAGGGTGCGTGCATGTGTTTGGGAGTGCGAGAGTGCGTGCATGTGTTTGGGAGTGCGAGGGTGCGTGCATGTGTTTTGGAGTGCGAGGGTGCGTGCATGTGTTTTGGAGTGCGAGGGTGCGTGCATGTGTTTTGGAGTGCGAGGGTGCGTGCATGTGTTTTGGAGTGCGAGGGTGCGTGCATGTGTTTGGGTGTGCGAGGGTGCGTGCATGTGTTTGGGAGTGCGAGCATGTGTTTGGGAGTGCGCGGGTGCGTGCATGTGTTTGGGAGTGCGAGGGTGCGTGCATGTGTTTTGGAGTCCGAGAGTGCGTGCATGTGTTTTGGAGTGCGAGGGTGCGTGCATGTGTTTTGGAGTGCGAGAGTGCGTGCATGTGTTTTGGAGTGCGAGGGTGCGTGCATGTGTTTGGGAGTGCGAGGGTGCGTGCATGTGTTTGGGAGTGCGAGGGTGCGTGCATGTGTTTTGGAGTGCGAGGGTGCGTGCATGTGTTTTGGAGTGCGAGAGTGCGTGCATGTGTTTTGGAGTGCGAGGGTGCGTGCATGTGTTTGGGAGTGCGAGGGTGCGTGCATGTGTTTGGGAGTGCGAGGGTGCGTGCATGTGTTTGGGAGTGCGAGGGTGCGTGCATGTGTTTTGGAGTGCGAGGGTGCGTGCATGTGTTTTGGAGTGCGAGGGTGCGTGCATGTGTTTGGGAGTGCGAGGGTGCGTGCATGTGTTTGGGAGTGCGAGGGTGCGTGCATGTGTTTGGGAGTGCGAGGGTGCGTGCATGTGTTTGGGAGTGCGAGGGTGCGTGCATGTGTTTGGGAGTGCGAGGATTGTGTGCATGTGTTTGGGAGTGCGAGAGTGCGTGCATGTGTTTGGGGTGCGAGGGTGCGTGCATGTGTTTGGGGTGCGAGGGTGCGTGCATGTGTTTGGGGTGCGAGGGTGCGTGCATGTGTTTGGGGTGCGAGGGTGCGTGCATGTGTTTGGGGTGCGAGGATTGTGTGCATGTGTTTGGGAGTGCGAGAGTGCGTGCATGTGTTTGGGAGTGCGAGGGTGCGTGCATGTGTTTGGGAGTGCGAGGGTGCGTGCATGTGTTTGGGAGTGCGAGGATTGTGTGCATGTGTTTGGGAGTGCGAGAGTGCGTGCATGTGTTTGGGGTGCGAGGGTGCGTGCATGTGTTTGGGAGTGCGAGGATTGTGTGCATGTGTTTGGGAGTGTGAGGGTGCGTGCATGTGTTTGGGGTGCGAGGGTGCGTGCATGTGTTTGGGGTGCGAGGGTGCGTGCATGTGTTTGGGAGTGCGTGCATGTGTTTGGGAGTGCGAGGATTGTGCGCATGTGTTTGGGAGTGCATGGATTGTGTGCATGTGTTTGGGAGTGCGAGGGTGCGTGCATGTGTTTGGGAGTGCGAGGATGCGTGCATGTGTTTGGGAGTGCATGGATTGTGTGCATGTGTTTGGGAGTGCATGGATTGTGTGCATGTGTTTGGGAGTGCGAGGGTGCGTGCATGTGTTTGGGAGTGCGAGGGTGCGTGCATGTGTTTGGGAGTGCGAGGATTGTGTGCATGTGTTTGGGAGTGTGAGGGTGCGTGCATGTGTTTGGGGTGCGAGGGTGCGTGCATGTGTTTGGGGTGCGAGGGTGCGTGCATGTGTTTGGGAGTGCGTGCATGTGTTTGGGAGTGCGAGGATTGTGCGCATGTGTTTGGGAGTGCATGGATTGTGTGCATGTGTTTGGGAGTGCGAGGGTGCGTGCATGTGTTTGGGAGTGCGAGGGTGCGTGCATGTGTTTGGGAGTGCGAGGGTGCGTGCATGTGTTTGGGAGTGCGAGGGTGCGTGCATGTGTTTGGGAGTGCGAGGGTGCGTGCATGTGTTTGGGAGTGCGAGGGTGCGTGCATGTGTTTGGGAGTGCGAGGGTGCGTGCATGTGTTTGGGAGTGCGAGGGTGCGTGCATGTGTTTGGGAGTGCGAGGGTGCGTGCATGTGTTTTGGAGTGCGAGAGTGCGTGCATGTGTTTGGGAGTGCGAGGGTGCGTGCATGTGTTTGGGAGTGCGAGGGTGTGTGCATGTGTTTGGGAGTGCGAGGGTGCGTGCATGTGTTTGGGAGTGCGAGGGTGCGTGCATGTGTTTGGGAGTGCGAGGGTGCGTGCATGTGTTTGGGAGTGCGAGGATGCGTGCATGTGTTTGGGAGTGCGAGGATTGTGTGCATGTGTTTGGGAGTGCGAGGGTGCGAGCATGTGTTTGGGAGTGCGAGGGTGCGTGCATGTGTTTGGGAGTGCGAGGGTGCGTGCATGTGTTTGGGAGTGCGAGGGTGCGTGCATGTGTTTGGGAGTGCGAGGGTGCGTGCATGTGTTTGGGAGTGCGAGGATGCGTGCATGTGTTTGGGAGTGCGAGGATTGTGTGCATGTGTTTGGGAGTGCGAGGGTGCGTGCATGTGTTTGGGAGTGCGAGGATTGTGTGCATGTGTTTGGGAGTGCGAGGGTGCGTGCATGTGTTTGGGAGTGCGAGGATTGTGTGCATGTGTTTGGGAGTGCGAGGGTGCGTGCATGTGTTTGGGAGTGCGAGGGTGCGTGCATGTGTTTGGGAGTGCGAGGATTGTGTGCATGTTTTTGGGAGTGCGAGGGTGCGTGCATGTGTTTGGGAGTGCGAGGGTGCGTGCATGTGTTTGGGAGTGCGAGGGTGCGTGCATGTGTTTGGGAGTGCGAGGGTGCGTGCATGTGTTTGGGAGTGCGAGGGTGCGTGCATGTGTTTGGGAGTGCGAGGATTGTGTGCATGTGTTTGGGAGTGCGAGGGTGCGTGCATGTGTTTGGGGGTGCGTGCATGTGTTTGGGAGTGCGAGGGTGCGTGCATGTGTTTGGGGGTGCGTGCATGTGTTTGGGAGTGCGAGAGTGCGTGCATGTGTTTGGGAGTGCGAGGGTGCGAGCATGTGTTTGGGAGTGCGAGGGTGCGTGCATGTGTTTGGGAGTGCGAGGGTGCGTGCATGTGTTTGGGAGTGCGAGGGTGCGTGCATGTGTTTGGGAGTGCGAGGGTGCGTGCATGTGTTTGGGAGTGCGAGGGTGCGTGCATGTGTTTGGGAGTGCGAGGATGCGTGCATGTGTTTGGGAGTGCGAGGGTGCGTGCATGTGTTTGGGAGTGCGAGGGTGCGTGCATGTGTTTGGGAGTGCGAGGGTGCGTGCATGTGTTTGGGAGTGCGAGGGTGCGTGCATGTGTTTGGGAGTGCGAGGGTGCGTGCATGTGTTTGGGAGTGCGAGGATTGTGTGCATGTGTTTGGGAGTGCGAGGGTGCGTGCATGTGTTTGGGAGTGCGAGGGTGCGTGCATGTGTTTGGGAGTGCGAGGGTGCGTGCATGTGTTTGGGAGTGCGAGGATTGTGTGCATGTGTTTGGGAGTGCGAGGGTGCGTGCATGTGTTTGGGAGTGCGAGGGTGCGTGCATGTGTTTGGGAGTGCGAGGATGCGTGCATGTGTTTGGGAGTGCGAGGATTGTGTGCATGTGTTTGGGAGTGCGAGGGTGCGTGCATGTGTTTGGGAGTGCGAGGATTGTGTGCATGTGTTTGGGAGTGCGAGGATTGTGTGCATGTGTTTGGGAGTGCGAGGGTGCGTGCATGTGTTTGGGAGTGCGAGGATTGTGTGCATGTGTTTGGGAGTGCGAGGGTGCGTGCATGTGTTTGGGAGTGCGAGGATTGTGTGCATGTGTTTGGGAGTGCGAGGGTGCGTGCATGTGTTTGGGAGTGCGAGGGTGCGTGCATGTGTTTGGGAGTGCGAGAGTGCGTGCATGTGTTTGGGACTGCGAGGGTGCGTGCATGTGTTTGGGAGTGCGAGGATTGTGTGCATGTGTTTGGGAGTGCGAGAGTGCGTGCATGTGTTTGGGACTGCGAGGGTGCGTGCATGTGTTTGGGAGTGCGAGGATTGTGTGCATGTGTTTGGGGTGCGAGGGTGCGTGCATGTGTTTGGGGTGCGAGGGTGTGTGCATGTGTTTGGGGTGCGAGGGTGCGTGCATGTGTTTGGGAGTGCGAGAGTGCGTGCATGTGTTTGGGAGTGCGAGGGTGCGTGCATGTGTTTGGGAGTGCGAGGGTGCGTGCATGTGTTTGGGAGTGCGAGGATTGTGTGCATGTGTTTGGGAGTGCGAGAGTGCGTGCATGTGTTTGGGAGTGCGAGGGTGCGTGCATGTGTTTGGGAGTGCGAGGATTGTGTGCATGTGTTTGGGAGTGCGAGAGTGCGTGCATGTGTTTGGGAGTGCGAGGGTGCGTGCATGTGTTTGGGAGTGCGAGGATTGTGTGCATGTGTTTGGGAGTGCGAGAGTGCGTGCATGTGTTTGGGAGTGCGAGGGTGCGTGCATGTGTTTGGGAGTGCGAGGGTGCGTGCATGTGTTTGGGAGTGCGAGGATTGTGTGCATGTGTTTGGGAGTGCGAGAGTGCGTGCATGTGTTTGGGGTGCGAGGGTGCGTGCATGTGTTTGGGGTGCGAGGGTGCGTGCATGTGTTTGGGGTGCGAGGGTGCGTGCATGTGTTTGGGAGTGCGTGCATGTGTTTGGGAGTGCGAGGATTGTGCGCATGTGTTTGGGAGTGCATGGATTGTGTGCATGTGTTTGGGAGTGCGAGGGTGCGTGCATGTGTTTGGGAGTGCGAGGATGCGTGCATGTGTTTGGGAGTGTGAGGGTGCGTGCATGTGTTTGGGAGTGCGAGGGTGCGTGCATGTGTTTGGGAGTGCGAGGATGCGTGCATGTGTTTGGGAGTGCGAGGGTGCGTGCATGTGTTTGGGAGTGCGAGGGTGCGTGCATGTGTTTGGGAGTGCGAGGGTGCGTGCATGTGTTTGGGAGTGCGAGGGTGCGTGCATGTGTTTGGGAGTGCGAGGGTGCGTGCATGTGTTTGGGAGTGCGAGGGTGCGTGCATGTGTTTGGGAGTGCGAGGGTGCGTGCATGTGTTTGGGAGTGCGAGGGTGCGTGCATGTGTTTGGGAGTGCGAGGGTGCGTGCATGTGTTTGGGAGTGCGAGGGTGCGTGCAGGTGTTTGGGAGTGCGAGGGTGCGTGCATGTGTTTGGGAGTGCGAGGGTGCGTGCATGTGTTTGGGAGTGCGAGGGTGCGTGCATGTGTTTTGGAGTGCGAGAGTGCGTGCATGTGTTTGGGAGTGCGAGGGTGCGTGCATGTGTTTGGGAGTGCGAGGGTGTGTGCATGTGTTTGGGAGTGCGAGGGTGCGTGCATGTGTTTGGGAGTGCGAGGATTGTGTGCATGTGTTTGGGAGTGCGAGGGTGTGTGCATGTGTTTGGGAGTGCGAGGGTCCGTGCATGTGTTTGGGAGTGCGAGGGTGCGTGCATGTGTTTGGGAGTGCGAGGATGCGTGCATGTGTTTGGGAGTGCGAGGATTGTGTGCATGTGTTTGGGAGTGCGAGGGTGCGTGCATGTGTTTGGGAGTGCGAGGATTGTGTGCATGTGTTTGGGAGTGCGAGGGTGCGTGCATGTGTTTGGGAGTGCGAGGATGCGTGCATGTGTTTGGGAGTGCGAGGGTGCGTGCATGTGTTTGGGAGTGCGAGGATTGTGTGCATGTGTTTGGGAGTGCGAGGGTGCGTGCATGTGTTTGGGAGTGCGAGGGTGCGTGCATGTGTTTGGGAGTGCGAGGATGCGTGCATGTGTTTGGGAGTGCGAGGATTGTGTGCATGTGTTTGGGAGTGCGAGGGTGCGTGCATGTGTTTGGGAGTGCGAGGGTGCGTGCATGTGTTTGGGAGTGCGAGGATGCGTGCATGTGTTTGGGAGTGCGAGGATTGTGTGCATGTGTTTGGGAGTGCGAGGGTGCGTGCATGTGTTTGGGAGTGCGAGGGTGCGTGCATGTGTTTGGGAGTGCGAGGATTGTGTGCATGTGTTTGGGAGTGCGAGGGTGCGTGCATGTGTTTGGGAGTGCGAGGGTGCGTGCATGTGTTTGGGAGTGCGAGGGTGTGTGCATGTGTTTGGGAGTGCGAGGGTGCGTGCATGTGTTTGGGAGTGCGAGGATTGTGTGCATGTGTTTGGGAGTGCGAGGGTGCGTGCATGTGTTTGGGGGTGCGTGCATGTGTTTGGGAGTGCGAGGGTGCGTGCATGTGTTTGGGAGTTCGAGGGTGCGTGCATGTGTTTGGGGGTGCGTGCATGTGTTTGGGAGTGCGAGGGTGCGTGCATGTGTTTGGGAGTGCGAGGATGCGTGCATGTGTTTGGGAGTGCGAGGATTGTGTGCATGTGTTTGGGAGTGCGAGGGTGCGAGCATGTGTTTGGGAGTGCGAGGGTGCGTGCATGTGTTTGGGAGTGCGAGGGTGCGTGCATGTGTTTGGGAGTGCGAGGGTGCGTGCATGTGTTTTGGAGTGCGAGAGTGCGTGCATGTGTTTGGGAGTGCGAGGGTGCGTGCATGTGTTTGGGAGTGCGAGGGTGTGTGCATGTGTTTGGGAGTGCGAGGGTGCGTGCATGTGTTTGGGAGTGCGAGGATGCGTGCATGTGTTTGGGAGTGCGAGGATTGTGTGCATGTGTTTGGGAGTGCGAGGATTGTGTGCATGTGTTTGGGAGTGCGAGGGTGCGTGCATGTGTTTGGGAGTGCGAGGATTGTGTGCATGTGTTTGGGAGTGCGAGGGTGCGTGCATGTGTTTGGGAGTGCGAGGGTGCGTGCATGTGTTTGGGAGTGCGAGGATTGTGTGCATGTTTTTGGGAGTGCGAGGGTGCGTGCATGTGTTTGGGAGTGCGAGGGTGCGTGCATGTGTTTGGGAGTGCGAGGGTGCGTGCATGTGTTTGGGAGTGCGAGGGTGCGTGCATGTGTTTGGGAGTGCGAGGGTGCGTGCATGTGTTTGGGAGTGCGAGGATTGTGTGCATGTGTTTGGGAGTGCGAGGGTGCGTGCATGTGTTTGGGGGTGCGTGCATGTGTTTGGGAGTGCGAGGGTGCGTGCATGTGTTTGGGAGTTCGAGGGTGCGTGCATGTGTTTGGGGGTGCGTGCATGTGTTTGGGAGTGCGAGGGTGCGTGCATGTGTTTGGGGGTGCGTGCATGTGTTTGGGAGTGCGAGAGTGCGTGCATGTGTTTGGGAGTGCGAGGGTGCGAGCATGTGTTTGGGAGTGCGAGGGTGCGTGCATGTGTTTGGGAGTGCGAGGGTGCGTGCATGTGTTTGGGAGTGCGAGGGTGCGTGCATGTGTTTGGGAGTGCGAGGGTGCGTGCATGTGTTTGGGAGTGCGAGGGTGCGTGCATGTGTTTGGGAGTGCGAGGATGCGTGCATGTGTTTGGGAGTGCGAGGGTGCGTGCATGTGTTTGGGAGTGCGAGGGTGCGTGCATGTGTTTGGGAGTGCGAGGGTGCGTGCATGTGTTTGGGAGTGCGAGGGTGCGTGCATGTGTTTGGGAGTGCGAGGGTGCGTGCATGTGTTTGGGAGTGCGAGGATTGTGTGCATGTGTTTGGGAGTGCGAGGGTGCGTGCATGTGTTTGGGAGTGCGAGGGTGCGTGCATGTGTTTGGGAGTGCGAGGGTGCGTGCATGTGTTTGGGAGTGCGAGGATTGTGTGCATGTGTTTGGGAGTGCGAGGGTGCGTGCATGTGTTTGGGAGTGCGAGGGTGCGTGCATGTGTTTGGGAGTGCGAGGATGCGTGCATGTGTTTGGGAGTGCGAGGATTGTGTGCATGTGTTTGGGAGTGCGAGGGTGCGTGCATGTGTTTGGGAGTGCGAGGATGCGTGCATGTGTTTGGGAGTGCGAGGATTGTGTGCATGTGTTTGGGAGTGCGAGGGTGCGTGCATGTGTTTGGGAGTGCGAGGATTGTGTGCATGTGTTTGGGAGTGCGAGGGTGCGTGCATGTGTTTGGGAGTGCGAGGATTGTGTGCATGTGTTTGGGAGTGCGAGGGTGCGTGCATGTGTTTGGGAGTGCGAGAGTGCGTGCATGTGTTTGGGACTGCGAGGGTGCGTGCATGTGTTTGGGAGTGCGAGGATTGTGTGCATGTGTTTGGGAGTGCGAGAGTGCGTGCATGTGTTTGGGACTGCGAGGGTGCGTGCATGTGTTTGGGAGTGCGAGGGTGTGTGCATGTGTTTGGGAGTGCGAGGATTGTGTGCATGTGTTTGGGGTGCGAGGGTGCGTGCATGTGTTTGGGGTGCGAGGGTGCGTGCATGTGTTTGGGGTGCGAGGGTGCGTGCATGTGTTTGGGAGTGCATGCATGTGTTTGGGAGTGCGAGGATTGTGTGCATGTGTTTGGGAGTGCGAGAGTGCGTGCATGTGTTTGGGAGTGCGAGGGTGCGTGCATGTGTTTGGGAGTGCGAGGATTGTGTGCATGTGTTTGGGAGTGCGAGAGTGCGTGCATGTGTTTGGGAGTGCGAGGGTGCGTGCATGTGTTTGGGAGTGCGAGGGTGCGTGCATGTGTTTGGGAGTGCGAGGATTGTGTGCATGTGTTTGGGAGTGCGAGAGTGCGTGCATGTGTTTGGGGTGCGAGGGTGCGTGCATGTGTTTGGGGTGCGAGGGTGCGTGCATGTGTTTGGGGTGCGAGGGTGCGTGCATGTGTTTGGGAGTGCGTGCATGTGTTTGGGAGTGCGAGGATTGTGCGCATGTGTTTGGGAGTGCATGGATTGTGTGCATGTGTTTGGGAGTGCGAGGGTGCGTGCATGTGTTTGGGAGTGCGAGGATGCGTGCATGTGTTTGGGAGTGTGAGGGTGCGTGCATGTGTTTGGGAGTGCGAGGGTGCGTGCATGTGTTTGGGAGTGCGAGGATGCGTGCATGTGTTTGGGAGTGCGAGGGTGCGTGCATGTGTTTGGGAGTGCGAGGGTGCGTGCATGTGTTTGGGAGTGCGAGGGTGCGTGCATGTGTTTGGGAGTGCGAGGGTGCGTGCATGTGTTTGGGAGTGCGAGGGTGCGTGCATGTGTTTGGGAGTGCGAGGGTGCGTGCATGTGTTTGGGAGTGCGAGGGTGCGTGCATGTGTTTGGGAGTGCGAGGGTGCGTGCATGTGTTTGGGAGTGCGAGGGTGCGTGCATGTGTTTGGGAGTGCGAGGGTGCGTGCATGTGTTTGGGAGTGCGAGGGTGCGTGCAGGTGTTTGGGAGTGCGAGGGTGCGTGCATGTGTTTGGGAGTGCGAGGGTGCGTGCATGTGTTTGGGAGTGCGAGGGTGCGTGCATGTGTTTTGGAGTGCGAGAGTGCGTGCATGTGTTTGGGAGTGCGAGGGTGCGTGCATGTGTTTGGGAGTGCGAGGGTGTGTGCATGTGTTTGGGAGTGCGAGGGTGCGTGCATGTGTTTGGGAGTGCGAGGATTGTGTGCATGTGTTTGGGAGTGCGAGGGTGCGTGCATGTGTTTGGGAGTGCGAGGATGCGTGCATGTGTTTGGGAGTGCGAGGATTGTGTGCATGTGTTTGGGAGTGCGAGGGTGCGTGCATGTGTTTGGGAGTGCGAGGATTGTGTGCATGTGTTTGGGAGTGCGAGGGTGCGTGCATGTGTTTGGGAGTGCGAGGATGCGTGCATGTGTTTGGGAGTGCGAGGGTGTGTGCATGTGTTTGGGAGTGCGAGGGTGCGTGCATGTGTTTGGGAGTGCGAGGATTGTGTGCATGTGTTTGGGAGTGCGAGGGTGCGTGCATGTGTTTGGGAGTGCGAGGATGCGTGCATGTGTTTGGGAGTGCGAGGATTGTGTGCATGTGTTTGGGAGTGCGAGGGTGCGTGCATGTGTTTGGGAGTGCGAGGATTGTGTGCATGTGTTTGGGAGTGCGAGGGTGCGTGCATGTGTTTGGGAGTGCGAGGATGCGTGCATGTGTTTGGGAGTGCGAGGGTGCGTGCATGTGTTTGGGAGTGCGAGGATTGTGTGCATGTGTTTGGGAGTGCGAGGGTGCGTGCATGTGTTTGGGAGTGCGAGGGTGCGTGCATGTGTTTGGGAGTGCGAGGATGCGTGCATGTGTTTGGGAGTGCGAGGATTGTGTGCATGTGTTTGGGAGTGCGAGGGTGCGTGCATGTGTTTGGGAGTGCGAGGGTGCGTGCATGTGTTTGGGAGTGCGAGGATTGTGTGCATGTGTTTGGGAGTGCGAGGGTGCGTGCATGTGTTTGGGAGTGCGAGGGTGCGTGCATGTGTTTGGGAGTGCGAGGGTGTGTGCATGTGTTTGGGAGTGCGAGGGTGCGTGCATGTGTTTGGGAGTGCGAGGATTGTGTGCATGTGTTTGGGAGTGCGAGGGTGCGTGCATGTGTTTGGGGGTGCGTGCATGTGTTTGGGAGTGCGAGGGTGCGTGCATGTGTTTGGGAGTTCGAGGGTGCGTGCATGTGTTTGGGAGTGCGAGGGTGCGTGCATGTGTTTGGGAGTGCGAGGATGCGTGCATGTGTTTGGGAGTGCGAGGATTGTGTGCATGTGTTTGGGAGTGCGAGGGTGCGAGCATGTGTTTGGGAGTGCGAGGGTGCGTGCATGTGTTTGGGAGTGCGAGGGTGCGTGCATGTGTTTGGGAGTGCGAGGGTGCGTGCATGTGTTTGGGAGTGCGAGGGTGCGTGCATGTGTTTGGGAGTGCGAGGGTGCGTGCATGTGTTTGGGAGTGCGAGGGTGCGTGCATGTGTTTGGGAGTGCGAGGGTGCGTGCATGTGTTTGGGAGTGCGAGGATTGTGTGCATGTGTTTGGGAGTGCGAGGGTGCGTGCATGTGTTTGGGAGTGCGAGGATTGTGTGCATGTGTTTGGGAGTGCGAGGGTGCGTGCATGTGTTTGGGAGTGCGAGGGTGCGTGCATGTGTTTGGGAGTGCGAGGATGCGTGCATGTGTTTGGGAGTGCGAGGATTGTGTGCATGTGTTTGGGAGTGCGAGGGTGCGTGCATGTGTTTGGGAGTGCGAGGATGCGTGCATGTGTTTGGGAGTGCGAGGATTGTGTGCATGTGTTTGGGAGTGCGAGGATTGTGTGCATGTGTTTGGGAGTGCGAGGGTGCGTGCATGTGTTTGGGAGTGCGAGGGTGCGTGCATGTGTTTGGGAGTGCGAGGGTGCGTGCATGTGTTTGGGAGTGCGAGGATTGTGTGCATGTGTTTGGGAGTGCGAGGGTGCGTGCATGTGTTTGGGAGTGCGAGGGTGCGTGCATGTGTTTGGGAGTGCGCGGGTGCGTGCATGTGTTTGGGAGTGCGAGGGTGCGTGCATGTGTTTGGGAGTGCGAGGGTGCGTGCATGTGTTTGGGGGCATCCAGATTCAGGATGAACCACTGTGTGAAATCCCATGGACTCCCCATATCATGAACTCAGTCCTCGGCTCCTTGTTGTGCATGCTTGGTGAGCCCGGCAGATTTTGGAGAGGTTAGCAGGGGACGCTGCTTAGTGGTAAACACCGAGGGGCGCTATATGCAGCAGCACCTCGCAGCATCCACCTGGGCCGACAAGGCTGCCAGGAGCACGGAGCTGCGCTTTCACCGTGGAAACGAGACCCCAAACAGCTGGGCATCCCGAATCGGGCAATACAAAAAAATCTGGTGACCCCACAACAAATGCACCTGCCAGTGGCCAGCCCTGGAATCGTATATTCCAGGCCGTCCATTGGTGGGTTATGTTCTGCTTTAAAGTGGACCAACACCCAGGTTTTTTTACTATCCTAGGTTTTGGTCCACTTCCGCGGGGCACCCCAATCGGGAAACCCCCCCAGAACGCCCGATAAAAACTCACCTCACCCCTATGCGCGGCCACTCGTCCAATCAGCGCACTCGGAGCCGCTGTGGTATGCGCGTCCAAGCGGCGTCTAACCACAGCAGCTCTGTGCACGCTGGCGGCCACATCTCACGCTTCCCTATAACAGGGAAAAATGGCATGCGCCCTGCTAGAGAGAAGCGCGAGATGCGGCCCAGCGCATGCGCCGTTGGACCGGGACCCAGGTAAGGTTTGCGGGTGTCCTGGGGGGTTTCACACAGAGGGGCATCCCGATTTTGGATGCCCCGCAGGGAGGGATTGGTCCCCTCCACGATCAAGCAGGGTGTTGGTCCACTTTAAAGTGAACCAAAACTATGTCTATGAGACTCCAGGGCTGGACGATTCCCTCTCCCTGGTTCGCCTGGAATTCTTACCTTTGGGCTGAGCCCACGGCACATGCGCGGCTGCCAGTAGCATCACTCGCCTTCCTTTCTCGGCTGTGCATAGCCACGCCCACCACAACTAAATGGCTGCGCAAGGATGTGCGCGGCTGTGATTCCAGTCAGTTTTTCCAGCCACGCATTACTATGCTCTGCCAGAGAAGCTGATTGGACAAGAGGCCGCACGTGCGCCGTTTCCTTGGCGAATGGCGGGGGTTGCACACAGCGGGGCATCCCAAGTTGGGATGTTCCAGGGGGACGGACCAAAAGCCAGATTAGTGGAAATGATGGATTTTAGTCTCGCCCAATCAGTGTTGCTTACTGCGCATACTAATTATCAGTAATCGCTGATTACACATAGAGCCCGGTATATAGCATCCCCAGTTTTTCTGTATTTTGTGGGGATGTGCCCATTCCCCAGCCTATATGAATGGCTGGACTTGCCTCAGCTACACGGGTTCTGGTGATGCATCCATGGCTGGCGATATTCGGGATGCCCCAAGAGAGGGCTTTCACCCAGCCCTGGAGTCTTTTAGCAGTAGGTTTTGGCCTGCTTTAATATAACAGCAATGGCCAATGAGCTCATAGCAGGACTATATGGGCAGGTAAGTCCCCTCCATTGATGTGTGGGTGGCCGCCGTGTCTCTGTAAGAAGCAGTCAGGTCCATGAAGGGTTAAACCCTCCTCTGTCAGCACTTACCCGCTCCTCAGCCGCCAGCACCGGAAATACCCTCCTATAGCCTCCTCGAAGCTCCAATACTTCCTCACCGGGTCGCCATAGCAACTGGCATTTGATGAAGTTATGGCAATTTATAAAAAAAAAAATCCCCGCCCTTCTCTGTCACGCGCGCGCCACCTTCTGGTCGCTGTTCCCCAAGCAGCTGCTCACAGCAGGCGAGTCACGCTCTATTATGTCCCCAGCGCTGGGGGGCGGCCGCCATTTTGTTGTAGCCCTCATCTCACCCGGTGGCGTGACTCCGGCCCGCGCTATGTGTGAAAACATTTCCTTTATTTGTAATACTCATGAGATAGCCCCGTTCCTGGAGGTTTTTCATCGAATTATGAAAATCGCTTCAGGTACACCCTACATTTTTCTGTAGCCAGAATGCAGCAAAAAGGTGCTTCATTATAGTGCTTGGGAACAAACCCTATATTAAAATCCGCTCCTTTTCTCTTTAAAGTGGACCAAAACCCAGGATTTTGACTATGCTGGGTTTTGGTCCGGGCACCCCGATCGGGGATGCCCTGCTGTGTGAAGCCCCCCAGATCGGAGAGCGCAACTCACTCCTTCCAGGTCCTACAGCGCATGTGGGCCACTCCTCCAATCAGCGCACTCTGAGCCACTGACGTCACATCGTCTAAGGCCAGCGAGCGCCATAACGTCCTCTTCCCCCTCTCCTCTCTAACAGGAAGTGTGCCTGCTCCGGCCATTCACAAATGGCTGCCGCGGGCACGTGCCCTGCTAGAGGGATAGCGGGAATGCGGCTCGTGCATGCTCCGTTGGACCGGGGAACAAGGTAAGTGTACAGGGTGACCTGAGAGGTTTCACGCAGCGGCCAGGAATCGCCGTGGGTTTTGGTCCATTTTAAATTATTATTCTTCTCTGCCGTGTTTTCCTGCAAAACATATGACGCAGTTGAACATGGTGTATTTTGAAGTCCTCCTCACTTTTAGCTGTCCTATTTGTTTTTGGTGTCCCCCCGACTTCATCGTTTTTTAAACATTTACATTTTGGGGGGAAAAACACCCTAGAAATAAATGGCGAAAGTTTTCCAAAGTCGATAACTACTTCCGGCGATCAATTCAGACACTAACAACATGCCTTCCAACCGTTCAGAGTGGGAAAGAGGGACATTTGTTAAGTTAGGCCACGCCCCCCCCCCCCATTTTGGGATGGATTGGAGATAGGGTGTAACAGTTATAACAATAGAAACATTTTGAATATGCAAATGAATCATTTATTGCTACAGATCTGCATGTTACAGAGGGACAAAGGAGAACAACGAGGGACGTGGACGTAAAATAGGGACAGTCTCTCCAAATCAGGGACACTTGGGAGGTATAGGGAGGGGACTTTTATACCGGCAAGTGAGATGACATCATCGCACTCAGCCGGTATAAAAGGTCCTTCTCAGCGGCGGGAGTTAGAATCCGGTCTGATCGGTCAAAGCCGGGTGTGTAGGCAGGGAACCGCAATCCTCTTAACTTCGGCGATCTCATGCAGAGGGGCACCCACCACTGGGGGAAAGGACCAAAACCCAGGATAGTCAAAATCCTGAGTTTCAGTCCACTTTAAAGTGTTTATATTGTTGTAACTGTTACACCCTATCGCATATCCATACCTCAACGAGGGGGCGTAGCTTCATTTAACAAATGTTCCTCTTTCCCACCCTGAAAAGTTGGTAGGTATGGGTTCTTGAGACCCCCCTACACCAGTTCACAGGGCAGGAACTGCCTTGCCATTAACCCCTCCCCTTTCCCATTTCTTGCATCCCCAAAGCCCATGGGGTGTAGAAGGGCTTGTGGCCCATATGGGCTATGCAGGCTGGTAGCCTTCTGGGCCGGCCATTTGACCTCCGCTCCCTGGTCTACCAGCCCCCATGGCTGGTGCCCATGTGTGTTTTTTATAATTTTTAAAGGTTCAACCCTTGATAGTGCGCTTACTGTAGTAGTTGTATTTTAATTAAAAATGTCATAAAACACTCTCCTGTGCAGGAACGGGGGGGGGGGGGGGGGACTACCCATACATATTTGCTACATTTTTTATTTTAAAAAGTGCAACTGTAAACAATATTATAACTAGATATTAATAATATTGTGTATATATTTATCCTGCCCGGCTCGACTAAAATAGGCAATACATATACCAATATTGTCAATATCTGGCCAATGATCACGCAATGGATACACGCATAAGACTATAAGACTATAGGTTCTTTTGACTTCTGGTAAATGCAAGAGACACTGAGACACGCAGTAAATAAAGAGGTATATTGTTGACAAAATAACACAATGTTGCAATCAAATCTCAAATCAAACACAATACATGAGACTGGCATACAGTTATGAGACTGGCATACAGTTATGAGACTGGCATACATATATACAGGGAAAGACACATTACCCTCCTGATACGGCACTCACAAGCTTCTCCTGTGCTAGCAGTGTCCGCTCCAAGCCGTCTCCCCCGTCTTGCCTCTCCTTCCTTCTGCCCCCTTTCCTGTCTGCACCCCCCTCAATTATACCTCCCTGCCCTTTTGATCTTCAGTCCTGCTGACCTCCACCCCCCCCTTGGGCTTGACCCACAGGTTATGCAAAAGAGGGTGCATCCCGGAAATTCCCAGAAGCCGTTTGTATAATTTATGGTGCCAGCGTCTATCTACCTTTTGATGTCCAGGTGTTTTGCTAGGAGGGTGTAACGGCTATTTCAGGTCTATATGTCTATTTACAACATATTTATGGTATGGTCACAGAATGTTGATATTATCTAGTGCCCTCTCAGATGTCTTTTGTTCTATTTTCTGGTTTTGGAATGCAGATATTATCTAGCTTGGAAAACGTGCCTTAGGCCTTCCCACTTCATGTCATGCCCTGCTGTATATTCAAATATATATATATATATATATATATATATATATATATATATACCATTATTAACAATATTGATTTTCCATAAAGGCCCATTATTTACATATCGCCCACTTGAGACAGAGATATATATATTATATTTATATGTATATATATATATATATATCGAGGTCTCACAAATATATAAAATGTAAGTGCTTCAAATTTGCTGAGACCGATGGGACCCGATATATTACCGCACAATGTTATCACAACCCCCAGTATCTCAAGTTACAGCCTGCATCCTTCAGCCACCACATACTGTTTTAATGCCACACCTTCTTCAACAGATCATCAAACATATTTCATATTTTTACACCATCCATAACCGCTTATGTGATTTGGGTGACCAAATCTGGTGACATCCGGATTTATTCACTGCTGCTGGTATTGACAGACATCCGTCGACTTCCATTGTATGTTGCAGACAATGCTTTATCAGCTGTCACTGAGTCTCCAAGGCCTGTATTATCATCAGCGAGGTGGGTGCACAAGGTGACCGTCCATAATATACTGATTGCACCGTGTGACAGTGCATATGGTTATGAGTGCACTGCATCAGAATAGTCCATCCTGTTATGGGTGCACATCATCAGAACTACCCATGGTTTCATGGTGCACAGCATCAGAGCTGCCCATATTGTCATGGGTGCATATCATTAGAACAGTCCATATTGTTATGGGTGCAAATGTACTCTGACAGTTCACACAGACCATAATGAGTTACAGCAACAGTACATCTGCAATATTAGAAGCACTTGGTGATATACTCTCCAACACAGTGATACACAGCAGACTCCAAGAAATAGATTTTTTGGTCACAGAGCATAAACATAATGCAACATAGCAAACGGCGTATTACGGTGGAAATGTCTGAAAGAAAACCTTGAACAAAAGAAAGTGTGACTCTGTAGATGTGGCTTTGAGGATTCAAGCTATAACCAAAGAATGGTTGCTACTATGCTATATCAATAATCCCCTCCGTCTCCGCAAACTCAAATCAAGGGCGTCTCTGGGCTATCTATGGAAAAATACTGTTTAAAGGTTATTTTACAACAATATACAACATATTAAAACACACATCCATAAGATAATAGGTCCACCTAATGCAGACCTAGTATGTTGACCATATTGAACAATCCTAAGCACTAAACCTCGCCCACTTCATAACATTTAAAGTAAGAAGACATAAACAAACAGATAGTTTCAAATTGTGTGCCTGTGTACCAACTACAAAAAAAAGTTACTTAGCAAAAAAAATAATGGTACCCACTCCAATAACATAACAGCAAAAATAGCTTACAAGCACACAGTTTAAAATGATTGATCCAATGAACAGGCTAAAATATGAATTTTAACCTTTTCATTGTTCATTGTAAAAGGAAAAAAAAGCTTAAAAACCGGTTCCCAATGCATTGTCACTGGAAAGACCCTGGCTGTATAGAAATGCTAATGCTAATAATGCCTGGGAGTGACAGAGCATTCCACACAGCCTGTCAGTGACACCTGGGAGGAATCCTACATACACTAGGCTGGCACTAGTTACTAAATATGCGCAATCTGTAAAATATAGCGCAATCATAAAAAAATACTAAATTTACACTTTAATGGAAATCAGGGATATCCGAAACCCTGTCTATGCCAGCTTAGCAGTTCAGGTATTTTAACTAAAAACCAAAATGAATTTAGATTTTTGATAACCTGACTGCTTTTATCAAATTAATCTTTGAGGCTTATCCTAAACGTGTGCACATAAAAAAAACCGACACAAAAAAAGCCCACGTTAAGGTCCTCAAAACCTAATGGAAAAATCAAAGAGTTAATCAGAGACTTAGCCGGGATTTTATCCAATGGACCTGAAAGACAAAGCACACAGAGTTAATAACACCTAACTGGGTGCCTCTCTATAACCTTTGGTGCAAGCCTTGGCTCATCCAACATTCTTCTGTTCCCCGACATACTTACCTCTTCTCTTATGGCCATAACCTGTTGGATCAGTGAGCTCATATCACTCCTCAACTGCAGATTTTCTGCCATAAGGTATTCATTTCTGGCTCTTAACCATTTTACTGGGACACACTTTATAGGTTTGCTTTGACTATAATGCTCCCTAGCAAATTTCTTTTGGTTAAAGCTCCCTGTCCCAAATCTAGCAGAATACACCATCGTCTGCCTTTTGTGGGTTCTATAGGTCTGGACTTTATTGCTACACATTGGTTTTGCAGAGGGGCAGAGCCTGGAAATGTGATTCGCTTGGCCACAAGAGTGACACTTCACACTTCTAGCTCTCTTTACATTGTCTCTACACGGTACAGCAGAGTTAATTAGTCTAGGCATTGCTTTTTGTAATGGGGACCTTGAGACTGCCACTGGAGCTTGTTTGACTGCACTAACCTTTGGGGCTACCTTTGGGTAATTTTCACTCATACAATTACCCTGCACCCCCGAGTCTATATGCTTATTTGGTGAAGATCCACATGAAACCTCCTCAGCAGCACTAGGAAAGACATCATCCTGTCTCCTGATATCCACAGACACAAGTTCAACTTCTTTTTCTGTGACTATCAGCTTTTCTGACATCATCTGATTGTTTCTGCGCAATTCTCTGCTCTCAGCTCTCAGCTGCTCCACAATTGCGCCCAAACTTTCAGTAGATGCCCTCATGGCTCCTAGCGCTTTATCCAGGGAGTTTACCTCCTCTTTGAGGCTTTCATTTTGTATTTTCACCAAAACAAACTCCTTTGCAATCCAAACTGCCCCATAAATCAAAAAGCGTTTGCCCTCAGATTTGGATATTTGCTTAGCAGCAATGCATTTAGACACATAATCCTGGGCTTCAGCCCATGGGTTACTGGATCCCTGCATTGCTCTAATAATCCCCTCTGCATTCTTTATCTTGTTCATCTTTTTTGCAAGACCCTCCATGTCTATACAATAAGGCACTTCAAATCAATTGCAACACTTATATGCTATAGTTACCAATAGCAACAGCGTTCCTAGAACACTAGAAATTAAATTGCACACTGTATTATATACCACAATACACTCAATATTCACCACAACACAGTGCTCTGCAAACACACAAGATGCCTCGTGCCTGGCTTAGCCAAACTGTAAACAATACTAATAATAATAATAATATTATAAATAGTATCTCCTGCCTGGCTCGCCAAACTGTAAACAATATTATAACTAGATATTAATAATATTGTGTATATATTTATCCTGCCCGGCTCGACTAAAATAGGCAATACATATACCAATATTGTCAATATCTGGCCAATGATCACGCAATGGATACACGCATAAGACTATAAGACTATAGGTTCTTTTGACTTCTGGTAAATGCAAGAGACACTGAGACACGCAGTAAATAAAGAGGTATATTGTTGACAAAATAACACAATGTTGCAATCAAATCTCAAATCAAACACAATACATGAGACTGGCATACAGTTATGAGACTGGCATACAGTTATGAGACTGGCATACATATATACAGGGAAAGACACATTACCCTCCTGATACGGCACTCACAAGCTTCTCCTGTGCTAGCAGTGTCCGCTCCAAGCCGTCTCCCCCGTCTTGCCTCTCCTTCCTTCTGCCCCCTTTCCTGTCTGCACCCCCCTCAATTATACCTCCCTGCCCTTTTGATCTTCAGTCCTGCTGACCTCCACCCCCCCCTTGGGCTTGACCCACAGGTTATGCAAAAGAGGGTGCATCCCGGAAATTCCCAGAAGCCGTTTGTATAATTTATGGTGCCAGCGTCTATCTACCTTTTGATGTCCAGGTGTTTTGCTAGGAGGGTGTAACGGCTATTTCAGGTCTATATGTCTATTTACAACATATTTATGGTATGGTCACAGAATGTTGATATTATCTAGTGCCCTCTCAGATGTCTTTTGTTCTATTTTCTGGTTTTGGAATGCAGATATTATCTAGCTTGGAAAACGTGCCTTAGGCCTTCCCACTTCATGTCATGCCCTGCTGTATATTCAAATATATATATATATATATATATATATACCATTATTAACAATATTGATTTTCCATAAAGGCCCATTATTTACACAACATCTTTTAACCCTTTAAGTGCCAAGCACGTAACACCTACGTGCTGGCTTGGCTGGGCCTTAAGTGCCAAGCCCGTAGGTGTTACGTGCTTGACTTTGATCGCTTCTAGTTTAAAAAATAAAAATAAAAAATACTCACCTGACCCCTTGTTGGATCCGGCCGGGTCTCCCCTTTAATTTGGTGCCATCCGATCCCCCGTGGGGGGTCGGATGGCTCCAGGAGAGCCCCCGGAATAGGCCGCCCCCCCCCCCCCCCGCTTCTGCAGCAGCAGCTGCTAACTGTAAAAAAAAAAAAAAAATAAAAATGACATTCACTTACCTCCATGTGCGCTGGCTCCCGCTGTCCCTCCTCTTCACCTGGGGGGCCTCCGATCCCCCCCCAGGACTTACCGATCTTCAGGAGAGAGCCTGAGAGGCTCTCTCCCCTTTGATCCTCAATGGCGTCCGCCATCTTGCCGCTAAGCCCCGCCCCCTTGGGGGCGGGGCTTATGACGTCATCCCGGCCCCCGATATCTGGCTTCACCCTTCTCAACTTCTCAGATGCCGGTGATCGGCACAGGGTAAGGAGGTGGCAGGAGATCCTCTGATCTCCTGCCTCCTCCTTCTCCTGTACCGATCACCGGCATCTGTCAGCTGAGCGGCGAGGGACAAGAGCTTGCAATCGAAGGTAAGTACAGTAAAAAAAAATTATTTTTTTTTAATAAAATACTTTTTTTTATTGTGTGGTGTTTTTTTTTTTACAGTTAACCCTTTGTGAGCTGGTAAGGGGTCCATGAGACCCCTTATACCAGTTCACATGGCTGGGGGGTGGCATTGCCATTAACCCCCGCACCCCCATTACCTGCCTCCCCAAAGGCCAGGGGGGGGGCAGAAGAGCCCGGGCCCACATAGGCTATGTGGGCTCGTAGGCTGCAGGGTGGGGGGGCCACCAAAGCTGGCCCCCCCACTCTGTGCCTACAAGCCCCCATAGCTGGTCCCGGGCTGGTTACTTTGGGTAAGGGGGACCCCACGTCATTTTTTTTTTTGGATTTTTAAGGGTTTTTAACCCTTAAAAATCCAAAAAAAAATGGGGTCCCCCTCCCCGGGAAGGGGGACCCTATGTCATTTTTTTTTTTAATTAACCATTTGTCATCCAGCAGCTATAAAAGGCTTCTGGGCAGGAAAGGGTGTCTACCTATACATATGTGGTATCGCTGTAAGCGGGAGAAATTGGGGTTTCTCACGCAATAAGATTTTATTGACAAACTTACATTTTTTATTACAAAAAAACTCTACAAATTGTAAAAAAATATATTTTTTTTATTTTTTTTCACACATTTCACCCAAAAATGTTGAGAATACACCTAAAAAACACAAACAAGACATTTCATGTTAAAGCCCAGACTCTGTTGAAAAAAACAATATATAATTTTCCTGGGAAATCCCTGGAAATCCCTTCGAAAATGACAGTTGAACATGTGTAGCGCAAAACAGTCAAACTCAGTCTGGCAACAGGGAGTGGCAAATGCTGCAGGTAGGCTGGCAGCGAAAGGGTTAAAAAAAAAATATATATATATATATATATTTTTTTTACATTTTTCAATCAATGATATTAAGAAAACACTGAGAAAAGTGACAAACAAGTTATCTCATGTTAAAGCCTGAAAAAAAAACAGCACGTGGCTTAGCTGTCCGTGGTGCCAAAGCAAGCCGAATGACAGCAAGCGCACTGATTGGCTGAGCCTGCCACTCAGCCAATCAGCGCACTCGCTCTTGTCCGAGTCTACGCTGCGGGAGCGGAAGGAAGGTGAGTAAGACTGGGGAGAAGGTGGGTGAAACTAGCAATCCGGGGGGTGTCACACAGTGGGGCATCCTGAATTGGTGTGGAACTCGGACGGCCCTGGAGTCTAAAGGACTCCCATGTTCCTCTTTAAGACGGCGTTAAAGACATTGTCCACCCAAGAGTCAACTTTTGCGTGAGTCAGCTGGCTTGCACTTTAACTATTTAACATGCACGTGTTCATCTTCAGGGGCGCACATGTGCATTTATGAGTGCATGCATGTGCATCTGCGGGGGCAAGCATTTGCATTTTGGAGGGGCACACATGTGGATCTGGGGTGGCGCTCATGTGCATGATTTAGGAGTGTATGCATGTGACTCTTGGGGGGGTGCGCATGTGCATCTGCGAGAGCGCATGATCTTATTAATCTTGCTAAGACTCCAAGGCCATTAACTACCACTGTATGAACCTCCTGGATCGCCCAGCAAACACTCAACTTTCCAGGGCTGCTGCACAGCATTCGGGCGGCATCCCTGGTATCCTTGCGACTGAGGTGGGCTCATGTTTCATTATAAAAGCACTCTGTTCCAAACAGAGCTTAAAGTGGACCAAAACCTACGAAGATCGGCTTGGGAATCTTATAGATTGATTCCTTCCCCCTGGTGCATTCAGATGTGGGGATGTCCCGCTGTATAAAATCGCCCGGAAACTCACCTTATTTCCAGTTCCAACAGCGCATGTGTGAGCAGTGGCCGCATCCCCGCTATCCTTCTAGCAGGGCGCGCGCCTACACCGGGTATTTGTGGATGGCCGTTGCGGGTACATTCCCTGTTAAGAGGGTAGCAGGGGATGCGATCGGGGTGCCCCGGGGGAGCGGACCAAAACCCAGGAGAGTCAAAATCCTGGGTTTTGGTCCACTTTAAAGCTTAAAGGAGCAGTATCGCGAATTTTTCTTGGTGACTTATATTTAAATGGTACTTTGAATGTAGGTAGGTGTTGAGTAAGAATTACAAATTTAGAAAAAAATGATGTGTGTGTTGAGCAGCTGGAGACTAATAGCTCATGTTTATGTCTTCTGAGTGTTGGGGCCCAACACTCTGGCCTGTTCCACGCTGAGGAGAGGGGGAAACTATGTAACAAAGTATCAGCTGTTCAGTGCTGGCAGCCGTCCAGCATAAGATAACAACATTGCAACACTGCCTGGCCAGAACTCATATCTAAAACAGAGAGAAAAGCTCTAGAAGTCATTTAGCTGATTTTGACAGTTTTCCCTTCATGTTGGCTCTGCTGCAGAATCTTTCAGTTTACCATTTTCTCTCTTTTTTCCATATGATCTTTCTTTCAGCTTTGTGTGTTTTGAGCAAAGCCCAACCCAGGATTTTCACTATCTGGAGTTTTGTTTTGTGCCCCTAGGGGCATCCTGACTTGGGATGTCCTGATATGTGAAATCCCCAAGTTCGCCTGTGAAAACGTACCTTTCCCTGTCCCACAGCGCATGCGCGGGCTCTCATCCAATCAGCTCTGTTTGCACGCAGATGGGGAGCCTGAGCAGTAACCTTCCTGGCCGCCCGGCCTGTCTAAATGACTATCTGCGTGAGCACGCCAGAAAAATGGGGGGATCTGTGGTTATCCAGGGGTCGTTTCACACAGTGGGGCATCCTGATTTAGGATGCCCAAGGGGCAAGGTCAATGGCCGGGTCTTATAGACTTCAGGGTGGCCACTCAGGGTTTTGTTCCACTTTAATACCTTTAGATTTTCCTGCACAGTTATTCAAAGAAGAATTTCAGTTATTTTCAGTCAGTTTAGTTTATTTTGTATAGATTTTACACATTTGAGTCACCTGGTCTCATAACAAAAGCAGCACCTCACACACACACAGCCATTACCACTGATTACAGTGTCAGCCTCTGAGGTAAAGTGTTGCTAGGAGACCAGTGGGCTAAATGAAGCAGCTCACTAAATACAACCCAGCAGATCCCCCTATTCAGCAAATGGACTGAGCCATTGTAATTATACAATATAAAAGAAAGGCAGATATTTTTTCTTTTTTCTATCGCCAGATTATTTATACACATGTTAGAAGCTATTGTGTGGCTATTTCATTATTTATCTTTTTTAATGCAAATTTTGCGACACTGCTTCTTTAACAACACCCATGATTTTCGCTTTCCCGGGTTTTGTTCCTTATCCAGGTATCCCAAATTGGGATGCCTCACTATGTGAAACCCCCCCAGAGTGGATTCTGACTCACCTTTACTTGTCCACGAGGCATGCGTGGGCTCTCAACCAATCATTGCTGAACTGACATAATTCGGTGAGCATCTCTGATTATTGTAAATGGGGAGCGAGAGCAGCCGCATCCACTACTGCCCTGCACTCTGAATGGCTGGGGTGGGAGCGCGCTCACAACCTCTCGCTCCCCATTGACAACAAACAGAGCCACTCCCGAATTACGTCAGTTCAGCGGAGCACAATGATTGGACGAAAGCCCCCCACATGCGCCGCTGACAGGGGAAGGTAAATGATTACTGGCTCCCTAGGGGGTTTCCTAATTCGGAATGCCCAGGGGAAGGGCAGCACCTGGCCCTGTAATATTTTAGACTGGACCCAGTGGGTTTTGTTCCACTTCAACCTGTCCCCCCAACTGCTGCAGCTAAGCTCGCTAGGCCCCCACTGATCCACCAAGTAAGAGGGTTATTTTGAACCCACGATTGCAGCCCCGCCCCCACCACATGGCTGTCTCTGCAGCTCTCAGGCACCAAGCACCCCTTAAAGCTGACCAGAACTCACCCTCAACAACCCTGGTATCTATAAGATTCCCCATCTCCGGGGGACATCCAGAATGGGGATCCCCCGCTGCATGTAACCGCCCAGATCACCCGGAAACTCCCTTCTTTCAAAGTGCAATGGCACATGCACGAGCAGTGACTGGATCCCCGCTATCCCTTTTGCAGAGCGCGTGCCCGCACCAGGCATTTGTGAATGGCCGGCACGGGCAAGCAGGGCATGCGTTCGCCAATGCACTTGGATCCGCTCGCCAAAAAAAGCAGGAGCGGATCCGAGCGCACTGGTGGGACAGGAGGCCACGCATGCGCGGAAGCACCAGGAAACGGTAAGTCGGATCAGGTGACCTGGGGGGTTTCACACAGCAGGGCATCCCTGATCGGGGTGCCCTGGGTGCCAAGACCAAAACCCAGTATAGTCAAAATCCAGAAATTTGGTCCACTTTAAGTCTGATAGACTTTCCTTGGGCATCCCAAATCAGGATGCCCCGTTGTGAAACCCCACCCCCAGGTTGCCGCAAAACTCACCTTTACCCTGGCTCCTACAGTGATTGTAAATACGCTGTCCCCAGCATTACTGGGCTCAGGAGCGCTCTCACAGCCAGCCATTCAGATAGGATGGGGGCAGAAGCGTGCCCTACTTTAAAGGGAAACTGGGTAAGCATCCACTTTTGCCCCCTATTGCCGGTCTCCGTGAGTCACGGCCTCTGTAAGCTATACCTTTAACCGGACGCGCACTCCCACCATTTATTTCTGTATGTTTGGCACAGGCACTCCCCTGTTAAAGCAGACCAAAACCCAGGATTTTGACTATCCTGAGTTTTGGTCCTTACCCCCGGGGGGGGGGGGGGAACCCCGATACTGGATGCCCTGCTGTGTGACACCCATCAGGTCGCCCACCCCAACTCACCTTTCCCCGGTCTTCTGACGCATGTGCGCCCTCCCGTCCAATCAGCACGCTCGACTGCGCTGGCGCTAACTCATCCAAGCACTTGGCTCCAGCCGAGCACACCGGCGGCCGTATCCCTCCTACTGGGTAAGCATCCACTTTTGCTCCCTATTGCCAGTCTCCGTGAGCTGCGGCCTTCATAAGCTATACCTTTAACCGGATGTGCACTCCTGCCACTTATTTCTGAATGTTTGGCACAGGCAATCCCCTGTTAAAGTGGACCAAAACCCAGAATTTTGACTATACTGGGTTTTGGTCTTTTCCCCGATGCATGATGCCCCGCTGTGTGACACCCCTCAGCTCGCCCACTCCAACTCACCTTTCCCCGGTCTTATGATGCATGTGCATCCTCCCGTCCAATCAGCACGCTCGACTGCGCTGGCGCTAACTCATCTAGGCTCATCCAAGCACTTGGCTCCAGCCGGGTGCACCATTGGCTGCATCCCTGCCACCCTCTAACAGGAAGCGCACCTGTGCCGGCCAATCACGAATGGTTGGCGCAGGTGTGCACCCTGCTAAAGCAGGAAATGGTGCTGCTCATGCATGTGCCATTGGATCAGGGAGAAGGTGAGCTTACGGGGCAGCCTGGGGGGTTTTACACAGCTGGATACCCCAGAGGGGGGGGGTATGCCGAGCAGGCGATTCGACAAGAGCCCGTGCAGGAATGGAGAAAGGTGAGTTTTACCACACCTCTCAACTTTTTAATGCCGTAAAGAGGGACATATTTAATCCACACCTGGCCACACCCCCAACACGCCCATAGTCACACCCTTAAAGGGGAAACAGCACCTAAGAAATAAATAAATATTAATTATACAGTGAGGGGCATCCCTCGTTGCAGCCAGTAAGGGGCATCCCTTGTTGCAGCCAGTTAGGGGCATCCCTCGTTGCAGCCAGTTAGGGGCATCCCTTGTTGCAGCCAGTTAGGGGCATCCCTCGTTACAGCCAGTGAGGGGCATCCCTCGTTACAGCCAGTTAGGGGCATCCCTCGTTGCAGCCAGTTAGGGGCATCCCTCGTTGCAGCCAGTTAGGGGCATGCCTTGTTGCAGCCAGTTAGGGGTATCCTTCGTTGCAGCCAGTTAGGGGCATCCCTCGTTGCAGCCAGTGAAGGGCATCCCTTGTTACAGTTAGGGGCATCCCTTGTTACAGCCAGTGAGGGGCATCCCTCGTTACAGACAGTGAGGGGCATCCCTCGTTACAGTTAGGGGAATCCCTCGTTACAGTTAGGGGCATCCCTTGTTGCAGCCAGTGAAAGGCATCCCTCGTTACAGTTAGGGGCATCCCTCGTTACAGCCAGTGAGGGGCATCCCTCGTTACAGCCAGTAAGGGGCATCCCTCGTTACAGCCAGTGAGGGGCATCCCTCGTTACAGCCAGTGAGGGGCATCCCTCGTTACAGTTAGGGGCATCCCTTGTTGCAGCCAGTGAAAGGCATCCCTCGTTACAGTTAGGGGCATCCCTCGTTACAGCCAGTGAGGGGCATCCCTCATTACAGCCAGTGAGGGGCATCCCTCGTTACAGCCAGTGAGGGGCATCCCTCGTTACAGCCAGTTAGGTGCTACACAGACAAACACACACAGGTGTCCTTCTTCTGCCGTGGCAGTTGCTTACCAGCCCTTAAATTGGACCAAAACCCAGGGTAGTCAAAAGTTTTGACTATCCTGGGTTTTGTTCCTTTCCCTTGGGCACCTGGATCAGGTGAGTTGCTGCGGCAACCTGGGGGGGGGGGTTCACACAGCGGAGCACCCCCAATTGGGGTGCCCGCAGGGAAAGGACCAAAACTCAGGATAGTCAAAATCCTGGGTTTTGGTCCCCTTTAAAAGCTGGGGACAAAACAAAGGATCCAAGCTCCCAGCTGGTTACACACACAACAGATACACACACACCACACAGAGCACACCACAGACACACACATCACAGAGCACACACACACTATGCAACCAGGTTGGGGTTAGCACAGCTGGGTATCCCAAATTGTGATGCACAGGGGCAAAACCCGAGATAGACGGCATAATTCCTGGTTAATGTGTTTACATTGTCTCCCATCCCAGCCAGAGCACCGCCGACAACCCATGAAGATAATAACAGGGAGAGGAATCCAGTATTAGTTTCCTCTCTGGTCTACACATAACAAGAGGCTTGTGAGACATGCTAATATGGCCGCCTCTATAATCGAGGACACTTCTCTCACAATACCAATAACCCATAGTGACGGGCTACAAAAAAATGGCCGCCCTTCTATTGCATAGCGACACGCTAAAAAAAAAAGGGGGGAGGGGCCAGCGGAAGCGAGGCCGTTCTGAGGAGAACAAAGGAGGCGCGAAGACAGGCGGCAGCTGCTGGCCCGCAGGTGACTGACCATTGTGTGAGTGACTGAGGCATGCCGGGATTGCAGGCTTTATTAACCCTTCATGTGCCTGGGGCGAGGGGTGATAAGAGGGGATGGGATTGGGGGCAGTTATCAATCATCCTGCCCCCACCCCTCCGCATAATAACCCTTTTCTGCCCCTTACACCACTAAATACCCCCCTGTGTAACCTGCCTCACAGACCCCCCTGTCCCCACATATTAACCCCACCAACTAATGATGATTTCATTATTATTAATGTGTATATAAAGCACCAGCATCTTCCATGGCGCTGTACAAATGCCTCCATCCAATCATTGTAACCCCTTCCTGCCCTCTCACACCTATAAATACCCCCCTGTGTACCCTGCCTCACACCCCCAACCCCCACATATTGACCCCACCACCTAATGATGACTTTATTATTATTATTAATGTGTATATAAAGCACCATCATCTTCCATGGCGCTGTACAAATGCCTCCTTCCAATCATTTTAACCCCTTCCTGCCCCCTCACACCTATAAATACCCCCCTGTGTAACCTGCCTCACCCCCCCCCCCAACTCCCACACATTAACCCCACCACCTAATGATGATTTCATTATTTATAAAGCGCCAGCATCTTCCATGGCGCTGTACAAATGCCTCCCCCCCACTCATATGAACCCCTTCCTGCCCCCTAGCAGTTATAATAACCCCTTACTTACCTCTCTCACACACAGTGTAACCCCTTCAATCGAAAAATGGAAAACAATTACCTTCCCCTGCAGTAGTACTTTAAAGTGGACCAAAACCCACCGTGATCGTCCCGGGAATTTTATAGGGGGCAGTTATCACTCATCCTGCCCTCGCATAATAATACTTTCCTGCCCCTCACACCTATAAATACCCCCCTGTGTAACCTGCTTCACACCCCCCTGCCCCCACATAGTAACCCCACCACCTAATGATGATTTGATTATTATTAATGTGTATATAAAGCACCAGCATCTTCCATGGCGCTGTACAAATGCCTCCATCCAATAATTTTAACCCCTTCCTGCCCCCTCAGACTTATAATAACCCGGTACTTACCTCCCTCACAGATAGAGTAACCCCTGCAATTGAAAAATGGCAAACAGTTTAGGACAGCGCCAAATGTAGCCCGACGCAATGGTGTAACAATTACCTTTCCCTGCGGTAGCACTTTAAAGTGGACCATAACCTTCCCGGGCTGATCAATTCCCTCCCCCTTGGGCATCCAAAATCGGGATGCCCCACCGGGTGAAACCCCCCAGGTCACCCCAGTCACTTACCTAGCCTCCCGGTCCAACGGCGCATGCGCGAGCAGTGGCCATGTCCCCCTACTATTCATCTAGCGGGGCGTGTACCCACGGCAGGCATTTATAAATGGCAGACATGGACTCGCTCCCTGTTAGAGGGAAGCAGGGGATGCGGCTGTCAGCGCGCTTGGAGCCGCTGCTCTTAGACGACGTGCGCTGATTGGACGAGTGCCCTCGCATGCGCTGTAGAATCGGGCAGAGATGAGTTAACTTTGGTCTGGGGGGTTTCGCACAGCAGGGCATCCCCGATCGTGGGGGGGGGGGGGGGGGTGAGGACCAAAAGCCAGGATAGTCAAAATACTGGGTTTTGGTCCAATTTAAAGTGGTCCCACCTCTATTTCCTACATAATGGGTGGGGGAAATTCAGATTGCTGGTGCCCTCTCCAGACCTGCGGAATCCTTACCCGAACCTCGATACGCCTGCAAATGACACACCCCTGATTGTTCACCAGAGGCTGCATGAGTCAGGACGCTTACTCTTTCCCGATCCAGCCCGGCTCACATGATATCCGGCGACCAATCGTTTGGCCTCATTTCACTGGCGTATTGAGGCCCAGGTAAGGTTTGCGGGGGGCATTGCTGGAGCCCTCCCGTGATCCTTACCTGAATCTCAATCTGCCAGTGAAATGAGGCCATACGATTGGATTGGTAACTGTCACAATGCGGGCCCCGCGCCCAATATGTAGAAAGTGGATGTGGCACCACTTTAAACGGACCTTAAACCGAGCCTTCACCATGAATTATTATCTAAAATTAATATATTTTAAATTTTTAGTCACTTACTTATTATTCTTTCGCCCACTGGCCTGCAACTCTGTTCAGGACTTTAGGATACGGGCGCCGCCATTATGACTCAGAAGCATCACACTTACCAAGGAGAGGAGAGCGAGATAGTACAGGGGGCAGGTTATAGCTGTGCTTTGCTCAGACAGAGCAGAGCTGGGGTCGGGAAAGGTCAGCAATCCCAGAATGCAGAGCAGCGCAGTTGGAAGGCACTTTCTGTTTGCAGGCTGGCTGATGTTTCTTGAGCCGCCATCTTAAAGGCTCAGGAAATGCAGTAGATGCAGGTAGGATGATTTTTAATGTGGACAACCTGTATGTACAGGGTGTGGGAAACATAGGCTCTTATTCAGGGTGAAGGTCCAGTTTAAAGTGGACCAACACCCAGGATTTTGACTATCCTGGGTTTTGGTCCACTTCAGGGGGGCACCCCGATTAGGGGTGTCCCGCTGTGTAAAACCCCCAAACTCACCTCACCACGCTCCCACGGACAAGGCAGCGCGTCCGCCGCCGCCTCCCGCGCGCCCCTCTGACAGTGCCCGCGCCGGCCATTCACAAACGGCCGGCGCGGGCGCACGCACGGCTAGAGGAGTGCGCGGGAGGCGGCGGCGCCCGCTGCCGCCGCCGATCAGGTGAGTTCTTTTGGGGTTTTGGGGGGGGTCCCTCACCGCGGGACATCCCGATCTCGGATGTCCCGCGGTGAGGGGGGTGATCGGCCCGGGAATCTTATAGATTCCCGGGCCGATCACCCATGGGTGACGGTCCACTTTAAGTAACCCCTTTCCCCCCTCCCCACACATTGAGTTACCTCTTCATGTACTCCTGCTCCCTGCCCCCTCCCAGCTCTGAAACGTGACCAGGGGGGTTCACCAACTCAAAAAAACGCTTACCTCGCTCGGAATCCAGTGGCGTGGCGCTTCTGGATTGCCGGCACAGCAGGCTTTCCGCCATTGCTGTATAAAGATGGGATTTTGAAAGAAAATAAAAAAGGTAGGCGTTGTGTTACGGGCAACAGGCATTTGTGAACGGCCAGCGCGGGCACGCTCCCTGTTAGAGGATAGCGGGGGATGCGGCAGCCAGCGCTCTCGGATCCACTCGCTTAGACGAGTTCTTAGGCAAATAGGCGGGAGCGGATCCGAGCACACTATTTGGGAGATAAAAAAGGCGGGCGTTGTGTTACGGGCAACAGGCATTTGTGAATGGCTGGCACGGGCACGCTCTGTTATGGGCGTGGGCAACAGTGGCGGGTGCGCTTTCCAGAGGCACGAAAGTTTTTATTTTTGGATGTTATTCCGGTTTAAGTGGAAAAGAAAAACACACACACATTCAAAAGTACTTTATTATTATTATTTATTTGTTACTACTTACCTCCTTTCATCGCCTGGTGCTGTCTGATCACCGCTGTCTGCCGCTCACTCCCACTGCAGGGAGGGGCCTTTCATACCGGCAAACCGTGTCTCGGCGAGCACAAGTCCAATGGGCAATGAGGAGACCCCCTATAACGATTGCCCTGTGCAGTTGGCGCCTTTACATGGTGGGGGCACACATTGCAGACATTGCGCTGCAAGAGAACTCTGTCTATATCATTAGAGTCACTGAGTTGGGGCTTGGGTGGAGGGGTTGGGGGGGTGGGGCACCTATTGTGAGATGGTCATAAGAAAAAATGGAGGAGGGGCTTTCTCAGCTCCATTTGATACATTTTATACCATAAAGGGGTGGTGTGGATATACTACCACACCTGCCCCTAAAAATGGGAGCACCACAGTAATATTAAAAATGGAATCAAACTTTTATTACGACACTTTATTACGACACCTTACTTTATTACGACACTTTACTTTGTTACGACACTTTACTTTGTTACGACACTTTACTTTGTTACGACACTTTACTTTGTTACGACACTTTACTTTGTTACGACACTTTACTTTGTTACGACACTTTACTTTGTTACGACACTTTACTTTATTACGACACTTTACTTTGTTACGACACTTTACTTTGTTACGACACTTTACTTTGTTACGACACTTTACTTTGTTACGACACTTTACTTTATTATGACACTTTACGTTATTATGACACTTTACTTTGTTACACTTTACTTTGTTACGACACTTTACTTTATTACGACACTTTACTTTGTTACGACACTTTACTTTATTACGACACTTTACTTTGTTACGACACTTTACTTTGTTACGACACTTTACTTTGTTACGACACTTTACTTTGTTACGACACTTTACTTTGTTACGACACTTTACTTTGTTACGACACTTTACTTTATTATGACACTTTACGTTATTATGACACTTTACTTTGTTACACTTTACTTTGTTACGACACTTTACTTTATTACGACACTTTACTTTGTTACGACACTTTACTTTATTACGACACTTTACTTTGTTACGACACTTTACTTTGTTACGACACTTTACTTTGTTACGACACTTTACTTTGTTACGACACTTTACTTTATTACGACACTTTATTACGACACTTTACTTTATTACGACACTTTACTTTATTACGACACTTTACTTTATTACGACACTTTATTACGACACTTTATTACGACACTTTATTACGACACTTTATTACGACACTTTACTTTATTACGACACTTTACTTTATTACGACACTTTACTTTATTACGACACTTTACTTTATTACGACACTTTACTTTATTACGACACTTTATTACGACACTTTATTACGACACTTTATTACGACACTTTATTACGACACTTTACTTTATTACGACACTTTACTTTATTACGACACTTTACTTTATTACGACACTTTACTTTATTACGACACTTTACTTTATTACGACACTTTACTTTATTACGACACTTTACTTTATTACGACACTTTATTTTGGTTAGAACCATTTTATAAATTTGTTTTAAAAACACACCAAGTACAATTTAAGTTTTCAGGGAGTTCATGTATAGACATAAATTACATAGCAGCAGACAGCAGTAATGTGGCACAAAGGTAGTTAGGCAAGCAGGGTAGGTAGGTGCACAGGTGGGCGGGTGGAGAGGAGCGTTAAAGTGGACCAAAACCCACAGTCTGATGGCCCTGGAATCTATAAGATTTCTGGCCTGCTCCACCCCCCCCCCCCCGGACAACCAGAATCGGGATGCCCCGCTGTGTGAAACCCCCTAGGTCGCCCAGAAACTCGCCTTCTTCCCCGGTCCAGCAGCGAATGCGCGAGTAGTGGCCGCATCCCCGCTATTCCCTTAGCAGAACGCATGCTCGCGCCAGGCATTTGTGAGGGTAGCGGGGGATGCGGCCGCCAGCTCGCTCGGATTTGCTCACTTAGACGAGCTCTTAGACGAAGAGGCGCGCTAACTGTACTAGAGGGGAAGGGTAAGTCAGATCAGGCAACTTGGGAAGCTACACACAGCGGCGCACAGCTGATCAGGGTGCACTCAGGGGCAAGGACCAAAATCCTAGGTTTTGGGCCACTGTAATGCATATTTATGCGTAATGTACACATGCGTTGTGGGAACGAGGAAAAAGTGAGTTTACGGGTGGCCATGGGGGATACACAAAGCAGGGCATCCAAAGATTCTTGGGTACTGTTCCTCTTTAAAGTGGACCAACACCCAGGATTTTGACTATCCTGGGTATTGGCCCACTTCCCCGGGGCACCCCGATTTGGGGTGCCCCGCTACCTGAAACCCCCCCAAACACCCCGAAAACTCACCTCTCCACGCTCCCACGTGAGTGCGTTGTCCAATGCCCGACGACGGACAAGTGACGTCCGTCGACGGACAAGGGAGGATCGCGCCCGCCGCCGCCTCCCGCGCGCCACTCTTGACGTGTGCGCGCCCGCGCCGGCCATTCAGAGACGGCCGGCGCGGGCGCGCACGTCTAGAGGAGCACGAGAGAGGCGGCGGTGGCGGAAGCAGCAGCTGGAGAGGTAAGGATTTTTCGGGGTTTTGTGTGAGGTGATCGGCCCGGGAATCTTATAGATTCCCGGGCCGATCACCCCTGGGTGTTGGCCCACTTTAAAGCTGCACAAAACCCTTCCTGGGGGGGCTAGACTAACATTCAGGATCCCTAGCTGTGCGTATGAATGAGCGACTAACTAACCTGGTTCACGCAGCGGGGCATCAAAAATCAAGATTTCCTGAAGGAAGAAAATTGTGCGTAGGGAGAACCCCCGTTAAAGAAGAACAAAACCCTGCACAACTAGCCATGGAATGTGAAAGATTCCACGGCTAGCCACTGGACTCCCCCCCCCCCCCCCCCAGGGGCATCTGCCCCTTCTGCATGCATGATGTTGAATCGCTGTCAGCACTTGCTTCTGCATCCACTCCAGGCTTTCTCCTGGTAGTGGCCATTTATTGCTTCCTTTCCCAGCATCTTAGCCATGCTGCTGCCTGAAATCAAGTCCTAACACCACAATGCAGACGGCCTGCAGCTCCATAGGGAGGCAATTTTGTTTTAAAATTGATTACAGCAGAGGTTACATAAAGGTAAATTAATACAGTATTTATGAGCAGCAATCTGAATTGCCCTGGGGGGGGGGGGGGGGGTGCATATGACCACTGTTTCCTTTTGGTCTGGTTTAAATAAGAGCCTATTTTATATGTCCCCCCCCCCCCCCCGTACATACAGATTGCTCACATTAAAAATCATCCTACCTGCATCTACTGCATTTTCTGAGCCTTTAAACATCCAAGATGGCGGCCCATGGAGTCTCAGACAGGAAGTGTCTTCTGACTGTGTCGCTCTGCTTCTATGCTTCTATGTACAGTTGCAGCCCAGTGGGGGAAAGAAAAATAAGTAACAGACTAAAAACTTAAACCGGACCAGCATCAAATAATGAAAAGCCTAAACCCTTAAAAAATTATTCCCCAGCATCTAAAATTAATATATTTTAAGTTTTTAATCGCTTTCTTATAATTCTTTCCCCCACTGGGCTGCAACTCTGTTCAGGACTCTAGGATATGGGTGCCGCCATCTTGATTCAGAAGCATCACACTTACTGAGGAGAGGAGAGGAGGGGAAGTGCAGGGGGCGGGGTTATAGCTGTGCCTTGCACAGACAGAGCAGAGCTGGGGTTAGGAAAAGGACAGCAACCCCAGAATGCAGAGCAGCACAGTCAAAAGACACTTGCGGTTTGCAGGCTGCCTGATGCTTCATGAGCTGCCATCTTGGATGTTCAAAGGCTCAGAATATGCAGTAGGTTCAGGTAGGATTATTTTAATGTGAGCAATCTGTATGTATGAGTGGAGGAAACGCGTCACACTCTCGTCCCCAGCCTAAGTGAGTATGTACAGCCGATCGGTGGGGTTTCACACAATGGGCTATCCCAAATTGAGATGCCCCGGGGGGGGTTTTAGGGCTTTTGGACAAGCTGATACGTCCACGTTAGGAAAATTAGGGTTATTCTAAGAGAATAATGATCTGCCCCGGGCTTTTATCAGTCTTCATTCACATTAGAACAAACATGAAGGGAGGCACATGAGTATCCCATTCTATATACAATTTATTCAATCAAAGTAATATCCAAAACAAATACATCCAAACTTCTTAAAAACATTTAAAATACATAAACACAAGACATACAAGACACACCTACATGAACAGTTATATAGGTGGTGGGGAGAGAGTAACATTATTATCACCACATTATTCATTGAATTCATAAGTACCGGTAAATAGCTGCATAACTAAACCATCACAAAACCACCTACAAAAAGTGATACCAAATATGTGAGAAAAAAAAAATATATATAATAAAATATATATATTCTAAGTATACAGTACGTCCTGCTCCAAATATAATACTTACACGTGGGTAATCCTCCGCCAGATGGCGCTGTGCACTGCAGACATGCAAAAACAGGCTCCTCCCGGCCCTTCATATACCCGGGGACCTCCCACAAATCCCCAGATTTCTCTGCAGTGCTGACTGCGAAGACATGAAGTATCACTCTCTCGCAGGTGAGCGGGGCTTTTACAGCCTGCGGCCCTGTTGGACTATTCCCACCCGTCCTCTTCGTGATGTGCCTCCCAGCCTGGGCTGCGCTGGTCGGGTGAAGGTAGGCAGCACCATGTGTGCTCACGGAGCCATGCTCCACCGCAGTCCCCCACCATAGGGTAGGCGGTTTAGGCTGATGGTGAGCCTCTAGTGGATGCCCCTCCCGCATTATTGCCCCGTGTAGCGGTGGACCCTGTGTAAAGGGTCGCCTTCCTCCCTCGTTTCTCCCCGTAGTTCGGGGGAAAAGAAAGGGGGGGGGTATGTGCGTGGCGGTCTTAGTGTAATGTAGTACACGCTTATGGCCGTTGTTTTGCCCTTGCCTGCCAACTGGGTGTCAGAGCCGCGCTGCTTGCTCTTCTTAGACTTTAGCTGTTGTCGTGCGTGTGTATTTTCTATACTGAAGTGTGCTGCACCGGGCGGCGTCGTCGTTCAGAAGTTACGGCGTCTCCATTAGCAAAGGCTTATACTAAGTGTATCTTATCCACTGCTTGTCAAGATTTGACCGCTGGCTCAGAGCTTCGCACTCTTCGGGGGAGGCGGGGACCTGGCTTGGCGCGCTCCGCGTCACGGCCAGATAGGGCCCGCCCCTCGAGGTTCGCTTGGCGCCATTTTGATGATCTTCTCGCGCGCGCGTGGTTGCTGTCCTCCTCCTCCCTTGGTCTGTAAGTGCCCTCACTGGGTGGTTCATTATGATAATTTGTTCTGCTGCGCATGGCTCTGACACCCCTTATTCTCTTTGTCTTTCAGACGCCAAAGATTCCGGTGGCTTTTCCCGGCCTGACATAAATTATAGCGGGTTTACAAAAAATTCTCCCACATTCCTAGCGGGTCTTTGGGGCATCCAGGGTTGCTTATTGCATAAATCCCTGCTGGCATATTGCTTAGATAAATCACCATATGGAGGCATCTCAGAACTATGTGTCCGGGGTCCCTCAGGGACAAGACCGGCTGTGTACAGCGTGTGGACAGCCCCATGCTGATGCTGACAGAGCACGGGTCTGCGGACCGTGTGCTGAACAAGTACTGGCCCTGCAGTCAGGGTTGCCAGTGGCTGCACCTCGGTTCAATACACCTGTTTCCCCGTGCTTAAATCTCACGCCTGATGAGTCGCACTCGAGCGGGGATGACCAACAAGTCGTGCCGCGCAGTCTGCCTACGGCTGATCAGGTTATTTCGAGGTTGGCAGAGCGCTTGGGCTCTGGGAAGAAGCGGTCCCTGACGCCCCCGGGTTCTCTCTTTCCTACTGAAACTGAGGAGTTCGCTGCTCCGCAGGGCTTTGCTCCTTCTGATGAAGGTGAGCTGTTCTCCGACTCGGGCTCCTCTGATGAGATGCTGTGGAACCGTGATGATTTTGGCCCTGGTTCCTGGGGCCTGTGTGACACTGATGAATTACTGATAAAGATCTTTGAGGTCTTGTCTATCTCTCCTTCTGGTGAGGCTCCCAAGCCTAGAAGGGAGAGTTTCCACACAGCGACACCGCGCTTGGAATTTCTGGAGCAGGATCATTTCCAGGCTCTAATATCCAAAGAATGGGAATCCCCTTGTAAACTTTCAGGGGTTCCAGGGGTCTGGGATTGGAAATACCCTTTCCCCCCTGATGTGGTTAACTGTTGGTCAGCACCTCCCGTGGTGGATGCGCCGATCATAGGGGTTGTTAACCCCCCTTCATGGCAGCTCCTACTTATCGTACCCTTCGGGATGCTGAGGACCGGCGCATTGATAGGCTGGCTTCCCACGCCTTTTCTTGTGCAGGGACGGCGCTGCGCCCGGTCTGTGCCGCGGCCATCACTGCGGTGGCCGCTAGAACTCTCATCAGAAAGATACTTGATCATCAGCCTGAGGATCTCCCCTGGGAGGTCTTTAATGCACTCTCCAATTGTGATGTGTTTGTAAGGTTTATCCTCTTAGCGCTGGACGACACCATTAAGATGTGTGCAAGAACTTCTGCCCTTGTGGTAGCTATACACCGCCTGGTCTGGCTGCGACAGTGGGGTGCTGACGATGATACAAAAAAGGCTCTCACTGGCCTCCCCTTTAGAGGGCGACGTCTATTTGGGGCCCATTTTGACCTTTTTGGTAAAAAGGGCAAAAACACCCCTACGCAGAAGGCCATCTCGGCCTCCTCAGGGCAGGGACACCCCTCCCCCTCCCTATGTTGGTGTCAAACATGAACCAGGGGTGTGCTTCCAGCTATTCGGCGTAGATTCCCGCCCCAGGGTTGGCAGACAACGCCCTGGCCCCTCCGTCAGGACTAAGTCCAAATCTTCCAAAACCCCCCAAGCATGAAGGGACGCCCTCGCCCTTCTGGGTGAGGGGACGGTCGCAGCACCTTGCTCCTATCAGGAGGCGTCATGCCTCCTTCTGGTGGATTCAGGAGGTAGTTTCCCCCGGATGCAGGATGGAGTTTGCTGGGTGGTCCCTTCCAGAGATTGTCAGGGCCCTTCGGGTCCCTGTCTCTCTTCAGGTGTTGGTGCAGGCCATGCACGGCCTGCGAAGTCTGAGCTCACTCGCAGGATGAGGCAGTCTGACCCATTCTGGCCTTCCATAGGTTCGGCAATTTTACATTCACAGGCAGTTTCTGCATGGAATCTCTGAGTTGGGCCGCCAGCGTCATGCGCCCAGTGGGCCTCTTGCCGTCTGTGGAGACCTAAAGATGATTATTTTAATACCCCTGTGTCTTCTGGACACCGATGCTCTTACAGGTTAGTGTTGGAGGGCCAACACTGCTGATTGTGGCCTTGTTATCTGACCTCTCTTCTGCTCCCAGAGTGCTCGCCAAGGCACTGGCGGGGGTGATGTCTCTGTTGAGACCAAGGGGCGTTCGCGCAAGGACCTACCTGGTCTTCCTTCTTTACTTCCCATCTCTATGTCAGGCCGAGTTGGTTACTCGGCTGGTGGTGTCTTTTGGGAGTCATTTGGATGGGTGCTCAGTCACCTCAATTCCTCATTGTCCCCTTATTTGGTATCTCCATTCCTTGGGTTGCATTTGGAGTCGGTTCAGGCTAGAACCTTCTTCCTTGGCAATAAAGTGGACAATCTGGTTACATGGGCTCTGTCCCTCATTGCTGTCCCCGTACCTTCACCAGGCAGGATTGCAACTGGTGGGCCCGTTGGTGACTGCTCAGAGGATGTCCCTTATACTCAGTGCCCTTGGGCTCTTCGGCAACTTATATTGTTAATACTGGACAGGGTTCCAGCATCCCTGGAGCTGGGTCTGTGTACCTTCCCTTTTGGTACGGTGGTTCCTCTTGGGAACCCTTCAGGAGGCACCCCCCTTTTCTTGCATCTTCCTGTAGATGGTCACCATGGGTACCAAATCTAGCAGGTTGACGGGGGGGTTTCTTCTAAAATCCCCTGTGGTTCCGAGGTGGGGCCCTTAGGGGGTCCCTATACTTACTGATTTTTGAAACGGTGAGCCTTCAGTTTGGCTCTATCTTGCTGGACTACTCCTCTTCAGGACCTGTCTATTTGGGGGCTCTTGGTCTGTCTGATGACAGTGGCCTGTATTAATTATCTGTGTGGGACTCGGAGCAGGATGATCCTCCAGGAAGGTGTCTGATCCTGATCTGGGTGGAGGACTACGTTCCCTGCATTTCAGGGGTATTCGCTCTGGTGGATGTCCTTCTGCGTCAGGATGTGCTAATCCTGGTGTCACTTTGAGATCCAACTAGTGTGGATCTGTTTGGGCCCCATCACTATCACAGGTTCTCAGCCCTTGTTTCCCTGTCCCAGGATATTCTGACTGTGGTCATGGGGCTTAGTAACGTTATGACTGGACATTCTATTCTATATGTCTTATCTTCATTCACCCTGCTAGGCGGGTTTCTGCGCAAGATTGCTCTGGTAGGGGGGACCAGTGGTACTGGTGGCCCCTGGGTGGCCTAGTGGAGTGTGGTTCGCAGACGTGTTACTGAGGACAGCGGACCTGTACGTTCTGTCAGGAGTGCTGATCTGCTCACTCAGGCCCCCTTTGTATGTCACCCCAATCTACAGGCCCTGGTCTAGACGGCCTGTCGGCTGATTCATCCATCTTGATGGAGACGGGCTTATTTTCTCGGTAACTTTGACTATTGGAGGTCTAGGAACAAGCTTCTTCTTCTTCCGTCTATTATAGGGTATGGTTTACCCATATTGTTTGGTGTGAGTCTAGGTCTCTCCCCTGTTGGGTGTTCTCTGTTCCCAGGGTTATAGAGTCCTTACAGCATGGGTTGGAGTTGGTTCTCCATCTCTGTACTCTGAAGGTTCAGGTTCTGCCCTGCCCGCCTTCCTCTTGAAGTCTTTTGCTCACTTTTTCCTTGGTTAAGCATTCTTTCGGGGATTGCTCATGTGCATTCCCCCACGTAATTCTATGGTTCCCGTTGGGATTTGAATTTTATTCTGTTTGCCTTGCAGGGTGTTCCCTTTGGTCCTATTCCGGATGCTGTCTGTCTGTTTTTACCCTCAAGGTTGTCCTTCTGGGGGCTTTTGCTTCAGTCACGTGTGCCTGTGCGGACGGCTCTGTTTAGCTAGCCTTCGTTCTTTGATATACGCTAAGATAAGGTGGTGTTCCGCTTTACGCCGGACCTTCTGCCTAAGGTGGTGTCTTATGTTCATGTATTCAAGACATCTTGTCTTTTTTCTGTGCCTTATTCCTAGTAATGCCAAAAAAAAAAGGGGGGGGGGTTTACGTTTCCTCAACAGCTGTTGAAAGTGTTTTCCTGGATTGTCTCTCGTCCCTTAGGGGGACTGATGCCCCTTGGGGTTTGTGGGCGTCTCCATCCTGTATGTGCCTGATTTCGTCTGATTCCAGGGGTTAAGCGGCCTTTGGCCTGGTCTTTACTTGGATGGGTTGTCCCTTCTGGTCCTAGGAAAGGTTTCGGCTTCTGCCAAGGCTACTGTTACCATTTGGACTGGTCAGGCTGTTACTCAGGCATATTCTTTTAAGGGGAAGAATCTTCTTCTCGCCTTACTTCTGATTCTATTTGTGCTTAGGTATCTTTAGGCCTTTCGGCACCAGGTTTTCTGTTGAACAAGTCTGCTAGACCACTGCTTGTTCTCTGTTCATACCTTTTCAAAAGGTTTTTTGTGAGGTTCACGTTAGAGCCTTTGCTCTTGTCGCTCTTGGTAGCAAGGTTTGCAGGTGACAGTGCTCTTAACTGTCTGCTGTGCTTTTTTTGTTGGGGATCCCACCCTGCTTTATGGACACTGCTATTGGATGTCCCAAGTGTAAGTATTATATTTGGAGCAGGACGTACTGTATACTTAGAATAATACAATTCTGTGAGATACTCACCTGTAGAATTGGTATTATACGCATACAGTACGTCCTGCTCCACCCCACCCTGGTTTTTGCATTATTCTGGATCCCCTGTATGGTGATTGTTATCATTGTTGTTATTACCAGCTTTGGTGGTTAGTTTCTCCCGGCTTCTTTTTCACTGCTTTTCAATGCTGGAGATTTGTGGGAGGTCCCTGGGTATATGAAGGGTCGGGAGGAGCATGTTTTTGCATGTCTGCATTGCACAGCGCCATCTGGCGGAGGATTACCCAAGTGTAAGTATTATATTTGGAGCAGGACGTACTGTATACGTATAATACCAATTCTACAGGTGAGTATTTCACAGAATTGTATTTTGTATCTAGTTCTCCCAGACCTATCTATAAAGTGCAAGTGCATATATTGATCTACAGCCAATCAACTCAATGCAGCTGTGAATGTGTAAAAATATACGAAACTACAAATAGATTACTTATATCTTAGATTATCTCCAGTATGCCATAATGTAAACATATTGTACTAGCAACCAAAACAACAGCAGCAGTAACATGAATACAAATGGAAGTAGCAGCAATACCAATCACACCAATCTATAGTGTGGTATATAACCAAATCACATAAAGTCTCCCCACCGCCTATAACCAGAATTGAGCCACGCGTTCCGTGGGTGTGCCCCCACTTCCTCAGGCTGAAAAAGTAATTAGAATCTAATTTTTCATGGGTGGAGGCAAAGATGCTTTTGGGGTCTATATCTAGACTCAGAAAGATGACATATTTTATTTACCTCCTTTTTCTAGTGTGCAAACTTCCAGGGGACACCACGATGGAAGAACAGCGGCTCCCTCCAGCGTCTTTCATTATAGATACAGGAAACTTCTCAGTGACCAATGCGATGGCTGAGGAAGAAACATTTGAGAAGAATCCCATTCCTCTGCAGATCAGCCCAGGTGACTTAAAGCAGACCAAAATCCACGGAAATTGTGAAATACATTTGTCCAAAGCCACTGCTGATATTCTCTTCTTAGGGTGTAGAACTAGAAATGGATATTTTCGCTTTTCGAATTGTCCTGGAATAGTGATTTTTTTTTTGCTGTCTCTCTGTGTGAGATGAAATATGATCAGCCATTGTACTGGTGTGGCTATGACATCATTGCCACACACAACAATGGCAATGAATGTGGGAGGCAGAGCTTTACAGTTAAAACAGGCGCCATTATCTAGGGTTAGAGTGAAGAAAAAGCACTAAAAATTGGAAAAAGGTGCTCTTCATAGAGGGAACAATTCAGGGGATGCTAGTTATAAATGTGGGTTTTGGTCCACTTTAAAAAAAAGGAAAAATATCATTATGCTGAATCAGCCCTAATATCTTGGTATCCCTGAAAGCAGCTGCTTGACATTTTACACTGTTATTTTGATGCAAGGGACTGTTCGGGCAAAAACAATAGACACCACATTCTCACCTACAGTCTGATTGGTGAAATTCTGGGGGCTTGAAACTTATCTCTGCTAGAGATCCAGACCGCGCCATCCCCGCGCTGGACCACTGCCCATGGTCGCTTTGCCGCCCAATACAAAAAGGAAGAGGTGTAAACGCACACCCGTAAGCGGGTGCAAGACCTGGGGCTGTCCCCAGCCCCACAGAATATCCAAAGCAAATTTTGAAGAGGTCCGCACTCCTTAAAATTTCAAAGCTTTATTTCTTAAAATTCATTAAACCATCTCCATAATAATCACGCAGCCTAAGAGACAGATCAAAGTGTGCCACGCCACTATTTGCACGCCACTTCCATTGTAGTGAATAGTGCAGGCGCAAACATACAAAGACACTCGCTCTCAAGCTGCAATAACGATATCCACCTTGGTGCCTGACCTGGTCTGTCCACAAACACAGTAAGCCAAGAATATAAGTATGTTTTCTGATGATACAAAGGTTAGTAATAGGGGGGATATTCCTGGAGGTGTCTGCAACATGGAAAATTACTGAATAAATGGTCAACACTGTGGAAACTAGAGTTTAATGTCTCTAAATGTAAAATCCTGCACTTGGCTAGAAGGAATCCCTGCTCTGAGAACCGTATGGGCAGCGCTGTGTTATCCAGGACCTCGGAGGAAAGAGATTTAGGGATACGGATTACTAAAAGCTGCAAGATGAGTGGACAGTGTAGCCAGGCAGTGGGAAAAGCAAGCAGGATGCTCGGCTGCATAGCTCGAGGCATCACCAGTAGGAAGAGGGAGGTTGTGATGCCGCTGTATAGAGCCCTGGTGAGGCCACAGCTAGAATACTGTGTGCAGTTCTGGAGACCTTACCTGCAAAAAGACATTATTCAAATAGAACGGGTCCAAAGGCGGGCAACAAAAATGGTGGAAGGACTTAAACTTAAAACTTATCAGGAGAGACTTAAAGAACTTAATTTGTACAGTCTGGAGGAAAGAAGGGAGAGGGGACATGATGGAGACCTTTATATATGTGAAAGGATTGAATAAGGTTGAGGTGGGAAGTGTTTTTAAGAAGAAACTTAGTGATAAAACAAGGGGGCACAACCTGAAGCTAGTCGGGGGGAAGATCAGGAGCAATGTTAGAAAATTTTATGTTACAGAAAGAGTAGTAGACGCCGGGAACAAACTTCCAGCAGAGGTAGCTGAAAAATCAAAAGTCAGTGAATGAGCACATGCCTGGGATAAGCACACATCTATCCTAAGATAAAGAGAACATACAGTATACACATAAGATACAGAGAACATACAGTATATACATAAGATACAGAGAACATACAGTATATACATAAGATACAGAGAACATACAGTATACACATAAGATACAGAGAACATACAGTATATACATAAGATACAGAGAACATACAGTATACACATAAGATACAGAGAACATACAGTATACACATAAGATACAGAGAACATACAGTATACACATAAGATACAGAGAACATACAGTATATACATAAGATACAGAGAACATACAGTATACACATAAGATACAGAGAACATACAGTATATACATAAGATACAGAGAACATACAGTATATACATAAGATACAGAGTACATACAGTATACACATAAGATACAGAGAACATACAGTATATACATAAGATACAGAGTACATACAGTATACACATAAGATACAGAGAACATACAGTATATACATAAGATACAGAGAACATACAGTATACACATAAGATACAGAGAACATACAGTATACACATAAGATACAGAGAACATACAGTATATACATAAGATACAGAGAACATACAGTATACACATAAGATACAGAGAACATACAGTATATACATAAGATACAGAGAACATACAGTATACACATAAGATACAGAGAACATACAGTATACACATAAGATACAGAGAACATACAGTATATACATAAGATACAGAGACCATACAGTATACACATAAGCTACAGAGAACATACAGTATACACATAAGATACAGAGAACATACAGTATACACATAAGATACAGAGAACATACAGTATATACATAAGATACAGAGAACATACAGTATACACATAAGATAAAGAGAACATACAGTATATACATAAGATACAGAGAACATACAGTATACACATAAGATACAGAGAACATACAGTATATACATAAGATACAGAGAACATACAGTATATACATAAGATACAGAGAACATACAGTATATACATAAGATACAGAGAACATACAGTATACACATAAGATACAGAGAACATACAGTATATACATAAGATACAGAGACCATACAGTATACACATAAGCTACAGAGAACATACAGTATACACATAAGATACAGAGAACATACAGTATATACATAAGATACAGAGAACATACAGTATATACATAAGATACAGAGAACATACAGTATACACATAAGATAAAGAGAACATACAGTATATACATAAGATACAGAGAACATACAGTATATACATAAGATACAGAGAACATACAGTATATACATAAGATACAGAGAACATACAGTATATACATAAGATACAGAGAACATACAGTATATACATAAGATACAAAGAACATACAGTATATACATAAGATACAGAGAACATACAGTATACACATAAGATACAGAGAACATACAGTATATACATAAGATACAGAGAACATACAGTATATACATAACATACAGAGAACATACACTATACACATAAGATACAGAGAACATACAGTATATACATAAGATACAGAGAACATACAGTATATACATAAGATACAGAGAACATACAGTATATACATAAGATACAGAGAACATACAGTATACACATAAGATACAGAGAACATACAGTATATACATAAGATACAGAGAACATACAGTATATACATAAGATACAGAGACCATACAGTATACACATAAGATACAGAGAACATACAGTATATACATAAGATACAGAGAACATACAGTATACACATAAGATACAGAGAACATACAGTATATACATAAGATACAGAGAACATACAGTATACACATAAGATACAGAGAACATACAGTATATACATAAGATACAGAGAACATACAGTATACACATAAGATACAGAGAACATACAGTATACACATAAGATACAGAGAACATACAGTATACACATAAGATACAGAGAACATACAGTATACACATAAGATACAGAGAACATACAGTATACACATAAGATACAGAGAACATACAGTATACACATAAGATACAGAGAACATACAGTATACACATAAGGGCAGAGATTAGATGGTCTCCTTCTGCCATCACCCGCCTATGTTTCTATAAAGATGCCGGTCTGCACTCCCATAAAACATTCGTTTTATTTTAGGAATCGTTAAAAGCAGCTGATTCAATGCAAATGCAGGGCTAAAATCAAAACGCGTTTCAGGCGCAACCACGTCCTTTCTCAGATGTAACACAAGATCTAACTCTCATTCATTTCAAGTGCTAAGCCCAATTACAATCACATGTGCAAGATGCAGGTATCAAAAAATGTATTGTTAACTTACCCCCCACCAATGCACCCAGCAATCAGGAAAAAGAGAAACCACATGGCTGCATAGTCACAGTCACTCATGGTAAACCGAAAGTGCGTAGGAAAAATCAGCCAATAGGGAGCCAGCACGCTCGAAGCAGAGGCGGTCACGTTGTGTAACGCACTGAGAGGCTGAAGGGACTGACACTCACAGCGACCTAGGACAAGGCGGGTGCGACATCTCGGCCGCAGCCCACAAAGACGGCAACCTATACCCAATGACATTGCTGGCCTTGTACCTAAAGCAAAGGAAAGCCAAGAGACTGCCTCTGCCTCGGGTGCGCTGGGACCTGCCAGTATGGAAAGACAGGGGGAGGAAATGCCCTCCCCCTGCCAGGCTAATAAAATGGTGCGGACACAGCCAGTCATCTTCACTAGCGAGAGGTGGGGAACGCTCGTTTCCAAGCGAGTTCGCCCATGCGTTTTAAAATACCATCATTGCGCTATTCAACTGTGTGGGGCTATATGTGGTGTTTTTTTTTTTGCCCTGACAGGGATTTATATAGATAGATTTGGAGTAGGGTTTGTAATAGCAAAATTAAAACAGATTAAAAGCAGGACCATCCGATATGAGTTATTCTTATAGTAATGTAGCATTTTTGTTGAGGAAGAAAAAACAACGTGATAACAGCTGGTCCAAATTAAAGGTATTATTATTAGATGATTACAAGAGATTACAACAGAGTGACAGACAGCAATTCACTCTCATGCAATTCTGGGAGCGCGCTCAAAATGGCGGGTGGAGGACGCAGTTTCAGCCAATAGCAGAGTCCAAATTCTTTATGTAACAGAGTAAATTATCTTTAGCCGACAGAAGACAATGTCCAACAATGTCCAAAATCCATATCTTGATGAGCAGGGCGGAGTTCTGTACTCCAAGCACGCGAAGAACATATTGATCAGATAACTTGTAACTTTAGAAAGCAGAAAAGTTTCTGAGCGCAACAAAATATACCTTACAGAAAAAGCTACATCATTCTATGAATATCAAAAATACAGCAATCCAGAATTAATTCCTTAACGCATTTGTGGCATGTAAACACAGTTGCTGCAAAGCCTATATCAGAAATTGTAAATGGGTGTAGCTTTTCCAGGATCCCTTAAACCGGACCCCAACAGCCTCGCACAGTTGGAAAAGAAAGGTAGCGGCCATTTTGGAGCTTCCTCTCCCAGCATCTCAGCCATACTGCTACCTGGATTCAACTGACATTACTGACCATGCACAGTAACAGGAAGCCCAGCAGCACTTCCTGTTTGCAGTTGGCCTGCAAATGCATGGGCCGCCATTTTGTTTGTAAAATTTACTACAGCAGGAGTTAGAAAAAGGTAAATGAATGTTTATGTGCAGCAATCTAAATTGCCCCGGGGAGGGATGCATATGAGCACTGTTTGTTGTGTTGGTCTGGTTCAAGTCATTTTTGACTGTAGGTCAGCTTTAAAGTCCTTGTTCAGGCTTCTGAAAAAAAACCTAAGGCTACTTACCTCCCAGCCCGCAGATTCAATCCCACAGAGTCTTGTTGGCAAGATAAGTGCTGTTTTAAAGCAAAACAAAATCCACCAGCGGCCTTCCTGGAATCTAAAAGACTTTTCTCCGGGGCATCACAAATTGGGTTTCTCCACTGTGTGAAACCCTCCAGGGTGCCTGTGAAAGCTTACCTTTTCACGCTCCGGCGACGCATGCACAAAATCGTGTCCTGATTCGGGATACCCCCAGAGAAATCCTATCTCACTGTGCATAAAAGAGTTCATACAGAACAGCCCTATGTATGTTCAGTATGCTGAAAAAGCTTTACTCGAAAATTCTATCTCGTCAACCATAAATAGATTTCTCCGAGACATCCCAAATCGGGATTCCCTGCTGTGTGAAACCCTCCAGGGTGCCTGTGAAAGCTTACGATTTTACGCTCCAACAACGCATGCACGAAATCTCATCCTGATTCGGGATACCCCCAGAGAAATTTTATCTCACTGTACATATGAGTTCATACAGGAGAACGGCCCTATGTATGTTCAAAATGCGGGAAAAAAGGCTTTACTCGAAAAAATTCTATCTCGTCAACCGTAAAAGATCCCATACAGGGTAGAAGCTTTTCTCTGGGGCATCCTAAATCGGGATTCCCCAATGTGTGAAACCCTCCAGGGTGCCTGTGAAAGCATACCTTTGCACACTCCGACGACGCATGCGCGACCTCGCATCCTGATTCAGGATACCCCTGGGCAACAGAACAAACCTGGGAAAGTCACGTTTTTCAGCTTTAATGATGCTCAAGTAAGATAACCCATTATCTCTTACAGTATAATATTAATAACGAAGGTGCAGAGGAACCCAGAAGATGCTTACTTATTAATAGAGATTACATTTTTGTTCTTCGGGAGATTAATGGGATCATAAGACACTGCTTTGGCAGTTGCCCAGGTCATCTGCATACACTCGTAAATGGCCATTAAAGGAGCAGTATCGCGAATTTTTCTTGGTGACTTATATTTAAATGGTACTTTGAATGTAGGTAGGTGTTGGAGTAAGAATTACAAATTTAGAAAAAAATTATGTCTGTGTTGTGCAGCTAATAGCTCATGTTTATGTCTTTTGAGTGTGGGTCCGACACTCTGGCCTGTTCCATGCTGAGGACAGGGAGAAACAATGTATCAAAGTATCAGCTGTTCAGTGCTGGCAGCCGTCCAGCATAAGATAACAACATTGCAACATTGCCTGGCCAGAACTTATATATCTAAAACAAAGAGAAAAGCTCTAGAAGTCATTTAGCTGATTTTGACAGTTTTCCCTTCATGTCGGCTCTGCTGCAGAATCTTTCAGTTTACCATTTTCTCTCTTTTTTCCTTATGATCTTTCTTTCAGCTTTGTGTGTTTTGAGCAAAGCCCAACCCAGGATTTTCACTATCTGGAGTTTTGTTTTGTGCCCCTAGGGGCATCCTGACTTGGGATGCCCTGATATGTGAAATCCCCAAGTTCGCCTGTAAAAACGTACCTTTCCCTGTCCCACAGTGCATGCACGGGCTCTCATCCAATCAGCGCTGTTTGCACGCAGATGGGGAGCCTGAGCAGTAACCTTCCTGGCCGCCCGGCCTGTCTAAATGACTATCTGCGTGAGCGCGCCAGAAAAATGGGGGGATCTGTGGTTATCCAGGGGTCGTTTCACACAGTGGGGCATCCTGATTTAGAATGCCCAAGGGGCAAGGTCAATGGCCGGGTCTTATAGACTTCAGGGTCGGCCACTCAGGGTTTTGTTCCACTTTAATACCTTTAGATTTTCCTGCACAGTTATTCAAAGAAGAATTTCAGTTATTTTCAGTCAGTTTAGTTTATTTTGTATCGATTTTACACATTTGAGTCACCTGGTCTCATAACAAAAGCAGCACCTCACACACACACAGCCGTTACCACTGATTACAGTGTCAACCTCTGAGGTAAAGTGTTGCTAGGAGACCAGTGGGCTAAATGAAGCAGCTCACTAAATACAACCCAGCAGATACCCCTATTCAGCAAATGGACTGAGCCATTGTCATTATACAATTTAAAAGAAAGGCATATATTTTTTCTTTTTTCTATCGCCAGATTATTTATACACATGTTAGAAGCTATTGTGTGGCTATTTAATTATTTCTCTTTTTTAATGCAAATTTTGCGATACTGCTCCTTTAAGTACATGATCTGGAGATGCAAGTGTATTACAGTAGACCCCTAGTGATTAAGTATTTCCTTCTCAGTCCACCTAAAGCTGCCCAAATATTTAGAAAATGTCACTTTTGTTGTGCTTTCTGTCTAGCTTGTGAACCACAATGGCAGTTGCCCTTCTAACGATTTCTTATTTTCTCCAGATGGAAGATACAGCCAAGATTATCTGAAGGAATATGCTGCCATCTCTCCAATCTGTGAAAAAGAATCTACAGAAGACTCAATATACCCAAACCCCCACCCCACATTGCATCCCCCAGATCTGTCATCCGACCCCTCTACACATCATACAGATTATCTATATAGGAAGAGGAGCTATTCATGCTCTCAGTGTGGGAAATATTTTCCGTCCCAATCGCACGTTATCAGACATCAAGTAGTTCATACAGGAGAGAAGCCACATTCATGTAACGAATGTGGAAAATGTTTTGCGCAGAAAACATACCTTATTACGCATAAGAGAGCTCATACAGGAGAAAAACCATATTCATGTTCCCATTGTGGGAAATGTTTTGCTAGAAAAGCTCATCTTCTCACCCATGAAAAAACGCATACGGGGGGAAAGCCATATTCATGTTCTGAATGCGGGAAATGTTTCTCTACAAAATCATACCTTGCAACGCATGAAAGGGCTCATACGGGTATGCTGCCACATTCTTGTCCTGTATGTGGAAAATGTTTTGGGCAGAAATCACAGCTTATTATACACGAAAGGGTTCACACCGGAGAGAGACCCTATTCATGTCCTGAATGTGAGAAAACTTTTTCTCAAAAATCACAGCTTACTGAACACGAAAGGCTGCATACGGGGGAAAAGCCGCATTCATGCTCTGAATGTGGGAAATGTTTTACTAAGAAATCGCAGCTTAACAAACATAAAAAAGTACATACTGGGGAGAAGCCATATTCATGTTCTCAATGTGGGAAACGCTTTACAGAGAAATCGTATCTTATCCGGCATGATAAAATTCATACAATAGAGAAGCAATATTCGTGTGCTGAATGCGGAAAATGTTTTATTCACCTATCAACCCTTCTCAGACACGAAAGAGTTCATGCTGGAGAGATGCCGTATTCATGTTCTGAATGTGGCAAGGGTTTCCTTCAGAGAACGGAGCTTATTTTACATGAAAGAACACATGCAGAAGAGATGCCATATTCGTGCTCTGAATGCGGTAAAAGTTTTTCGCAAAAATCACAACTTTCCATGCATGTAAAAATTCATATGGAGGAGAAGCCATATTCGTGTTCAGAATGTGGGAAAATGTTTGCTCTGAAATTACAGCTTCTCAAACACGTAAGGATACATGCGACAGAGAAGCCATATTCGTGTTCTGAATGTGGGAAATGTTTTCCCGAGAAATCCTATCTCACTGTACACAAAAGAGTTCATACAGGAGAACGGCCCTATGTATGTTCAGAATGTGGAAAAGGCTTTACTCGAAAATTCTATCTCGTCAACCATAAAAGATCCCACACAGGGGAGAAGCCATATTCATGTTCTGATTGTGGGAAATGCTTTACTCAGAAATCATGCCTTATGAACCATGAAAGAATTCATACCGGAGAAAAGCCATATTCGTGTCCTGAATGTGGAAAATGTTTTATTCAGAAATCACATGTTCTCAGACATGTAAGAGTTCATAGAAGCATAGAAGGTTGACAGCAGAAAAATTGCATGTGGTCCACCTCATTTTTCCTGATGTATTTATTAGAATAGATCTATGCTTATCCCTGGCATGCCTATATTCATTCACTGCTAATTATTTGTAACTATTGAGTCGATACAGAGCCATGTGAGAATTATCACTCATTTTTTATTTAGACAAAACTGCATTGTTTTTCATGGTCTACCTTGGGGCTGATTCAGAGCCAGGTGAAATTTTACACCTCATAGACTATGAAAGTCAATGGCAGTTTCAGGCCAAAGGAATGAGAATTCTCACCTGGCTCTGAATCGACCCCTTTATTTGCTGCAAGTTTGTTGTGGCTACAATTCTTTCAGTACAATATATTGCTTCTTCTTCCAAGTACCTTCAAGCTTTCTGCTGTCATTTTGGTCCAAAAACACTTTCCTCCTGAATATTATTTAAACCTTTCACATATTTAAAGCATTTAGTCATGGTCCCCCTTTCTCCTTCTTTCCTCAAGTCTTTTCTTACTTTTATGTGCAAGTTCGTCCACCAATAGTGGAAACAGTCTTTAGAACCATTCTATTTGATCAATATTTTTTTGTAGGTCATATTTCCAGATGCATATTCAGTAACACAGATGTGCTCTTGCTAGATTTCTGTGAAGGTTCTCTTTTCATCCAGGTCATGGTGTAAGGGACAATTGGGTCCTAGAGGTAAGGACTGGAGAGTTGTAGGTTCTATTAGAGTTCTTGTGACCAGAGGGTTGCAGGTTCAGTTCATGTCCGGGACATGACTTAAGTGCTCTTGAGCAAGGCATCTAACCTGTTAACCTGTTTGGGTCATATTTTTATCAGAAGAGAAGTCATATTCATGTTCTTAAATAACTTTTGATCTTTTTAAGCATATAAATTGAAAGACATTGGGCTTGCTGGTTGAGGATGCCCCACCAAATTAAACACAGCACCTTGCACATTCCAGTCGCAGTAAAGTCATTTTCCAAACATCTTGATGAATATTCATCCTGTTGCACGTTTTTTTGTGCTATGTTTATCAGAAACTAAGTTAAGTTCTTGAATGACTTTTGGATCTCTTTAAACATATAAATCGCATGGACAATGGGTTTTCTGTTTGGGGATGCCTCACCTAATTAAACAACAACAGCTTGTGGATTATTCCAGTGGATGAAACTATGGAATCCGCACCATACCGGAGAAAAGCCATATTCGTGTCCTGAATGTGGAAAATGTTTTATTCAGAAATCACATGTTCTCAGACACGTAAGAGTTCAAAGAAGCATAGAAGGTTGACAGCAGAAAAATTGCATGTGGTCCACCTCATTTTTCCTGATGTATTTATTAGAATAGATCTATGCTTATCCCTGGCATGCCTATATTCACTCACTGCTAATTATTTGTAACTATTGAGTCGATTCAGAGCCATGTGAGAATTATCACTCCTTATTTAGAAGACAAAACTGCATTGTATTCTAAGTATGTCACACACCCCGCTTCAAGATATCCATAACATGTGGGTAATACCAACCTGAAGAGGGCGATCTGCAGAGATGATAGGGAAAAGAAAGCCCTTCCCGGTCCATAAATACCTGGGACCTCCCACTCATTACCCAGTCTTTCATCTCTGCAGACGGCGAGTCAGAAGATGATGCCTCCTCCTTGCACAGGGGGACTTGAGGTAGCCGGGATTATTCCCGGCCCGCTTTTTATTTCTATTTCCGCCCAGATACCCTTATATTTACCTACACATGCCTCCCAGCCTTGACTGAGGTTTGGGCGAGGGTAGAATGGCACATTAGGTGCTCAGGAGCTAAGCTCCACCGTGAGACCCTGTACCAGAGGGTAGGCGGTTATCCGGGCTGGTGACCCCGGTTTGGGATGCCCTGTCCCTCGGCCATTTCACCCCAGGTGGTGTTCCCCTCTCTGGATGCCCTTCTCCTCGAGGGGGGGGGGTGTTGGGGGCCTTTATTCAGTGTCTCTGTTAGTGTAGGTGTACTTGTTAGTGTAGGTGTTTTGTTTTTTTTACTGTTAGAGGTCTGCAGCCGCCGCGGTGCCGGCCTCTCATGGTGGCATGGCTGAGGAGAACCCTCTCCTCAGCTTTTGCTAGTAGGGGGCGGGGCCGGGCGTTGGCACGTCGCCGCGGCCCGCCCTCCTGCCTTTTCTATTCTCCTTACCGGCGCCGCGGCCGCCGCCATTGCCGCGGCGCCGGTTCCCTGTCATGGCGTCAGTGCGCTGGTGAGGAGAGAGTTCTCCTCACATGCTGAGTACAGGGGGCGAGGACGGGCGTTGGAGCATCGCCACGGCCCGCCCCCCTGTCTGGCTGCTTCGTTACCGGCGCCGCAGCCGCCACTATCGCTGCGGCGCCGGTCTCTGTTCAGGCCTTGCGCTTGTGAGGGGAGATCTCCCCTCACGCGTGTGGTACAGGGGGCGGGACGCTGAGGCCTGCCCCCGTTCGGCAGGCGCCACCGCGGAGCCTGGTTTCTGACCTGGAAGGGGGCGGAGCCACGGACATCGCGCTCTCCGCGCTGGCCACGCCCCCTTCTCCTCTCTGCCTCCGTGCTGCTGCTGGCTCTTCGTGAGGTGCGGACGCCATCTTCTAGGCGAAGGAAGTCACAGTGAGTGGCCCTGTGGGCCCCATCTATATTTTCTATCTTTTTTGCATTTCTGTTTCCATTGTGCTTATATTATGTTCTGTTGTGTCTTCCAGGTAGACCTACGTTAGGTTTAGGGGGTTTCTCCCGGTCCTAGGGTCCCCGGGTTAAATTTTACTGACTTCAAAACCTCCCACTTGGGACATTAAAGGGGCATCCCGGGTTGCTTATATGCGTAATTCCCTTGGTCATAGCGGCTACACATAAGTTCACCGTATGGAGGCATCCCCGGATACTGGGCTCGGGCTCCCCTCGGGGCAATCCCGGAAGTGTATGTTGTGTGGGGTATCCATTACTGGGGACGATGTACTTCTGTGTATACCTTGTGCACAGCAAACTATTACGCGGCAGTCCGGACCCCAGGCGTCTGGGTCAGCACCGCCGGTCGCTTCCTCTCCTCCTCCCAGCTTGATACGCACCCCGTGTGACGTTGTCATGGGTGGGGAGCTGCAATCTGAGATGTGCGCCAGATTGGCCAACCTTGAAAAATTACTCTCCAGCACGGTCGCCCGTAAGGCTCTGGCTAAGAGAAAGCACTTGTCGCCGGCTTCCGACCTTGATGATGTTAATAACCTGGATTGGTCTGACTACTCCCCGCTAGAGGAAGGGGAGGTTTATGAGGAATCGGCTAATTCAGACGATCAGCAGTTTGTTGGCGCTGATGCTGAGCTTGGGGACTTGGGGAGATCCTCGGATACTCCTAACGCTCTGGCTCAGATGTTTGAGGTTTTGGCTATTTCTCCTCCTGAGGAGGTTCCACAGCAAAAGGGGGAGTTTTTCGAGGAATCCAGGCCGCGCTTGGAATTTCCTAATCAAAAACACTTTGACAAAATTATTGCTAAGGAATGGGACAGGCCTGCTCGGCTCCCTGGTATTCCTCAGGGGTGGGATAAAAAATATCCCTTTCCTTCGGATACGGTAAAGTGTTGGGCATCCCCCCCCGAGGTGGATGCACCGATTCTGGGGTTGTCCAACACTGCTGTTTGAAATAACCCCGATTGTTCCACTCTCAAAGACGGTGAGGATAAACGCATTGACCAGATGGCTTGTCATGGTTTTGCCAGTGTTGGGTCAGCCATGCGGCCCGTTTGTGCTTCGGCGCTGATGGTGGTGGCTGCCAGGTCTGTGGTCAGGGACCTGTTGACTTCTTCCGGGCTTCATCCGGGTAGTGACGAGTTCCTTGGCCTTAAAAGGTGTGAATTGTTTTTGTCGTTTGTACTAGCCGCCTTGGATGACACTCTGATGATGTGTGGCAGGACGTCGGCTCTGCTAGTGACTATTCGGCGGTCGGTTTGGTTGAGCTAGTGGGCGGCCGATTTTATGTCCAAAAAGTCGCTGACGGCTCTACCTTTTGTAGGATTACGGCTCTTTGGAGAGAAATTGGATTCCGTCACCAAAGGTGGTAAGTTACCTCAACGCAAGAAACAACGCCGCCCCCTTTCGGGGGGCGTTTTCCTTTACCCCTTCCTTTCGTGGGGCCAGAGCTGGCAGGGGATTTGCCTTCCCCTCCTCCAGAGGAGATTCCGGGAATAGGGGCAGAGGACGTGCCCGTCCAGGATACAGTTGGGGCTCTAAGCCCAAACCCGCTGTTAAGCCAGCTCAGCAATGAGGGGGCGCCCTCACCCATGCGGGTGGGGGGACGGCTGCAACACTTCTCCCAGGTCTGGGATCAGGAGGTCTCGGACAGATGGATCCGGGAAGTGGTGACTTCCGGTTACAAGCTGGAGTTCGAGCTCCGGCCCCCTCCCAGATTTTTCAGGTCTCGGGTGCCTTCGGAACCTCTGGCCGCGCAGGGGCTCCTGGTGGCAGTAAAGAGTCTTCTGGATATGGCTGTCATTTGCCCAGTGCCCCCCTCAGGCCAGGGCCGGGGCTTTTATTCCAATCTGTTCACGGTACCCAAGAAGGACGGCTCGGTCCGACCCATCTTGGATCTGAAGATTTTCAACAGGTTCATCCGGCCGCGGAAATTCCGCATGGAAACGCTGCGTTCTACTCTCTTCGTCAGGGGGACTTTCTGACGTCAATAGACATCAAGGACGCTTACCTGCACGTTCCTATTTTTCAAGCACACCAGAGGTTTCTCAGGTTCGTGATGGAGGGTCGGCATTTTCAGTTTGTGGCACTCCCTTTTGGTCTTACCTCGGCTTCTCTGGTTTTCACCAAGGTGCTGGCGGGAGTGATGGCTCTACTCAGAGCCCAGGGTATCCGCATCATGCCTTATTTGGACGATCTTCTCATTATGGCATTTTCCTTCAGCCAAGCAGAGTTGGACACCAGGATGGTGGTATCCACTCTGGAGAGATTCGGTTGGGTGATCAACTACCCCAAGTCATCTCTTTCCCCGTCCAGGGTAGTGACCTTTCTGGGAATGTCTCTGGATACTTCCCAGGCCAAGGTGTTTCTGCCCCCGTCCAAGGTTCTTTTGATTCAGGAGTTGGTTCGGCTTCTCTTGTCCGTCCCTCGTCCGGCCATCCGGCTAGGGATGAGACTGGTGGGATTGATGGTGGCCTCATTCGAGGCAGTTCCCTTTGCGCAGTTTCACACAAGGACGCTCCAGCTCCATCTGTTGGCGGTTTGGGACAAGTCTCCTCTATTGTTGGATCAGTCCTTCCTGATGACCCCCCGGGTTCGGCGATCCCTTCACTGGTGGTTGAGTTCCGTCAATCTGTTGAAGGGCAGATCCTTTCTGGCCCCTTGTTGGGAGACAGTCACCACGGATGCCAGTCTATCAGGTTGGGGGGGGTGTCTGGAAGGATCTTCAGTTTCAGGGTCTGTGGGGGCCTCAGGAGGCTCACAAGCCCATCAATGTCCTGGAATTGAGAGCCATCAGGTTGGTTCTGTTTCGCTTGACTCATCAGTTGCAGGGCTTGCCAGTTCAGGTTCGGTCGGACAATCGGACGGCAGTTGCTTACATCAATCACCAGGGAGGGACTCGCAGCAGGAGTGCCCTCAGGGAAGTGTCTTTGATTCTGGACTGGGCGGAGAGCCACGTCCCATGTATCTCAGCAGTCTACATTCCGGGAGTGGAGAACACGGAGGCGGACTCTCTGAGCAGGTCCTCTTCTCGCCAGGGGGAGTGGTCTCTCAGTCCCCAGGTGTTTCGCTTGATTTGTCTCAGGTGGGGGTTTCCGGCGGTGGACCTCTTTGCCTCTCGTCACAATCACAAACTTCGGGTATTTGTGTCTCTCTCGAAGGATCCACTGGCTCTTGCGGTGGATGCCATGTCCCTGAACTGGAGGGATCTGGGGTTTCTGTACCTGTTCCCTCCGTTTCCAATGGTAGCCAGAGTGGTGCGCAAGCTGGCCCTGGAGGGCGCGTCGGCAATTCTGGTGGCACCAAGGTGGTCAAGACAGGTTTGGTTCGCAGACCTGGACAGACTGGCAGAGGATCAGTTCGTTCTGCCTCTGCTGCCGGACCTGCTCACCCAGGGTCGGCTACGCTATCCTAATTTACCATCGCTGGCTTTGACGGCGTGGCTGCTGAAACCTCCATCTTGAAGGAGGAAGGTCTTTCTGATGCGGTGATTCAAACTCTTATTAGCGACAGGAAGCGGTCTTCCTCTACCGTTTACTATAGGACCTGGAGGTCCTATATTGACTGGTGTGAAGCTAGGTCTTTCCCATGTAGGGAATTTTCTATTTCCAGGATTCTGGAGTTTCTTCAACATGGTCTGGATCTGGGGCTCCAGCTTAGTACGCTGAAGGGGCAGGTTTCTGTGCCTTGTTGCCTTGTTTTGGATCCCCGCCCTTTTATGGACACTGCTATTGGATGTCCCACATGTTATGGATATCTTGAAGCGGGGTGTGTGACATACTTAGAATAATACCATTTTGTGAATACTCACCTGTAAAATGGGTATTGTAAGTATGTCACACACCCCGCTTCACCTGCCCTTTTCGTATTCTGGATCCTTTATATTGGGAACTTTGCGTTGCTATGACTTATATTTGGCTCTTCCTGGTCCCTTACCTTACTGCTTTCTTGATACTGGGTAATGAGTGGGAGGTCCCAGGTATTTATGGACCGGGAGGGGCTTTCTTTTCCCTATCATCTCTGCAGATCGCCCTCTTCAGGTTGGTATTACCCACATGTTATGGATATCTTGAAGCGGGGTGTGTGACATACTTACAATACCCATTTTACAGGTGAGTATTCACAAAATGGTATTTTTTCATGGTCTACCTTGGGGCTGATTCAGAGCCAGGTGAAATCAGAATGCTCGTCCAATCAGAGCTATTTGCCGTGCTTATGTAATGCTCAACAAACGGCTCTCTTTACATGCAGGGCTTTGGCAAAAGAAGCGAGAGCGGGTGCCTCCAAACTGAATGGCTGGACACGGGAGTGCCTGCACAGGCCAGAGATGTGGCCACCATTGTTTACATCAGCTCGGGAGCCCCGGTAGCAGGGGAGCATTGCGGGGCCCGGGGGGTTCACACAGTGGGGGGATGCCCCAGGTGAAGGACAACAGCCAGGATTCAAGGGCCATGTCGCTAGGGTTTTTTTCAGCTTGAAGTGCTCTTCAGCAAGGCACCTAGTCCCCCAACTGCTCTCTGGGTGCCTTGGTTTGGGCAGTCCATTGCTCCTGACATGTGTACACTGCTGGTGCGTGTCTCACTGCACACATGGGATAAATGTGGCCAAAAAAATGTGCCAGCGTACAATGGCCATATATGTACATCAAACATATCTGACAAAGAGTCCATACAGGGGAGTTTTATGTGTTTAATAGGAACTCATTGCTCCCATCAGAAAACGGATAATTGGTAGGCAGCCCTTCATAGGATTATTGTATTATTAAGCAAAATATCTCACATCAAATGGGGCATTGTATCTGGGGTCGATTTAGAGCCTGGTGAGAAAATTTCCATTCACTTCATTGTTTACTGGGGGTAAATTTTCACCTGGCTCCTAATCGGCCCCAAGGTAGACAATAAAAGTCAATGGCAGTTTTTCTCACCAGGCTCTGAATCAACCCCTATATCCTGAATACTTTACCCAGAATCCTCTTGTGTCTTAAAAATCATAAGAATGACCTGTGTCAGTACAGCTGGTGATGCTGGTAAAAACCTCTGAAAACAATAACAGCCAATCTATAAAAATAGTACAAAATCTTCACCATTTTCTCTATCACAGCAACGCAATGCACACATCACAGAAAAGCTGCAAGGTACCTGATCTATTTAAAGCTGCTCTTTGGCTATAACAATGTAACTTTGAACGGGAGCAGGCAGGCTTTTCAGAATGACTAATCTTGTTTGTAATAGTCATGGCAGGAGGGAGAGTTAATGCATCCCATTTTTTAAACACCCAACATAATGTATAGCACTGTGAGATCTGTGTATTCCACTCTTGACATAAAAAATATATAATGACCCCTTACCCTGTGTGGCCATTGACAACTTTCAGTTCCGCTTCTTGTTTTCCTGCACGCCTACACGTAATGTGTGAGGTATCTGGTCAGTGATGGCTTAACTAATAAGCTTTGAGGCCGATTTATTAATAGCGCCAGGTAGCGACAGATGAGCGACAGTAGCGTGATTTTCACAGCGCCGGCTAGTATTCGCTGTGCTTGGCCGTTGTTCGGTTGTTGACAGCGACTCAGTCGGTGTGCGGTAATGTTGAATACGGGGTTTGGAGTCGCTGTTTGACAGGTTCCGCGCTGTATGGGAGCGCCTGACAGCGAATGGTCATAGCGAACGCCTCCCAGCATATTCATTAACAAATCACGCTCAAAAAATTCTCGCGCTGTGAAATGCTTGTTTAAACCCCAGAGCGCTGGCGGCGATGTGTTAAAAGTAGTTTTTTAACCCCCAAACAACCTTATTTTTTGAAAAAAATAATAAACAAGTTTTTATAAACATTTTGTAATATGAATACATTAATATCAGATCTGTAATATCAATTCTGCACAAATTTTTTTTTTTTTTTTTTTTACCTTGAAAAAAAAAAATAACATTGCAGAAGTGGTCACTGAATTTTTGACATTTAAAAAAAAAACATTATTATCAATTAATTATGAATATTTAAAGATTGCTCCATTTAAATGCATTGGAGAGCGCCAGGTAGCGAGAGGTCATACCTGGCGCTGTGATGGGATTAGCAGCGGCGCTGTTCGCTGAAGTCTGCAACATGATGAATCCCGCGGTAGCTGACGCTCTCGCCGGCGCTGGCCTCATTTAGCGTGATAAATGCGTGATTGTGTTCGCAGCCTGGCGTTCTGGAGTCGGTAGCCGCCGATAGCTGGCGCTACCTGGCGCTAGCGAGACACTACCTGGCGCTATCCCTTGATAAATAAGGGCCTTTGTGTCTTGAATGAAGCCCGTTTCTCATATGAAGTGCTCTCTCACCGCCTGCTTGGCGGGAGCTTCTAATTCTCCATCACGGTGATCTCGTAGAGATTTTGGTGCCCCTCTGTGTGCTTTTAGACTAGTGGCCATTCTGTTGAGCTCACACAGAGAAACTAAATAAGATGCAATAGCAGCTTCGAAAATTTTAGAGATAAAGGTGCAACCCAATAAATCAAAATATAACTGAAATGTGACACATTACACAAAGAGCATTTTTTTATGCGTTTATTTATTTGAATGAGTATGGATTATAGCTAATAATAACCCTAAACTGTAGCGTCACAAAAAATAAGAATTTTGGAAAAAAGGTTCAATATTGTACAATCACAATGTCGCACGCTAATCAGATATTCAACACAAAACACCTTCAAATGTTCATTAGGCTTCACATTCACACACTGCTGACTTGACAGTTGTCCAGAAAGACTTGTTTTCTGATTGCTGCTGTATATAACCCAATATTTATATATGCATGTATATACCTAACTGGAAGTTTGCTATGTAGCAGCTCTACCATTATCATTTTGTTAAAATGCCATTATAGGATGTAAAGGTGCTTTTGCTAAATTGCATATATTGTTCTTTCGTTATAACAGGAAATTGATAAATAACTGGTGAATTGTACATTACGAGACCTGCAATTCAATAAACATGGACCTCAAATAAATGGATCAATTTTCTTTAGATAAAATGTATTTTAATTTTGGTATTTATTATATTTAGACAATTTTAGTAGTATTAATTGTAAAATTTTAGATGTTTTTTAATGTGCCTACTCATTCCCTTTTGTATGGTACTGTTAGCAAAGTGTGTTGTCATTGCCTCAAAAGCTATAATGGTGTTAAAGTGGACCAACACCCAGGGGGGATCGGCCCGGAAATCTATAAGATTCCCGGACCGATCAGATCCCTCCCCGCGGGGCATCCGAAATCGGGATGTCCCGCGGGGAGGAACCCCCCAGGAGGCCCACAATCCTCACCTTACCGGCGATCCAACGGCGCATGCGCGAGACGCGGCCGCGTCTCTCGCTTCCCTCTAGCAGGGCGCGCTCCCGCGCCGGCCGTTTTGTGAATGGCCGGCGCAGGAGCGCTCCCTGTTAGAGGGAAGCGAGAGACGCAGCCAATGACAGCGCTCTGGTATGCGCGTCCAAGCGGCTTTGGACGCGCATACCAGAGCTGCTCTGAGCGCTGTCATTGGCCAGACGAGGTCACGTGGGAGCGGGGAGAGGTGAGTTTTTGCGGCGATCGGGGGGGTTTCAGACAGCGGGGCACCCCACCTAAGTGGACCAACACCCAGGATAGTCAAAATCCTGGGTGTTGGTCCACTTTAAGTAGCAGGTTGAGTTCTGACTGTGGGGTACCGGGGTTTAGCCACGGGCACTGGAGACCACTACCCATAACCTAAGACTCCAACCAGTGGCCAGGAGTTTTCACTAGAGCTTCACACAAGGAAGGATTGGCTTGGCCGCCTGGACAAACCCAGATTGTGCCTGTCAGGGAACTGCGGGTCACGTGATCCAACTAACAATCGAGCCACTACGATCATTCAGCCCACTTTCCCAAAGCACAGTCCGTTCGCCCTTCTAGCGGGTCTACCAGGCCCAGCAATGCCCCGGACACCCAGATTCTTGGCAAAGACAAAAAATTCCTTCAAGTTAAATATAGGTTTTAATGCAATGAGCGCACACTAGGCAGTGATAAACATTTGCCTATGGAATATGAATGAGTACAAATGTCGTTCTGAGAAGTGGGTTACAGGTTACAGTGAGTTACACACAGAGAGACAACAGTCAGAGTTACCTTTAACTGCAGATGTAGTGATGATGCTGATAGCTGATTCGGGCACCTCCAGCACGAATACAACACGACCTCCCCCAGAAAGTGACAAAGTTCCCTTCTCCCAGGCCTACCTTTAAGCTCCATCTCTGTCCCCTCCTTGTCCCTGTCAGACACAGCTCCTGGGGAATTCTCTTGAAGCCCCATATGCTATCACACCTCCCCAGCAAAGGAGGATCCTGGCTGTCTGACAAAGGTGTTAGGGGAGCCGCAGGGGGTCTTTCATCCTAGAACTACCTTTTCTGAGTATCACAACCTCATGCTCATATATGGACGTCCTATTCTAAGCATACAGCACGTCCTGCTCCAGATATAGTAATAACATGTGGGTAATCCTCCGCCTCCGGCGCCGTGCACTGCAGACATGTAGAAAACAAGCTCCTCCCGGCCCTACATATACCGAGGGACCTCCCACAAATCCCCAGATTTCTCTGCAGTGCTGGAACTGCGAAGACATGAAGTATCACATTCTCGCAGGCGAGCGGGGCTTTACAGCCCGAGGCCCTGCGGGACTATTTCCACCCGTCCTCTTCGGAAGAATATGCCTCCCAGCCCACCCTGCGCGGGTCGGGGGAAGGTAGGCAGCACCTAGTGTGCTTAACGGAGCCATGCTCCACCGCAATCCCCCACCATAGGGTAGGCGGTTTAGGCCGATGGTGAGCCTTTTGTGGATGCCCCTCCCGCATTATTGCCCCATGCCCCGGATAATGCTGGACCCTGTGTAAAGGGTCGCCATCCTCCCTCATTTCCCCAACTAGTTAGGGGGAAAAGAAAGGGGGGGGTATGTGTGTGGCGGTCCCAGTGTACCAGTATGTCATGCTTATGGCCTTATTTCTGCCCTTCATTAACATTGAAATGTCAGAGCCGCGCTGTTTGCTCGTTATTCGGTTTTCGGCTGCCGCCGTATGTCCTATACATAGTTTGCTGCGTTGTCCAGATGCCGTGGCGCCTTTTCCTTACTAGATGTAACGGTTTTCTACAAATCCTTAAGCGTGTGATTGTATCCTTGCCTTGCCGTTACCTCAGAGCTTCGCGCTCTTCAGAGTGGGTGGGGACTTGAATTGGCGCGCTCCGCGTCACTGCCGAGCATCGAGCCCGCCCGCTGGGCGCCATTTTGCTGATCTTATTATTGCCAGTCTCTGGGTGGTTGGTTTTCTCCTGGCTTCTCCTCACTGCTATTCTAAGTATGTCACACACCCCGCTTCAGGTTACTTAAATCCTTAAGCATGGGTTATACTCACCGCTAGGTGGCAGTCTTGCAGAGAAGTCCAGAAAAAGACAAGCCCCTCCCGGTCTATACATACCTGGTACCTCCTAACAAATCCCCAGTGTTCTTCTCTGCAAGGTGGCGACAAGACAGAAGAAAGAAGTCTCCTGCTTGCAGGTAGCCGGGGTATCACCCCCCCCCAGGGTCTATTTCTGCCCGGCTCTTTTTGTGTTTATCCCCTTGTTTAATGGTAGCCTCCCAGCTTAGGCTGTAGGCCGGGCAAGGGTAGATGGCACTTATGGTGCCTAGGAGATTAGCTCCTCCGCTCGACCCTATATTATGGGGCATAGCGGTGTTCCGGTTGGTGATCCGGACGTGGGATGCCCCAGCCCTTATATCCCCATTAGTTTGTATTTTAACTTTACTTCATGTTTTGTGTGTTTTTTTGTGTGTATGTGTGGGCAGGGACGAGTGGTCTGTGGCTGGCTGTCTGTCTCTGCTAGTGCTTTCGTGCTTGGGGGGCTCCCTGAGCCCCTGTGTTGTTACTACAGTTCGGGCGGCGGGTCCGCCGGCCCGCCTTTCGTTATTAGGGCGGTCGCCATGTCGGGCGCCCGTCGTTTGACTGGGATCCCCTTGTCTCCCTTGGCCAGGGTGCCTGTCGGCGGAGCCGGGCGGCGCGCTGCACCGCCGGCCCGTAGGCCGTCGATCGCGCTGGCGGTACTTTATTGCGGGACCGGGCGGCATGCGTGCCGCCGGTCCGCCCGACGGCCTCTGCGGGCGCCATTCCTTGTGGCGCCCGCTGCTGGCTGGGCCTCAGTGGTGGACGGGCCCGCGCCTCGCGCGGCCCGCGCCGTGTCTGGCGGGAGGCGGAGGGGCGGGGCCACAGCGGCTCCCGCGTTTCTGCTGGGCCCGCCCCGCGTCCTCTCCGTCTCTCCCTGGCTGGCCGCCATTTCTGTGCGTTCCTGAGCAGCAGGATCCAGGTAGGTTTCTTCACGTTTTAGGCCCCACGGCCGTCATTATAAGGGGTAGTGGGGCGGTTAGGCCGGTCTTGGATTCCGGCTATTGTTTTTTATTGCGGGGCCAGGCTGCTGCGGCTGGCTTCTGCGCTCCCCTCCACCCCCCCCCCCCTCGCTGGGGGTGGTGGCAGGGTTATTCAGCCAGGCTATGGGCATGCTGGCTGAACTTTTTCTCTATTCTGACATATAGAATTCGTGGAGAGTTTTAAAGCTATACTTAATTAATTGTTATATGTATTTGGCCCTGTCCCCCTTTTCTCTGCTAGTCTGGGCCGCCCCTGGCATCTCAGTGTTTTTACTATTGTGTGTGTTTGCCAGCTTTGTTGTGCTTGATTATGACTGTTGTCTCTTCTCCTTGTTTTTCAGATCCCGGGTTTCCTTCCTGCAGGGCTCTCCCGGTCTTATATACCTGGCTAGTTGGGGTTGGCCTTATAGTCATTCCTAGGTTGTTTGCTGAATTCCCCTGGCCAGGGCTAGATATATATATATATATATATATATATATATATTTATATATATATATATATATATATTTATATATATATTTTTTGCTGAATTACTAGAGGGGCATCCCGGGTCGCTTACTGCGTAAATCCCTGGGTTCTGCGAATACCATAAATTTCACCATATGGAGGCTGCCAAAGATACCGGAAACGGTCCTTCAGGACAATCCAGGCTGTGTGGGGGGTGTGGGACTCCGCTCCCGGGGAATGAACAGCGGAAGTCAGTCCGGTGCCTGGTACTTCATCGGCCGCGCCATCTCCCTACCTGTTCCGGGCCCCGTGTGACGTTGTCATGGGTGGGGATTCGCAATCTGAGGTGTGCGCCCGCCTGGCCAGCCTCGAGAAAATGTTTTCCGCCATGGCCGCTCAGAAGGTTACGGCTAAGCGAAAACATCTGTCTCCGCCTCTGCCGGACTCCGATGGGGAGGTTGTTGAGGATCTGGATTGGCCAGATCGTCCCCTTGAAGAGGGTGAGCTCGTTGAGGAATTAGAGGATCTGGAGGGCCAGCAGTTGCTGGGCGCTGAGGGGGACCAGGCTGAAGGTCCCGTTCCTGATACACCTTCCATTTTGGCCCAAATGTTTGAGGTTTTGGATTTGGATCCTCCTGAAGTTGCTCCTCGGCCTAAGGGTCAGCTTTTTGGGGTGTCCAAGCAGCACTTGGAGTTTCCCAGTCAACAGCATTTCGAGGACGTTGTTCTTAAAGCGGACCTTCACTCTAAATAAGAGTCTATCTTATATGTTTCCCACACCCTGTACATACAGATTGCTCACATTAAAAATCATCCTACCTGCATCTACTGCATGTTATAAGCCTTTAAACATCCAAGATGGCGGCTTATGGAAGCTGCCATTTTTGCAGGCAGCCTGCAAACAGGAAGTGCCTGCAAACAGGAAGTGACTGTGCTGCTCTGCATTCTGGGACTGCTGACCTTTCCCTGACCCCAGCTCTGCTCTGTCTGAGCAAAGCACAGCTATAACCCACCCCCCTGTACCTTATCCCACTCTCCTCTCCTCAGTAAGTGTGATGCTTCTGAGTCAAGATGGCGGCGCCCGTATCCTAAATTCCCGAACAGAGTTGCAGCCCAGTGGGGGAAAGTATAATAAATTAGTGACTAAACATGTAAAATATATTAATTTTAGATGCTGAGGAATTGTTTTTTAAGAGTTTGGGCTTTTCATTAAATCATGGTGAAGGTCCGGTTTAAGCAATGGGAGCAACCTACGCGTCTCGTAGGGGTACCGCCTAGCTGGGATAGAAAATATCCTTTTCCGGCGGACTTGATTAAGCGTTGGGCTGTACCTCCCGAAGTGGATGCTCCGGTCTTGGGACTGTCTAATACGGCGGTTGTACATTCTCCTGACACGACTTGGATCGCCGGATTGATCAGCTGGCCCGCCATGGTTTTGTCTGTGCGGGTTCAGTTTTGAGGCCTGTTTGTGCTTCGGCACTTTTGACGTTGGCGGTTAGGTCTATTGTCAGGGACTTATGTGTGGATCTTGAGCCTACCGGTGATGAGTTTCTTGCTCTTAAGCGTTGTGAGTCCTTCTTGTCGTTTATTCTGGCCGCTCAGGATGATGCCATGTTGATGTGTGGCAGGGCTACTGCTCTGTTGGTGGCTATTCGCCGCTCTGTGTGGTTGAGACAGTGGACGGCTGATTTTAATTCTAAAAGATCACTCACGGCTCTTCCCTTTCTGGGTTTGAGTCTTTTCGGTGAAAAGCTGGATTCTGTTGCCAAGGGAGGTAAGTTACCTCAGCGCAAGAAATTTCGCCGTTCCTTTCGGGGGGCGGCCCCCTTCAATCCGTCCTTTCGGGGAGCCAGAGCCGGCAGGGGTGCGGGCTTCTCGGCTTCCAGGGGCGTCAGTTGGAATAGGGGTAGAGGCCGTGGCCGTCCCGTTCACGCCTGGGGAGCCAAGCCCAAGCCAGCCGCCAAGCCCGTTCAGCAATGAGGGGGCGCCCTCACCCGTACGGGTGGGGGAAGGTTGCGACTCTTCTCCCGGGTATGGGACCAGGAGGTCTCGGACAGGTGGATCCGGGAGGTGGTGTCGGCCGGTTACAAGTTGGAGTTCGAGTCCCGCCCTCCTCCAAGGTTTCTCAGGTCTCGGGTACCTTCAGATCCTTTGGCCGTGCAGGGGCTCCTGGCGGCGGTAAGGAATCTTCTGGAATTGGCGGTCATCTGCCCGGTCCCTCTTTTGGAGGTGGGGCGCGGGTATTATTCCAATCTCTTCACTGTACCCAAAAAGGATGGGTCGTTCCGTCCCATCCTGGATTTGAAGTTTCTCAACCGGTTTATTCGTCCCCGGAAGTTTCGCATGGAAACCCTGCGGTCTGCGATCGGTTCGCTCAGGCAGGAGGACTTTATGACGTCCATAGACATCAAGGATGCATACCTTCACATTCCGATTTTTCCGGCTCATCAGAGGTTTCTTCGCTTTGTGGTGGAGGATCGGCATTTCCAGTTTGTAGCTCTTCCTTTCGGCTTCACCTCGGCTCAGAGAGTGTTCACCAAGGTGTTGGCGGGAGTGATGGCCCTGCTCAGAGCTCAGGGGATTCGCATTGTGCCTTACCTGGACGATCTTCTCATCATGGCGCCTTCCTTCAGTCAAGCGGAAGGGGACACCGGCATGGTGGTGTCTATGCTGGAGAGGTTCGGCTGGGTGATCAACTACCCCAAGTCCTCTCTGGTTCCGGCCAGGGTGGTGACTTTTCTGGGGATGTCCTTGGACTCTTGCCAGCACAGAGTTTTTCTCCCTCAGGCCAAGGTTCTGTTGATTCAGGATTTGGCTCAGCTTCTTCTTTCCAATCCTCGGCCGTCCATCCGGCTAGGGATGAGACTGGTGGGGTTGATGGTAGCCTCTTTCGAGGCAGTTCCCTTCGCGCAGTTTCACACAAGGACGCTTCAGCTTCATCTTTTGGCGTCTTGGGACCGGCGACCGCGGTCGTTGGATCGGTCCTTCCGGATGTCCCCTCGGGTTCGGCAGTCTCTTCTGTGGTGGATGGTCTCGGACAATCTTCTGAAGGGCAGGTCATTTTTGACACCGCTTTGGGAAACTGTCACCACGGACGCCAGTTTGTCAGGATGGGGAGGTTTCTGGAAGGATCTTCGGTTCCGGGGGCGGTGGGGCCCTCAGGAAGCCCACTTGCCCATCAATGTTCTGGAGTTGAGAGCCATCAGGTTGGTTCTGTCTCTCTTGACGCAGCATTTACAGGGCCTGCCGGTTCAGGTTCGGTCGGACAATCGGACGGCGGTTGCTTACATCAATCACCAAGGAGGGACTCGCAGTCTGGGTGCCCACAGAGAGGTGTCTCTGATTCTAGTTTGGGCGGAGACTCATGTTCCTTGCATCTCGGCAGTGTACATTCCAGGAGTGGAGAACACGGAGGCGGACTTCCTGAGCAGGTGCTCTTCCCGCCGGGGGGAATGGTCTCTCCATCCCCAGGTGTTTCGGTCGCTTTGTCTCCGGTGGGGGACGCCGGAGGTGGATCTGTTTGCCTCTCGTCACAATCACAAGCTTCCGACATTCGTGTCGCTATCCCAGGACCCTCTGGCTCTGGCGGCGGATGCCATGGCTCTGAGCTGCAGGGACCTGGGGTTTCTTTATCTGTTTCCTCCGATTCCCATGCTAGGCAGGGTTCTGCGAAAGCTGGTTCTGGAAGGAGTTCCCGCCATTCTCGTGGCGCCAAGGTGGCCAAGACGGGTGTGGTTCGCAGACTTCGTTCGTCTGGCGGTGGATCAGTTCGAGCTGCCTCTTCGGCCGGATCTTCTCACTCAGGGTCTACTGTGTTACCCCAGTTTACCAACGCTGGCTTTGACGGCTTGGCTGCTGAAACCTCCATCTTGAAGGAGGAAGGTCTTTCGGATTCGGTCATTCGGACTCTTATCAGTGCCAGGAAGAGATCTTCTTCTTCCATCTATTATAGGGCCTGGAGATCTTATATTGATTGGTGTGAGGCGAGATCTTTGCCCTGCCGGGTCTTTTCTATTTCTAGGATTTTGGAATTCCTTCAATCTGGGCTGGACTCTGGTCTGCAGCTTAGTACCTTGAAGGGGCAGGTTTCGGCCTTGTCTATCTTTTTTTCAGAGGTCTTTTGCTCTCCATTCTTTGGTCAAGACTTTTTTCCAGGGGGTTTCGTATCTGCGGCCTCCTAGGAAGCCTTTGCTCCCTGTTTGGGATTTGAATTTGGTCCTTTCTGCTCTTCAGGCTCCTCCTTTTGAGCCTTTGCAGGATATTGCTCTATCTACGTTGACTCAGAAGGTTGTCTTTTTGGTGGCCATCACTTCGGTTCGGCGTGTTTCGGAGTTGGCAGCCTTGTCTATTCAGGCTCCTTATTTTGAGAAACATCAGGACAAAGTGGTTTTTCGTTTCAAGCCAGACTTTCTCCCTAAAGTGGTTTCTGCTTTTCATCTGAATCAGGACATTGTTCTTCCCTCCTTGTGTCCTAGGCCTGGGAATGACAAGGAGAGGGCGTTGCATTGTTTGGATGTGGTACGTTGTGTCAAGTACTATTTGCGTATTACGTCTTCTTTTCTTAAGACTGATGCCTTTTTCGTGGTGCCCTGTGGGGCTAGGAAGGGTTTGGCTCCGGCTAAGTCTTCCATTAGTAAATGGATTCGTCAGGCGATTGTTGGAGCTTACTCTGCCAAGGGGAAGGATCCCCCTTTTCGTGTTACTGCTCATTCTACCCGTGCGATTGGAGCGCCCTGGGCTTTTCAGCACCAGGCTTCTGTTGATCAAGTTTGTAAGGCTGCTACTTGGTCTTCTGTTCACACTTTTTCCAAGTTTTACAAGGTTGATGTGCGGGCTTCAGAGGACGCTGTTTTTGGCCGCAAGGTTCTGCAAGCTGCAGTGGTTTGAGTTTCTGCATTATTGCCTGGTTGGATACCCGCCCTTTTTGGACACTGCTGTTGGATGTCCCAACAGCAGTGACATACTTAGAATAATACCATTTTGTGAATACTCACCTGTAAAATGGGTATTATAAGTATGTCACACACCCCGCTTCACCCGCCCTTTTTGGTATCCTGGTTCTTTATATGGTGAAGCTTTTTTGTTATATTTGAGGGTTACCGTTTTTGTTTTTTTCCTGGTACCTTGTCTTATTGCTGTTTAACTTACTGGCGATTTGTTAGGAGGTACCAGGTATGTATAGACCGGGAGGGGCTTGTCTTTTTCTGGACTTCTCTGCAAGACTGCCACCTAGCGGTGAGTATAACCCATGCTTAAGGATTTAAGTAACCTGAAGCGGGGTGTGTGACATACTTATAATACCCATTTTACAGGTGAGTATTCACAAAATGGTATTTTTCAATGCTGGGGATTTGTGGGAGGTCCCTCGGGATATGTAGGGCCGGGAGGAGCTTGTTTTCTACATGTCTGCAGTGCACGGCGCCGGAGGCGGAGGATTACCCACATGTTATTACTATATCTGGAGCAGGACGTGCTGTATGCGTATAATATCAATTCTACAGGTGAGTATCTCACAGAATTGTATTTTTCCTGCTAGCCTTGTAAGGGTGACATTTGCTTAGAACAGAGAATTTTAAAGGGGGGAGCCGGGAATCATCAATTAAATGTAATATTTGCCCTATTCCTTACAGTGCCCCATGGATTTAAAGGTCTGGGTAAGTGAGTACTGAATCCCCGGTCAAATGTAGGCAAAAGTCTTGGGCGGGCAGCAAGCAAGTAAAGTCAAGTCTGTAACAAAGGTCGTGGGCAGGCAGTGAAGGGTCAGATCGAGCCCGTAGCAAAGGGTTGTGGGCAGACAGAGAACGAGCATGGTTACATTTTCAAGCAGAAGTCAATAAAAAATTAAAAATTGAACAAGAACAACAGCAAAACCAACCATATGGAGATCTTCCACCACCATCCTGGGGCTGGGACTACCGATGGAAAGGGTCCAGCGCCTGTATAGTCCGCATACAGAACTTCACACCCTGGATCCAGAATCAAGTTCATGTGTTTTTACATGTGCACTGGTGACCCTGTCTGCCCACTACAGGAAGTCACATGGGTGCATGGCTGAGCCCTGTCAGTGGCTTCATGACCCGGTAATGCCCTGTTCAGTCATCGGCCTTGTTTCAGATAGAAACTTCTAATCAAGCTCTTCAGTTATGATTAAAGCCCTGTTTAGCTCCCCGAGGCACTGTATGCCATACCAGGACATGGAGGCCCCAGGACCTTAGTGTGTATGGGCAGCTGTAAAGCCACAAGCCTCGTAACAGGGCAGATCAGACAAGAAACTCAGCCTGGAAACCTGGAGACTAAAACCAACCCTTGTCTTCACTGAAGGTAGGTCTGGGTGGACTACAGGGAAGGTCCAGGTCATGAGGCCAGGGAATCAGATGGCAGATTTTTAGGCTGGGTTAACACAGTACCTGAAGGAGCTGAATCGTTTGAGTATTGCTGTTAGACAAACTGAGGTCAGAAGGTCACAAGCACAGGTGCAGATTGAGTTAACAGGCCAGTGGTCAGTGCAGGCAGCGGAGGTTTATGAGCGAGGGTTAAAGCGGACCTTCACCTTGAATAAGAGCCTATCTTATATGTTTTTCATGGAACATCAGGCAGCCTGCAAACAGGAAGTGCCTCCTGACTGTGCTGCTCTGCATTCTGGGACTGCTGACCTTTACCTGACCCCAGCTCTGCTCTGTCTGAGCAAAGCACAGCTATAACCCGCCCCCTGTACCTTATCCCACTCTCCTCTCCTCAGTAAGTGTGATGCTTCTGAGTCAAGATGGCGGCGCCCATATCCTAAATTCCTGAACAGAGTTGCAGACCCAGTGGGGGAAAGAATAATAAGTTAGTGACTAAAAAACTTAAAATATATTAATTTTAGATGCTGGGGAACTGTTTTTTAAGACTTTGGGTTTTTCATTAAATCAAGCTGAAGGTCCGGTTTAAAGATGAAAGTATATTTACCTAAAGGTCCCCTCAGAGCCATCCCAGCTCTGGCCGCAGCAGCGGGGATCGCCGCTATTAGCAACCCGGCCTGTCAGCTCTCCTCCAATCGGAGGAAGGCGGAAGTGACGTCACAAGCAGGGCAGTGAGGCCCTGCTGTAGTGACGTCCGCCCTTCCCCTGCTATGATTGGCCAGGGAGGGCGCTGCTCCCTGTCAGTGCTGTCCCTGCTCTGGCAGGGGCTGAATTTTCCCCCTTTTCCCCTTGGCCTTTATACCTTTGCACAGCAGCTCATAGTGTTCTTTTAATAATATGGAATGTTATCATGCCGTACATATACTTGTGTGCTTTCTTATTTATATAAGAATAGGGAAACCTCCCCCCTTCTACACATATATGGAGTATCATACCACCGTGGCAAGGGGCCTACTGAGACTCTAACGCCCAAGGGCCCACATAGGCCGGCCCAGTACTAATTACTGCACGCCTCTTCATCCAGCATAGCAGCTGCCCTGTTCTGCATTAGAAAGAGGTGTGTCACATGACCACCAGATAAGGGGGGCCCTCCCAAAGCGCAGGGGGCCCCCGGCTCCTGCCCTGCTAAGCCCGGTGCTGACGCCGACCCTGCCTGAGTGCACCTGTCACATGACACTCTAGCATACATCCTAAGTGTTCCTAATTTGGAAGGACTGTCCCTCTTTTGGGCCCATGTCCCCCTGTCCCTCGTGGTTTATATTTGTCCCTCTTTAAAGGTGTAACATGCCGATCTGCAGAAATAAATTATTAATTTGCCTATTCAGATGTTTTCTATTGTTGTAGCACCATTTCCTCTCTCCGGCCTTTGTCTGTTGGGGTACCACAAGGCTCAGTCCTAGGACCCCTACTTTTTTCAATATACACTTCTGGTCTCGGACAACTTTTAAATCTACTAGGTATATATACAGCATTGTGTAGTTGATTATCTATCTATGATTAAGGGCGCCTAGCTCGAAACGCGTTAGACGGACTGGGAATGCTTTGATTTTTTACCGCTGTTTTGCACAATTGATCATTTTAACTGGATGGCAATAAAAGCTATGTTTTAGGAAGTGCGGATCCAACTTTCTTCTTTTTCCTGCTGGACGTCTGGGACTGGAGGACCCAGGGTACCGCACCCATGGTATTTGCTACATATAGTGTGCATCTGTTTTTTGTTTAACTCGGACAACTAATAACCTCGCTAGGCTTCCAATATCACTTTTATACAGACGACACTCAGATCTACCTCTCTGGCCCGAATCTCTCTTCTATCCTCTCCTGTCTTCCTGACTGTGTAACAGCCGTCTCTTCCTTCATGACATCTCGCTCCCTTAAAGTGGACCAATAGCCGGGGGGGATTGGCCTGGGAAACTATAAGACTCCCGGGCCGATCAGATCCCTCCCGCGGGGCATCCGAAATCAGGATATCCCGCGTGGTGAAACCCCCCAGGAAGCCCACAATCCTACCTTCTCTCCGTTCCAGCGGCGCATGCGCGTCCGCCGCCTCCCGCGCATCCCTCTAGCAGGGCGTGCTCCCGCGCTGACAGTTCGTGAATGGCTGGCGCGGGCGTGCGCCCTGTAAGAGGGACGCGCGGGAAGTGGCGGCGGACGCGCTCTGCTTGTCCGTCGCTGCCTCTCGCTTGTCCGTCGGCGGGGATTGGCTGCAGCGGTCACGTGGGAGCGGGGTGAGGTGATTTTTTTGGGCTTCCTGGGGGGTTTCACACAGCGGGGCCGATCGGGGTGCCCCACCAAAGTGGACCAAAGCCCAGGATAGTCAAAATCCTGAGTGTTGCTCCACTTTAAACTGAACATAGACAAAACAGAACTGGTCATCTTCCCACATCTCCCTCCTCTCCCCTCTCTAACACCACAATCTCTGTAAATAATCTTATACATATATATAACTGCAACTCCTCAAGCTCGGTGCCTGGGCGTCATTCTGGACTCCTCCCTCTCATTCACTCCCTGGCCACCTCCTGACGTCTCCAACTCAGACATATCTCCTGCATCCGTCCTTTCCTCTCACCTGACTCCACTAAAATGTTAGTGCACGCCCTGGTCATATCCCGACTGGATTACTGCAACACCCTCCTCTGTGGTTTGTGGCTTCCCTCCAATCTATCCTAAACTCTGCTGCTCGCCTCATCCATCTCTCCTCTCGCTTCTCCAGTGCTGCCCCCCTCTGTCACTCCCTCCACTGGTTACCTGTCTCCCAGAGAGTTCAGTTCAAACTTCTAATACTAACCTACAAAGCTCTCTCTAACCAGGCCCCTCCCTACATTTCATCTCTGATCCAGCATTACCAACCCAAGCGCAACCTCCGCTCTGCCTCTGACATTCTCCTGTCCTCTTCCTTGGTCACTTCCTCGCACTCCCGCCTTCAAGACTTCTCCCGTGCCTCCACACTTCTCTGGAATTCACTCCCCCACTCAATCCCCCACTCTCCATCACTCCAAGCCTTTAAAAGCGCCCTCAGAACTCACTTCTTCAGACAAGCATATGACCTGGCTTAAAGCAGACCTTCACCCTGAATAAGAGTCTATCTTATATGTTTCCCCCCTGTACATACAGATTGCTCACATTAATCCGGACCTTCATCCTGAATAAGAGCATATCTTATATGTTTCCCCCCTGTACATACAGATTGCTCACATTAATCCGGACCTTCACCCTGAATAAGAGTCTATCTTATATGTTTCCCACACCCTGTACATACAGATTGCTCACATTAATCCGGACCTTCACCCTGAATAAGAGTCTATCTTATATGTTTCCCACACCCTGTACATACAGATTGCTCACATTAATCCGGACCTTCACCCTGAATAAGAGTCTATCTTATATGTTTCCCCCCTGTACATACAGATTGCTCACATTAATCCGGACCTTCACCCTGAATAAGAGCCTATCTTATATATTTCCCCCCTGTACATACAGATTGCTCACATTAATCCGGACCTTCACCCTGAATAAGAGTCTATCTTATATGTTTCCCCCCTGTACATACAGATTGCTCACATTAATCCGGACCTTCACCCTGAATAAGAGCCTATCTTATATGTTTCCCACACCCTGTACATACAGATTGCTCACATTAATCCGGACCTTCACCCTGAATAAGAGCCTATCTTATATGTTTCCCACACCCTGTACATACAGATTGCCCACATTAATCCGGACCTTCACCCTGAATAGAAGCCTATCTTATATGTTTCCTACACCCTGTACATACAGATTGCCCACATTAATCCGGACCTTCACCCTGAATAAGAGCCTATCTTATATGTTTCCCACACCCTGTACACACAGATTGCCCACATTAATCCGGACCTTCACCCTGAATAAGAGCCTATCTTATATGTTTCCCACACCCTGTACATACAGATTGCCCACATTAATCCGGACCTTCACCCTGAATAAGAGCCTATCTTATATGTTTCCCACACCCTGTACATACATATTGTTCACATTAAAAATTATCCTACCTGCATCTACTGCATGTTATGAGCCTTTAAACATTCAAGATGGCGGCTCGTGGAACATCAGGAAGCCTGCAAACAGGAAGTGCCTCCTCACTGTGCTGCTCTGCATTCTGGGATTGCTGACCGTTATCTGACCCCAGCTCTGCTCTGTCTGAGCAAAGCACAGCTATAACCCCGCCCCCCTGCACTTTATCCCACTCTCCTCTCCTCGGTAAGTGTGATGCTTCTGAGTCAAGATGGCGGCGCCCGAGTCCTGAACAGAGTTGCAGCCCAGTGGGGGAAAGAATAATAAGTTAGTGACTAAAAATGTAAAATATATTAATTTTAGATGCTGGGGAACTGTTTTTTAAGAGTTTGGGCTTTTTATTAAATCACGGTGAAGGTCCGGTTTAAGCAATTCCTATAACCTTCAAATGGCACATGACCCCGACTCAAGCTCCTACCACTTGTGATCCCTACCTTTCATCTCCACCCCCATCCTTTATACTATAAGCTCGTAAGGGCGCGGCTCGCTCTCCTATTGTCTCCTGTGCTCACAACACTTGGTTTTAACCTGTGGCATCTAATTCTGTATTATTCTCTGTACTATATGTTTTACCTTGTCTGTAATCATACAATGTAAAGTGCTACGGAAGATGATGGCGCTATATAAATAAACAATAATAATAATAACAGTTACATCCTATTCATCCCTCAATTAGGATGCGTGGCCTAAATGTACAATTGTCCCTCTTTCCCACCATTAAAAGTTGGGAGGCATGCTCTTGGCATAACCCGGTTATTTCTGTCAAGCGACACCCACAGCATCTTAGTAAGATAAACTCCATGTTGATAGAAAATGAGGGAAAAAGTCCTGACAAATCGTGTACATTCCTCCTTCACCTCACGACCGCCGCTTCCTGTATTAACCTCCCGCCAAGCGGGGCAGACATCTTCCTGTGGCCCAAACACACTGGCAATGGAGTCGTCCGTATTTTCTCACCTGTAATTAGAAGGATAAAGCACACCTCCCAACTTCTTAGGATGGGAAAGAGGGACAATTGTTAAATGAAGCCACACACCCTCATTGAGGGATATATGAAGCCACGCCCCTCATTGAGGGATCTATGAAGCCATGCCCCCTCATTGAGGGATGTATGAAGCCACGCCCCTCATTGAGAGATGTATGAAACCACGCCCCTCATTGAGAGATGTATGAAACCACGCCCCCTCATTGAGGGATGTATGAAGCCACGCCCCCTCACTGAGGGATGTATGAAGCCACGCCCCCTCGTTGAGGAATGTATGAAGCCACGCCCCCTCGTTGAGGAATGTATGAAGCCACACACCCTCATTGAGGGATGTATGAGGCCACGCCCCCTCATTGAGGCATGTATGAAGCCACGCCCCCTCATTGAGGCATGTATGAAGCCACGCCCCCTCGTTGAGGGATGTATGAAGCCACGCTCCCTCATTGAGGGATGTATGAAGCCACGCCCCCTCACTGAGGGATGCATGAAGCCACGCCCCCTCATTTGAGGGATGTATGAAGCCACGCCCCCTCATTGAGGGATGTATGAAGCCACGCCCCTCATTGAGGGATGTATGAAGCCACGCCCCTCGTTGAGGGATATATGAAGCCACACCCCCATTGAGGGATGTATGAAGCCACGCCCCCTCATTGAGGGATGTATGAGGCCACGCCCCCTCATCGAGGGATGTATGAAGCCACACCCCCTCATTGAGGGATGTATGAAGCCACTCCCCCTCATTTGAGGGATGTATGAAGCCACGCCCCCTCATTGAGGGATGTATGAAGCCACGCCCCCTCATTGAGGGATGTATGAAGCCACGCCCCTCGTTGAGGGATATATGAAGCCACACCCACATTGAGGGATGTATGAGGCCACGCCCCCTCATTGAGGGATGTATGAGGCCACGCCCCCTCATCGAGGGATGTATGAAGCCACACCCCCTCATTGAGGGATGTATGGAGCCACGCCCCCTCACTGAGGGATGCATGAAGCCACGCCCCCTCATTTGAGGGATGTATGAAGCCACTCCCCCTCATTGAGGGATGTATGAAGCCACGCCCCTTCATTGAGGGATGTATGAAGCCACGCCTCCTCATTGAGGGATGAATGAAGCCACGCCCCTCATTGAGTGATGCATGAAGCCACGCCCCCTCATTGAGGGATGGATAGGAGATAGGATGTAACAGTTACAGCAATAGAAACACTTAAAATAGGAGAACAAAAAGAGATGGGGGTGCCCCACAACCCCTATTGGATGATCACCAAGGATTTACTACTGCACACACTTAATGCATAAAAAATCTAAATTTTTATTGAAGATATAATAAGACATTTATGACATACACCACAGTTTAAAAAACATATAACATATAAAACACAATGACTGCCGCCAGGGGGCGCTGTGGTCCAGTGCTGCTATATACCCATTCATAAACCCATAAATAAAAAAGAATTCATATCTCACAAATGTGTAACAATAATATATATACAATGTAATGTATCTAGAAAGAAACAAGTTAATTATTTGCACCTCAGATAAAGTGCTGAGTGCATTGTGCATCCATTTATAGTAAAACACCTGTGCCAATACCAAGTAACAAGAAGACAGTAAGTCAAACAGAAAAAAATCAAGTGCCACTTATCTTTCACAGCTGGGTAATGACAGCAGCCACGAGCGACCCCCTGCATCATAGATAGATCAAGATCTGTCTTATAGATTCCCGGGCCGATCACCCCTGGGTGTTGGTCCACTTTAAAGGTTTAGAAAATGCAATAGCTGCAGGTAGGATTATTTTTAATGTGAGCAATCTGTATGTACAGGGTGTGGGAAACATACAAGATAGGCTCTTATTCAGGGTGAGGGTCCGGATTAATGTGGGCAATCTGTATGTACAGGGTGTGGGAAACATATAAAATAGGCTCTTATTCAGGGTGAGGGTCCGGATTAATGTGAGCAATCTGTATGTACAGGGTGTGGGAAACATATAAGATAGGCTCTTATTCAGGGTGAGGGTCCGGATTAATGTGAGCAATCTGTATGTACAGGGTGTGGGAAACATATAAGATAGGCTCTTATTCAGGGTGAGGGTCCGGATTAATGTGAGCAATCTGTATGTACAGGGTGTGGGAAACATATAAGATAGGCTCTTATTCAGGGTGAGGGTCCGGATTAATGTGGGCAATCTGTATGTACAGGGTGTGGGAAACATATAAGATAGGCTCTTATTCAGGGTGAGGGTCCGGATTAATGTGGGCAATCTGTATGTACAGGGTGTGGGAAACATATAAGATAGGCTCTTGTTCAGGGTGAGGGTCCGGATTAATGTAGGCAATCTGTATGTACAGGGTGTGGGAAACATATAAGATAGGCTCTTATTCAGGGTGAGGGTCCGGATTAATGTGAGCAATCTCTATGTACAGGGTGTGGGAAACATATAAGATAGACTCTTATTCAGGGTGAAGGTCCGGATTAATGTGGGTAATCTGTATGTACAGGGTTTGGGGAAACATATAAGGTAGGCTCCTATTCAGAGTGAAGGACCACTTTAAGCTGTATCAGGCCGGCGGCCATTTTGGTGTAGCCCTGCAATTGCGTGTGGTGGAAGATGTCCCCGGTAGCGGAGGCGGCCATTTTGGCTTAGCCAGGAGGCCGCCTCTGCAGGCCCTTGTATGCTTTGTCTCTCGCAGCGACGGCACCTCACTGGAGGTAATGATCTTTTCTTGCTGTTATTATTAGTAAAAATTAGTAATAATAAGGATAATCATCCGTACAATATGCAGGAGGGGAGGCGGGGCTTGTTGCTGGGGTCCGGCCCGCTGTATTTACCCTGTGATGATGGAGCTGTGGTAGAGGAGTCTCCTTGACTTATTACAGCATCACTTGCAACTTTTCAGGGGTGGGAAGGATAGACATTTTTTTAGTTAGGCCACGCCCCCTCATTGAGGAATGGATAAAGTGTAACAGATACATTAGAAACATGTTGAATAGGCAAATGAATCATTTATTGCTGCATATCTGCATGTTACACCTCAAAGAGGGACAACGGAGAACAATGAGGGACTCAAAAGAGGGACAGTTTGGAGGTATGATTACAGTGTTATTATCATTATTAGTTGTGTGTTGTTGTGTGTATATATGGAAGGAAGCTCCTGTGAGGCTTTGGGTAGATTGGGTGAGGCTGAGCTTCTGACTCCAGGTCCACCTTACTGTTGCTATGGAAAGTTTGTCACAGACATAGAGGCTTTTGTTGTCATGGCAACACTTACATTCCGTGTATCCATGTTTGGATCTCGCCCAGGTATCACAGCCTCCCTGTATCCCTCCTCTGCCCCTCTCATCCCTCTCAGGTATCACAGCCTCCCTGTATCCCTCCTCTGCTCCTCTCATCCCTCTCAGGTATCACAGCCTCCCTGTATCCCTCCTCTGCCCCTCTCATCCCTCTCAGATATCACAGCCTCCCTGTATCCCTCCTCTGCTCCTCTCATCCATCTCAGGTATCACAGCCTCCCTGTATCCCTCCTCTGCCCCTCTCATCCCTCTCAGGTATCACAGCCTCCCTGTATCCCTCCTCTGCCCCTCTCATCCCTCTCAGGTATCACAGCCTCCCTGTATCCCTCCTCTGCTCCTCTCATCCCTCTCAGGTATCACAGCCTCCCTGTATCCCTCCTCTGCTCCTCTCATCCATCTCAGGTATCACAGCCTCCCTGTATCCCTCCTCTGCTCCGCTCATCCCTCTCAGGTATCACAGCCTCCCTGTATCCCTCCTCTGCTCCGCTCATCCCTCTCAGGTATCACAGCCTCCCTGTATCCCTCCTCTGCCCCTCTCATCCCTCTCAGGTATCACAGCCTCCCTGTATCCCTCCTCTGCCCCTCTCATCCCTCTCAGGTATCACAGCCTCCCTGTATCCCTCCTCTGCCCCTCTCATCCCTCTCAGGTATCACAGCCTCCCTGTATCCCTCCTCTGCTCCTCTCATCCATCTCAGGTATCACAGCCTCCCTGTATCCCTCCTCTGCCCCTCTCATCCCTCTCAGGTATCACAGCCTCCCTGTATCCCTCCTCTGCCCCTCTCATCCCTCTCAGGTATCACAGCCTCCCTGTATCCCTCCTCTGCCCCTCTCATCCCTCTCAGGTATCACAGCCTCCCTGTATCCCTCCTCTGCCCCTCTCATCCCTCTCAGGTATCACAGCCTCCCTGTATCCCTCCTCTGCTCCTCTCATCCATCTCAGGTATCACAGCCTCCCTGTATCCCTCCTCTGCCCCTCTCATCCCTCTCAGGTATCACAGCCTCCCTGTATCCCTCCTCTGCTCCTCTCATCCCTCTCAGGTATCACAGCCTCCCTGTATCCCTCCTCTGCCCCTCTCATCCCTCTCAGGTATCACAGCCTCCCTGTATCCCTCCTCTGCTCCTCTCATCCATCTCAGGTATCACAGCCTCCCTGTATCCCTCCTCTGCTCCGCTCATCCCTCTCAGGTATCACAGCCTCCCTGTATCCCTCCTCTGCTCCGCTCATCCCTCTCAGGTATCACAGCCTCCCTGTATCCCTCCTCTGCCCCTCTCATCCCTCTCAGGTATCACAGCCTCCCTGTATCCCTCCTCTGCCCCTCTCATCCCTCTCAGGTATCACAGCCTCCCTGTATCCCTCCTCTGCCCCTCTCATCCCTCTCAGGTATCACAGCCTCCCTGTATCCCTCCCCTGCCCCTCTCATCCCTCTCAGGTATCACAGCCTCCCTGTATCCCTCCTCTGCCCCTCTCATCCCTCTCAGGTATCACAGCCTCCCTGTATCCCTCCTCTGCTCCTCTCATCCCTCTCAGGTATCACAGCCTCCCTGTATCCCTCCTCTGCCCCTCTCATCCCTCTCAGGTATCACAGCCTCCCTGTATCCCTCCTCTGCCCCTCTCATCCCTCTCAGGTATCACAGCCTCCCTGTATCCCTCCTCTGCTCCTCTCATCCCTCTCAGGTATCACAGCCTCCCTGTATCCCTCCTCTGCTCCTCTCATCCCTCTCAGGTATCACAGCCTCCCTGTATCCCTCCTCTGCCCCTCTCATCCCTCTCAGGTATCACAGCCTCCCTGTATGCCTCCTCTGCTCCGCTCATCCCTCTCAGGTATCACAGCCTCCCTGTATCCCTCCTCTGCTCCTCTCATCCCTCTCAGGTATCACAGCCTCCCTGTATCCCTCCTCTGCTCCTCTCATCCCTCTCAGGTATCACAGCCTCCCTGTATCCCTCCTCTGCCCCTCTCATCCCTCTCAGGTATCACAGCCTCCCTGTATCCCTCCTCTGCCCCTCTCATCCCTCTCAGGTATCACAGCCTCCCTGTATCCCTCCTCTGCTCCTCTCATCCCTTTCAGGTATCACAGCCTCCCTGTATCCCTCCTCTGCCCCTCTCATCCCTCTCATGTATCACAGCCTCCCTGTATCCCTCCTCTGCTCCTCTCATCCCTCTCAGGTATCACAGCCTCCCTGTATCCCTCCTCTGCTCCTCTCATCCCTCTCAGGTATCACAGCCTCCCTGTATCCCTCCTCTGCTCCTCTCATCCCTCTCAGGTATCACAGCCTCCCTGTATCCCTCCTCTGCTCCTCTCATCCCTCTCAGGTATCACAGCCTCCCTGTATCCCTCCTCTGCCCCTCTCATCCCTCTCAGGTATCACAGCCTCCCTGTATCCCTCCTCTGCCCCTCTCATCCCTCTCAGGTATCACAGCCTACCTGTATCCCTCCTCTGCCCCTCTCATCCCTCTCAGGTATCACAGCCTCCCTGTATCCCTCCTCTGCTCCTCTCATGTATCACAGCCTCCCTGTATCCCTCCTCTGCCCCTCTCATCCCTCTCAGGTATCACAGCCTCCCTGTATCCCTCCTCTGCTCCTCTCATGTATCACAGCCTCCCTGTATCCCTCCTCTGCCTCTCTCATCCCTCTCAGGTATCACAGCCTCCCTGTATCCCTCCTCTGCTCCTCTCATGTATCACAGCCTCCCTGTATCCCTCCTCTGCCCCTCTCATCCCTCTCAGGTATCACAGCCTCCCTGTATCCCTCCTCTGCTCCTCTCATCCCTCTCAGGTATCACAGCCTCCCTGTATCCCTCCTCTGCCCCTCTCATCCCTCTCAGGTATCACAGCCTCCCTGTATCCCTCCTCTGCTCCTCTCATCCCTCTCAGGTATCACAGCCTCCCTGTATCCCTCCTCTGCTCCTCTCATCCCTCTCAGGTATCACAGCCTCCCTGTATCCCTCCTCTGCCTCTCTCATCCCTCTCAGGTATCACAGCCTCCCTGTATCCCTCCTCTGCTCCTCTCATCCCTCTCAGATATCACAGCCTCCCTGTATCCCTCCTCTGCTCCTCTCATCCCTCTCAGGTATCACAGCCTCCCTGTATCCCTCCTCTGCTCCTCTCATCCCTCTCAGGTATCACAGCCTCCCTGTATCCCTCCTCTGCTCCTCTCATCCCTCTCAGGTATCACAGCCTCCCTGTATCCCTCCTCTGCCTCTCTCATCCCTCTCAGGTATCACAGCCTCCCTGTATCCCTCCTCTGCTCCTCTCATCCCTCTCAGATATCACAGCCTCCCTGTATCCCTCCTCTGCCCCTCTGATCCCTCTCAGGTATCACAGCCTCCCTGTATCCCTCCTCTGCCCCTCTCATCCCTCTCAGGTATCACAGCCTCCCTGTATCCCTCCTCTGCCCCTCTCATCCCTCTCAGGTATCACAGCCTCCCTGTATCCCTCCTCTGCCCCTCTGATCCCTCTCAGGTATCACAGCCTCCCTGTATCCCTCCTCTGCCCCTCTCATCCCTCTCAGGTATCACAGCCTCCCTGTATCCCTCCTCTGCCCCTCTCATCCCCCTCAGGTATCACAGCCTCCCTGTATCCCTCCTCTGCCCCTCTGATCCCTCTCAGGTATCACAGCCTCCCTGTATCCCTCCTCTGCCCCTCTGATCCCTCTCAGGTATCACAGCCTCCCTGTATCCCTCCTCTGCCCCTCTCATCCCCCTCAGATATCACAGCCTCCCTGTATCCCTCCTCTTCTCCTCTCATCCCCCTCAGGTATCACAGCCTCCCTGTATCCCTCCTCTGCTCCTCTCATCCCTCTCAGGTATCACAGCCTCCCTGTATCCCTCCTCTGCCCCTCTCATCCCTCTCAGGTATCACAGCCTCCCTGTATCCCTCCTCTGCCCCTCTCATCCCTCTCAGGTATCACAGCCTCCCTGTATCCCTCCTCTTCTCCTCTCATCCCCCTCAGGTATCACAGCCTCCCTGTATCCCTCCTCTGCTCCTCTCATCCCTCTCAGGTATCACAGCCTCCCTGTATCCCTCCTCTGCCCCTCTCATCCCTCTCAGGTATCACAGCCTCCCTGTATCCCTCCTCTGCCCCTCTCATCCATCTCAGGTATCACAGCCTCCCTGTATCCCTCCTCTGCCCCTCTCATCCCCCTCAGATATCACAGCCTCCCTGTATCCCTCCTCTTCTCCTCTCATCCCCCTCAGGTATCACAGCCTCCCTGTATCCCTCCTCTTCTCCTCTCATCCCCCTCAGGTATCACAGCCTCCCTGTATCCCTCCTCTTCTCCTCTCATCCCCCTCAGATATCACAGCCTCCCTGTATCCCTCCTCTTCTCCTCTCATCCCCCTCAGGTATCACAGCCTCCCTGTATCCCTCCTCTGCCCCTCTCATCCCCCTCAGATATCACAGCCTCCCTGTATCCCTCCTCTTCTCCTCTCATCCCCCTCAGATATCACAGCCTCCCTGTATCCCTCCTCTTCTCCTCTCATCCCCCTCAGGTATCACAGCCTCCCTGTATCCCTCCTCTGCTCCTCTCATCCCTCTCAGGTATCACAGCCTCCCTGTATCCCTCCTCTGCCCCTCTCATCCCTCTCAGGTATCACAGCCTCCCTGTATCCCTCCTCTGCTCCTCTCATCCCTATCAGGTATCACAGCCTCCCTGTATCCCTCTTCTGCTCCTCTCATCCCTCTCAGGTATCACAGCCTCCCTGTATCCCTCCTCTGCCCCTCTCATCCCTCTCAGGTATCACAGCCTCCCTGTATCCCTCCTCTGCTCCTCTCATCCCTCTCAGGTATCACAGCCTCCCTGTATCCCTCCTCTGCTCCTCTCATCCCTCTCAGGTATCACAGCCTCCCTGTATCCCTCCTCTGCCTCTCTCATCCCTCTCAGGTATCACAGCCTCCCTGTATCCCTCCCCTGCCCCTCTCATCCCTCTCAGGTATCACAGCCTCCCTGTATCCCTCCTCTGCTCCTCTCATCCCTCTCAGGTATCACAGCCTCCCTGTATCCCTCCCATGCCCCTCTCATCCCTCTCAGGTATCACAGCCTCCCTGTATCCCTCCTCTGCTCCTCTCATCCCTCTCAGGTATCACAGCCTCCCTGTATCCCTCCTCTGCTCCTCTCATCCCTCTCAGGTATCACCTCCTCCCTGTATCCCTCCCCTGCCCCTCTCATCCCTCTCAAGTATCACAGCCTCCCTGTATCCCTCCCCTGCCCCTCTCATCCCTCTCAGGTATCACAGCCTCCCTGTATCCCTCCTCTGCCCCTCTCATCCCTCTCAGGTATCACAGCCTCCCTGTATCCCTCCTCTGCTCCTCTCATCCCTCTCAAGTATCACAGCCTCCCTGTATCCCTCCCCTGCCCCTCTCATCCCTCTCAAGTATCACAGCCTCCCTGTATCCCTCCTTTGCCCCTCTCATCCCTCTCAGGTATCACAGCCTCCCTGTATCCCTCCTCTGCCCCTCTCAGGTATCACAGCTTCCCTGTATCCCTCCTCTGCCCCTCTCATCCCTCTCAGGTATCACAGCCTCCCTGTATCCCTCCTCTGCTCCTCTCATCCCTCTCAGGTATCACAGCCTCCCTGTATCCCTCCCCTGCCCCTCTCATCCCTCTCAGGTATCACAGCCTCCCTGTATCCCTCCTCTGCTCCTCTCATCCCTCTCAGGTATCACAGCCTCCCTGTATCCCTCCTCTGCCCCTCTCATCCCTCTCAGGTATCACAGCCTCCCTGTATCCCTCCTCTGCTCCTCTCATCCCTCTCAGGTATCACAGCCTCCCTGTATCCCTCCTCTGCTCCTCTCATCCCTCTCAGGTATCACAGCCTCCCTGTATCCCTCCTTTGCTCCTCTCATCCCTCTCAGGTATCACAGCCTCCCTGTATCCCTCCCCTGCCCCTCTCATCCCTCTCAGGTATCACAGCCTCCCTGTATCCCTCCTCTGCTCCTCTCATCCCTCTCAGGTATCACAGCCTCCCTGTATCCCTCCTCTGCCCCTCTCATCCCTCTCAGGTATCACAGCCTCCCTGTATCCCTCCTCTGCTCCTCTCATCCCTCTCAGGTATCACAGCCTCCCTGTATCCCTCCTCTGCTCCTCTCATCCCTCTCAGGTATCACAGCCTCCCTGTATCCCTCCTTTGCTCCTCTCATCCCTCTCAGGTATCACAGCCTCCCTGTATCCCTCCTCTGCTCCTCTCATCCCTCTCAGGTATCACAGCCTCCCTGTATCCCTCCTCTGCTCCTCTCATCCCTCTCAGGTATCACAGCCTCCCTGTATCCCTCCTCTGCCCCTCTCATCCCTCTCAGGTATCACAGCCTCCCTGTATCCCTCCTCTGCCCCTCTCATCCCTCTCAGGTATCACAGCCTCCCTGTGTCCCTCCCCTGCTCCTCTCATCCCTATCAGGTATCACAGCCTCCCTGTATCCCTCCTCTGATCCTCTCATCCCTCTCAGGTATCACAGCCTCCCTGTATCCCTCCTCTGATCCTCTCATCCCTCTCAGGTATCACAGCCTCCCTGTGTCCCTCCTCTGCTCCTCTCATCCCTATCAGGTATCACAGCCTCCCTGTATCCCTCCTCTGCTCCTCTCATCCCTCTCAGGTATCACAGCCTCCCTGTATCCCTCCTCTGCTCCTCTCATCCCTCTCAGGTATCACAGCCTCCATGTATCCCTCCTCTGCTCCTCTCAGGTATCACAGCTTCCCTGTATCCCTCTCCTGCCCCTCTCATCCCTCCTAGGTATCACAGCCTCCCTGTATCCCTCCTCTGCCCCTCTCATCCCTCTCAGGTATCACAGCCTCCCTGTGTCCCTCCCCTGCTCCTCTCATCCCTATCAGGTATCACAGCCTCCCTGTATCCCTCCTCTGCTCCTCTCATCCCTCTCAGGTATCACAGCCTCCCTGTATCCCTCCTCTGCTCCTCTCATCCCTCTTAGGTATCACAGCCTCCCTGTATCCCTCCTCTGCTCCTCTCATCCCCCTCAGGTATCACAGCCTCCCTGTATCCCTCCTCTGCTCCTCTCATCCCTCTCAGGTATCACAGCCTCCCTGTATCCCTCCTCTGCTCCTCTCATCCCTCTCAGGTATCACAGCCTCCCTGTATCCCTCCTCTGCTCCTCTCATCCCCCTCAGGTATCACAGCCTCCCTGTATCCCTCCTCTGCTCCTCTCATCCCTCTCAGGTATCACAGCCTCCCTGTATCCCTCCTCTGCTCCTCTCATCCCTCTCAGGTATCACAGCCTCCCTGTATCCCTCCTCTGCTCCTCTCATCCCTCTTAGGTATCACAGCCTCCATGTATCCCTCCTCTGCTCCTCTCAGGTATCACAGCCTCCCTGTATCCCTCCTCTGCCACTCTCATCCCTCTCAGGTATCACAGCCTCCCTGTATCCCTCCTCTGCTCCTCTCATCCCTCTCAGGTATCACAGCCTCCCTGTATCCCTCCTCCGCCCCTCTCATCCATCTCAGGTATCACAGCCTCCCTGTATCCCTCCTCTGCCCCTCTCATCCCTCTCAGGTATCACAGCCTCCCTGTATCCCTCCTCTGCTCCTCTCATCCCTCTCAGGTATCACAGCCTCCCTGTATCCCTCCTCTGCTCCTCTCATCCCTCTCAGGTATCACAGCCTCCCTGTATCCCTCCTCTGCCCCTCTCATCCCTCTCAGGTATCACAGCCTCCCTGTATCCCTCCTCTGCTCCTCTCATCCCTCTCAGGTATCACAGCCTCCCTGTATCCCTCCTCTGCCCCTCTCATCCCTCTCAGTTATCCCAGCCTCCCCGTATCCCTCCCCTGCCCCTCTCATCCCTTCCAGTTTTTACCAATTTATTAAGATTCCAAAAAAATAAAAATCCAACAATCTCACGCGTTCCGCTTTTGCAAGCTTCCTCAGAGATACCAAATCTTATTATACCTGAGGAAGCTTGCAAAAGCGAAACGCGTGAGATTGTTGGATTGGCACAGACCCCCGGTTATTGCAGAGATGGCCATAAAGGGACAGTAATTATACTTTTTGCTTTTTCCTTTGCTTCCTTGTTCTTATGTGCAAGCCATCTTATACCACCAAGACTGACTGAAGGTGGCAATATCACAGCACGCACTTTATATAGAGTTAGTTTATAGATTATGGGTGAGTTTTGATAGTCTATTTATAGTTCACAGCATTTATTAGGATTTTTCATCACATATGTATAAGATTTATTTATATATTGATTGCAATTTAAATTAGCACAAGCGCTTTTGGTCTGTATATAGACTTTTTCATCGTGGTAAATTATTTGTATATTTATTGTTTATTAAGGATTATTATTGATAGGATTATTTATTCGATTTACAACTATTATGTTGTTCTGTCCGGTTTAGTACTGTAGCCGTGGCTTAGAGATATGGGATGGTCTTAGGAGCCTGTTTTAATATTGTCTGTACATGTTTTCTAATGAGTTTTTTTTCTTTTTGGAACCTTAATAAATTATTCATATCTATAAATAAGCCGTGCCCGTCTACTTGGGTTTTATGTGCCTATTGTCTATATGTGTTTCCAATATTGGCACAGACCCCGGAGCACGCTTGATTGTTTTTGATTTGAGTAAGGCTGTGCCCACTAATATTTACATAGGCCTCTAGGTCAGGGATACTCTCCATTTCTCTGAGCTTTAACCTCCTGGCTCCATACTTTCACCTGCCACATTTCTCACCACGTCTTTTCCACGCGGGTCGGAGGACTGGGAAGGTCCTTCTCCTGATCTCAGCCCTGTTTCCTGTACTTCTCTAGTCCTTATTCTGCTAATTGCTGCAATGGTTGAAGGGACAGTCCAGGTAATGGCAATAATGAGGCAGCAAGGAGCTCACCTGAATCCGAACCAACAGCCCTGGCACAGTTGGAAAAGAAAGGTAGCGGCCATTTTGGAGCTTCCTCTCCCACTATCTCAGCCATACTGCTGCCTGGATTCAACTGACAATGCACAGTAACAGGAAGCCCAGCAGCACTTCCTGTTTGCAGGTGGCCTGCAAGTGCATGAGCCGCCATTTTGTTTCTAAAATTTACCACAGCAAGAGTTAGAAAAAGGTAAATGATTGTTTATATGCAGCAATCTAAATTGCCCTGGGGAGGGATGCATATGAGCACTGTTTGTTATGTTGGTCTGGTTTAAAGTGGACCAAAACCCAGTGCGATTGGCCCGATTGAAAAGGTGATTTGACAAAATCGGGATGCCCCACTGTGTGAAACCCCCCAGGTCGCCCATACACTTACCTTGCTTCCCGGTCCAATGGCGCATGTGCGGGTCGCATCCCCGCTATCCCTCTAGAAGGGTGTGTCTCTGCTCCAGGCATTTGTGAATGGCCGGTGTGGGCACGCTCCCTGTTAGAGGGAAGCGGGGGATGCGGACACACACGCGCTCGGAGCCGCTGGCCTTAGACACTGTCTTAGATGGTGTGATGTCAGCGGCTCCAAGTGCGCTTATTGGACGAGCGGCCGCGCATGCGCTGTAGGACAAGGAAGAGGTGAGTTGCGCTTGGCGATCTGCAGAGTTTCACACAGCGGGGCGCCAGCATAGTGAATATCCCGTATTTTGGTCCACTTTAAGTTATTTTTAACTGTTGGTCCGCATTAAATTCAGTGAGCATTTTGCACTTCTATTTTCTAAACCATTCCTTCACAAACCAGAGTCGCAGCTCTGTGTGGTGACATGAAAATGAGGATTGCACACCTACCAACTTTTCACGGTGGGAAAGAGGGACATTTGTTAAATTAGGCCACGCCCCCTCATTGAGGGATGGATGAAGCCACACCCCCTCATTGAGGGATGGATAGGAGATACATTGTAACAGTTACAACAATAGAAACACTTTAAATGGGCAATTGAATCATTTATTAATGCGTGTTAAACCTCAAAGAGGGACAGAGGAGAACAGCGAGGGACAGGGGGACATGGACTCAAAAGAGGGACAGTCCCTCCAAACCAGGGACACTTGGAAGGTATGGGATAGGGGGTCTTGGGGGAACTTTTATAGGCAGAGGTAATGAACGTGTCGCTCTCCCTGAGGCTGGAAACGCGCGGCCTCCGGTGGCGAAAGGGTTATTAACCTCCAAATTTCATCTCTGCAGCAGAAACACCTTTTCTACCTCCCCAATTGCAATCGTCGCCCCTCCCCCTCCCCCAAAAGAAATTCCTCCTAAAATCAGGGCCTCCTCGAAAGCACTTGAGTGGCTGCTCCCTCCCCGAGCTGGCCAGCGACAAGTGGGTGTTGTCATGGCGATCAGAAGGGTTTTCTAGCAAGTGCTTGGATGCGGCGGGCGGCGGCAGCGTGGGCCAGATGTGCAGGACAAAGGCGCCGAGGGCTTCTCTGCTTTCTCTCAGGCTCGCAGGTGCGTTCCGATTTAGGCGTAAATGGTTGTTTCAGTGTTTAGCGAGGTTTTATTTCCCTCATGTTTTTTCCGAATGTCCTAAACCTTCTAGAAAACCTTTCTGTTCGGTAAACGGTCGGAGAAAACGTAAAGAAAGTGTGTTGTTGTAGTTAGGGGATGACATGTTTATCAATACAGATGCAGGGAAAAGGAGCCTGGCCACCAGGGGGGTAGAAAAGATGTCCTACCTAACTTACCTAACTTTTTCTGGGTCCCATCCTTATATCTCCCCCCTGCTCTACTTCCTGTATATCCATACCCCCCCCCCCCCTCCAGGTTACTTCTTGTCATCGCTCCATCCCTTCCCCTTACTGGTGTATTTGTTGTTATTGCCTTATGGTTCCTTCACTTACTTCACTTTACTTACTCCTCCTCTCTTTCCGTGTCTTTTTTACTTGGCTCCCCTGCATCACTTATTTTTACACGTCCCTCTTGTTTTCTCACTTCTCTGCTGCATGAGTCTTCTGGATTCCCTCTTGGTATTTCTCCCCTTCATTTCTTTAGCTGTATTTGTTTGTTGCTTTCCCCTATTTTTTACTCCTTACCTCTTGCTGGTATCCTCTTTTTCTCTGACTCCCCTGCATCACTTTTTAGGTGTCCTCCCGTTTTTTTCTGACTGCGAGTCTTCTGGATTCCCCCTCAGTATTGCTCCTCTTCATTTTTTTTATCTGTATTAGTTTGTTGCTTATTGTGCCCCTTTCCCTTATCTTTTACTCTTTACTCCTTCCTTGTATCCTCTTTCCTTGGGACTCCCCTGCAGCACTTTTCAGGTGTCCTCCTGTTTTCTGGCTTCCCTTCTCTTCTGTGCGACTCTTGTTGCTTCTTGTTTCCCTTTCCTCTATTATTTACTCCTTACCTCTTGCTGGTATCCTCTTTCCTTGGACTCCCCCTCATCACTTTTTAAGTGTCCTCCTGTTTTTTTCTGGCTTCCCTATCTCTGTACTGCGAGTCTTCTGGATTCCCCCTCAATATTGCTCCTCTTGTATCCTCTTTCCTTGGGACTCCCTTGCATCACTTTTTAGGTGTGCTCCTGTTTTTTCTGGCTTCCCTTCTGTGAGACTCTTATTGATATTCCCTCTTGGTATCGCTCCTCTTGTTGCTTCTTGTTTCCCTTTCCCCTATTATTTACTCCTTACCTCTTGCTGGTATCCTCTTTCCTTGGACTCGCCCACATCACTTTTTAAGTGTCCTCCTGTTTTTTTCTGGCTTCCCTTTCTCTGTACTGCGAGTCTTCTGGATTCCCCCTCCGTATTGCTCCTCTTCATTTTTTTTTTATCTGTATTAGTTTGTTGCTTATCGTGCCCCTTTCCCTTATCTTTTACTTCTTATTCCTCTCTTGTATCCTCTTTCCTTGGGACTCCCTTGCATCACTTTTTAGGCGTGCTCCTGTTTTTTCTGGCTTCCCTTCTGTGAGACTTTTATTGATATTCCCTCTTGGTATCGCTCCTCTTGTTGCTTCTTGTGTCCATTTCCCTTATCTTTTACTTCTTACTCCTTCCTTGTATCCTCTTTCCTTGGGACTCCCCTGCAGCACTTTTCAGGTGTCCTCCTGTTTTCTGGCTTCCCTTCTTTTCTGTGCGACTCTTGTTGCTTCTTGTCTCCCTTTCCTCTATTATTTACTCCTTACCTCTTGCTGGTATCGTCTTTCCTTGGACTCCCCTGCAGCACTTTTCAGGTGTGCTCCTGTTTTTTCTGGCTTTCCTTTCTCTGTACTGCGAGTCTTCTGGTTTCCCCCTTGGTGTTGCTCCTCTTCATTTCTTTACCTGTATTAGTTTGTTGCTTATTATCTTTTACTTCTTACTTCTCTCTTGTATCTTCTTTCATTGGGACTCCCCTGCATCACTTTTCAGATGCCCTCCTGTTTTCTGGCTTCTCTTCTGTGCAACTCTTGTTGCTTATATTCTAAGTATGTCACACACCCCACTTCAAACATTAATAATTACAATAGGGTTAACGCACCTCTAGGTGGCAGCATTGCAGAGAATCTCCAAAAACTTCAACAGGCCCCTCCCGGTCTATACATACCTGGTACCTCCCAAGAATCACCCAGTGTTGTTCTCTGCAAGGTGGCGACAAGACAGAAGAAAGAAGTCTCCTGCTTGCAGGTAGCCGGGGTATCCCCCCGCCCCCCCCCCCCCCCCCCCGTGGTCTATTTCTGCCCGGCTCTTGTTTGGTAGTATATCTGTTTACTGGCAGCCTCCCAGCTTCGGCTGTAGGCCGGGCAAAAGGTAGCCGGCACCCTTGGTGCCTAGGAGATTAGCTCCTCCGCTCGACCCTTCATTGCGGGGCATAGCGGGATTCCCGGAGTGGTGATCCGGATGTGGGATGCCCCCATTTAATAGTAGGTTAGCGGTCAGGATGTGCCTAGCCCTGGGACTTTAGTTATTCCTACACTCCGGGGTGTGTGGCGCGCTTTGGGACCGGTGACATGGTTGTGTGAGTGTGGCTGCTGCGCTGCTGTTTTGTGAGGGCTTATGCGCTGTTTACTGTGGCGATTTTTTATTGAGGATCTGCCTTGTGTGTCTTTATTGTCACTGCTGTTGGCGTGAATGGCGTCTCTCCCCTCAGGAGCCGGGGGGGCGGCTCCCGCGCTCCCGGGGCTCGTCTTCCCCTCCCTCACTGTCTCGGAGCGGTGTTCGGGCCGCCATCTTCTGCGGTGCCTCTCTGCGCTTGTGCTCTCTCTCAGGTAGGCGTTTTCTGATATCTTGCGGGGGATGTTTTTGGTCACATAAAGTTGGTGGCCTGGCCCCCCGTATTACGTCCCCTCCTTCTCCCGCCTCCTCGCTCCTGCACGTCTTTTTAAAGTGCTGGTTGTGTATTTTAACCATCTCCTTTTTTCTATGGTTAATGATGGGGGGGGGGGGGGGGGTTGTATGTTATGCTTGTATGCTTGTATAGGTATTATTGTGCCTGGATTGACTGTTGTCCCTCTTTTTTTTGTGTCTTTCAGATCCTGGGATCCCGTCTGGCAGGGTTCTCCCGGTCTTATATACCTGGCTTGTGGGGGGTGTTTTCATAAAACTATATATATATATATATAAGGGTTTTTATGCTATTCCCCTGGGTCAGGATCTTTTGACAATCTTTAGACAATTGTTAGGTTATTAAGGGGCATCCCGGGTCGCGTACTGCATAAATCCCTGGGTTCTGCGAATACCATAAATTTCACCACATGGAGGCTGCCACAGATACCGGGAATGGTTCTTCGGGACAATCCAAGGTGTGCGGGGGTTGTGGGACTCCGCTCCAGGGAGATGATGTCATTTTGTGTATCCCTTGTGCACAGCAGAACATTGCACGGCAGTCCAGTACTCCGGTGCCTAGCACTTCGTCAGCCGCGCCATCTCCCTCTCCCCCTCGCTTATTCCGGACCCCGTGTGACGTTGTCCTGGGCGGGGATTCGCAGTCTGAGGTATGCGCCCGTTTGACCAGCCTTGAGAAGCGGTTTTCTGCTATGGCCGCTCAGAAGGCTCCAGCTAAGCGGAAGCATCTGTCTCCGCCTCCGCCGGATTCAGATGAGGGAGTTGTGGGAGATCTGGATTGGTCGGATCGTCCCCTTGAAGATGGTGAGCTCATTGAGGAAGAAGATTCTGATGTTCAGCAGTTGCTGGGTTCTGAGGGGGATCAGGATGATGGCCTCCCTCTCGATTCCTCTACCATTCTGACCCAGATGTTTGAGGTTTTGGATTTGGATCCTCCGGTGGTTGCTCCTAGGCCTAAGGGTCAGCTTTTTGGGGTGTCCAAGCAGCGTTTGGAGTTTCCCAGCCAACAGCATTTTGAAGAAATTGTTTTCAAGCAATGGGAGCAACCTACACGTCTTGTTGGTGTGCCGTCTAGCTGGGATAGGAAGTATCCCTTCCCGGCGGAATTGATGAAGCGTTGGTCTGTCCCCCCTGAGGTAGATACTCCGGTCTTGGGACTGTCCAACACGGCGGTCGTGCATTCCCCTGACACGACTTCGCTCAGGGACGGCGAGGATCGCCGGGTTGATCAGCTTGCCCGTCATGGTTTTGTATGTGCGGGTTCGGTGTTAAGGCCTGTCTGTGCTTCGGCTCTTTTGACTTTTGCGGTCAGGTCTATTGTCAGGGACTTGGGTGTGGATCTCGAGCCCACCAGTGATGAGTCCCTTGCGCTTAAGCGCTGCGATTCTTTCTTGTCCTTTATCCTGGCCGCTCAAGAGGATGCCATGTTGATGTGTGGCAGGGCTACTGCCTTGCTGGTGGCTATCCGGCGCTGTGTGTGGTTGAGACAGTGGACGGCTGATTTTAATTCTAAAAGATCGCTCACGGCTCTGCCCTTTTTGGGTTTGAGGCTTTTTGGTGAGAGGCTGGATTCTGTTGCCAAGGGAGGTAAGTTACCTCAGCGCAAGAAATTTCGCCGTTCCTTTCGGGGGACGGTCTCCTTCAATCCGTCCTTTCGGGGAGCCGGAGCCGGAAGGGGTGCGGGCTCCTCGGCCCCCAGGGGCGCCAGTTGGAATAGGGGTAGAGGCCGTGGCCGTCCCGCTCGCGTCTGGGGTGCCAAGCCCAAGCCGGTTGCCAAGCCCACCCAGCAATGAGGGGGCGCCCTCACCCGTTCGGGTGGGGGGACGGTTGCAACTTTTCTCCCGGGTATGGGACCAGGAGGTCTCGGACAGATGGATCCGGGAGGTGGTTTTGGCCGGTTACAATTTGGAGTTCGAGTCCCGTCCTCCTCCAAGGTTCTTCAGGTCTCGGGTGTCTTTGGATCCTTTGGCCGCGCAGGGGCTCCTGGCGGCGGTAAGGAATCTTCTAGACTTAGCTGTCGTTTGCCCGGTTCCTTCTTCAGAGGTAGGGCGCGGGTTTTACTCCAATCTCTTCACTGTTCCCAAAAAGGACGGGTCCTTCCGTCCTATTCTGGATTTGAAGTTTCTCAACAGGTTTATTCGTCCCCGGAAGTTCCGCATGGAAACCCTGCGGTCTGCGATCGGTTCGCTTCGGCAGGGGGACTTTATGACGTCCATAGACATCAAGGATGCGTACCTGCACGTTCCGATCTTTCCAGCTCATCAGCGGTTCCTTCGTTTTGTGGTGGAGGATCGGCACTTTCAGTTTGTGGCTCTTCCATTCGGCCTCACCTCTGCTCCGAGAGTGTTCACCAAGGTGTTGGCGGGGGTGATGGCCCTGCTCAGAGCTCAGGGGATTCGCATTGTGCCTTACCTGGACGATCTTCTCATCATGGCACCTTCCTTCAGTCAAGCAGAGGGGGACACCAGCACGGTGGTGTCTATGTTGGAGAGGTTCGGCTGGGTGATCAATTACCCCAAGTCCTCGCTGGTTCCGGCCAGGGTGGTGACCTTTCTGGGGATGTCGTTGGACTCCTGCCAGCACAGAGTGTTTCTCCCTCAAGCCAAGGTTCTGATGATTCAGGAATTGGTCCAGCTGCTCCTCTCCCATCCTCATCCGTCCATTCGTCTGGGGATGAGACTGGTGGGGTTGATGGTGGCCTCGTTCGAGGCAGTTCCCTTTGCTCAGTTTCATACGAGGACTCTTCAACTTCATCTTTTGGCGTCTTGGAACCGGCGTCCGGGGTCGTTGGATCGGTCCTTCCGGTTGTCCCCTCGGGTTCGGCAGTCCCTTCTGTGGTGGTTGGTCTCGGACAACCTTCTGAAGGGCAGGTCGTTTCTGACCCCGCTTTGGGAAACTGTCACCACGGATGCCAGTTTGTCAGGCTGGGGAGGTTTTTGGAAGGATTTTCGGTTTCAGGGGCAGTGGGACCCTCAGGAGGCCCACTTGCCGATCAATGTTCTGGAATTGCGAGCCATCAGGTTGGTTCTGTCTCGCTTGACGCATCATTTACAAGGTCTGCCGGTTCAGGTTCGCTCAGACAATCAGACGGCGGTTGCTTACATCAATCACCAAGGAGGGACTCGCAGTCTGGGTGCCCACAGGGAGGTGTCTCTGATTTTAGTCTGGGCGGAGACTCATGTCCCTTGCATCTCGGCAGTTTACATTCCGGGAGTGGAAAACACAGAGGCGGACTTTCTGAGCCGGTGTGCGTCCCGTCGGGGGGAGTGGTCTCTCCATCCCCAGGCGTTTCGGTCACTTTGTCTCCGGTGGGGGACGCCGGAGGTGGATCTGTTTGCCTCTCGTCACAATCACAAGCTTCCGTCCTTTGTGTCCCTGTCCCGGGACCCTCTGGCTCTGGCGGTGGATGCCATGACCCTGAGCTGGAGGGACCTGGGGTTTCTTTATCTGTTTCCTCCGATTCCCATGCTAGGCAGGGTTCTGCGAAAGTTGGTTCTGGAGGGAGTTCCCGCCATTCTCGTGGCTCCAAGGTGGCCAAGGCGGGTGTGGTTCGCGGACATCGTTCGTCTGGCCGTAGATCAGTTCGATCTGCCTCTTCGGCCAGATCTTCTCACTCAGGGTCAACTATGTTACCCCAGTTTACAAACGCTGGCTTTGACGGCTTGGCTGCTGAAACCTCCATCTTAAAGGAGGAGGGTCTTTCGGATGCGGTCATTCGGACTCTTATTAGTGCCAGGAAGAGATCTTCTTCTTCCATCTATTACAGGTATTGGAGATCTTATATTGATTGGTGTGAGGCTAGGTCTTTGCCTTGCCGGGTCTTTTCTGTGTCTAGGATTTTGGAGTTTCTTCAGTCGGGGCTGGACTCTGGTCTTCAGCTGAGTACCTTGAAGGGGCAGGTTTCTGCTTTGTCTATTTTTTTCCAGAAGTCTTTTGCTAGTCATTCCTTGGTCAAGACCTTTTTCCAGGGGGTTTCGCATGTGCGGCCTCCTAGGAAGCCTTTGCTCCCAGTGTGGGATTTGAATTTGGTTCTTTCTGCTCTTAAGGCTCCTCCTTTTGAGCCTTTGCGGGATGTTGCTTTGTCCATTCTTACTCAGAAGGTTGCCTTTCTGTTGGCCATCACTTCGGTTCGGCGTGTTTCAGAGTTGGCAGCTTTGTCTATTCAGGCTCCTTATTTTGAGGATCATCAGGACAAAGTGGTTTTTCGATACAAGTCAGACTTTCTCCCTAAAGTGGTTTCTGCTTTTCATCTTAACCAGGACATTGTTCTTCCTTCCTTGTGTCCTAAGCCTAAGAATGTCAAGGAGAGTGCTTTGCACTGCTTGGATGTGGTACGTTGTGTCAGGTACTATCTACGTGATACGTCTTCTTTTCGTAAGACTGATGCCTTTTTCGTTGTGCCATGTGGGCCTAGGAAGGGTTTGGCTCCGGCCAAATCTTCCATTAGTAAATGGATTCGTCAGGCCATTGTTGGTGCTTATTCGGCTAAAGGGAAGGCTCCTCCTTTCCGAGTTACTGCTCATTCTACTCGTGCGGTTGGTGCGTCCTGGGCTTTTCAGCACCAGGCTTCGGTTGATCAAGTGTGTAAGGCTGCAACTTGGTCTTCTGTTCATACTTTTTCTAAGTTCTATAAGGTTGATGTGCGGGCCTCAGCGGATGCTGTTTTTGGCCGCAAGGTTTTGCAGGCTGCAGTGGTTTGAGTTTTTTCTGCGTTATTGCCTGATTCGGATACCCACCCTTTTCTGGACACTGCTGTTGGATGTCCCTATTGTAATTATTAATGTTTGAAGTGGGGTGTGTGACATACTTAGAATAATACCATTTTGTGAATACTCACCTGTAAAATGGGTATTATAAGTATGTCACACACCCCACTTCACCCGCCCTTTTTGGTATCCTGGCTCTTTATTTGGTGAAGTTTAGTTCTTTACGTTGAGGGTTACATTGTTTGTTTCTGGTACCTTGTCTTACTGCTGTTCTAATACTGGGTGATTGTTGGGAGGTACCAGGTATGTATAGACCGGGAGGGGCCTGTTGAAGTTTTTGGAGATTCTCTGCAATGCTGCCACCTAGCGGTGCGTTAACCCTAGTGTAATTATTAATGTTTGAAGTGGGGTGTGTGACATACTTATAATACCCATTTTACAGGTGAGTATTCACAAAATTGTATTTTTGCCCCTTTCTCTTATCTTTTATTCTTTACTCCTTCCTTGTATCCGCTTTCCTTGGATTTCCCTGCATCACTTTTCAGGTGTCCTGTTTTCTTGCCTCCCTTCTGTGCGCCTGTTATTGATATTCCCTCTTGGTATTGCTCCTCTTGTTTCTTCTTGTGTCCCTTTCCCTGCTCAACCCTCTCTTGTATCCTCTTTCCTTTGACTACCTTGTATCACTTTTCAGGTGTCCTACTGTTTTCTGGTTTCCCTTCTCTTCTATGCAACTCTTGTTGCTTCCTGTGTCCCTTTTCCTTTATCTTTTACTCTTTACTCCTCCCTTGTATCCTCTTTCCTTGGATTCCCCAGCATCACTTTTCAGATACCCTCCTGTTTTCTGGCTTCTCCTCTGTGTGGAACTCTTGTTGCTTATTTTGCCCCTTTCTCTTATCTTTTATTCTTTACTCCTTCCTTGTATCCTCTTTCCTTGGATTCCCCAGCATCACTTTTCAGGTGCCCTCCTGTTTTCTTGCTTCCCTTCTGGGCGACTCCTCTTGATATTCCCTCTTGGTATTGCTCCTCTTGTTGCTTCTTGTGTACCTTTCCCTTTTCTTACTGCTCAACCCTCTCTTGTATCCTCTTTCCTTGGACTCCCTTATATCACTTTTCAGGTGTCCTACTGTTTTTTCTGACTTCCCTTTCTCTGTACTGCGAGTCTTCTGGATTCCCCCTTGGTATTGCTCCTCTTCATTTCTTTATCTGTATTAGTTTTTTGCATATTGTGCCCCTTTCCCTTATCTTTTACTTCTTACTCCTCCCGTATATCCTCTTCATCACTTTTTAGGTGCCCTCCTGGTTTCTTGCTTCCCTTCTGTGCGACTCTTCTTGATATTCCCTCTTGGTATCGCTCCTCTTATTGCTTCTTGTGTCCCTTTCCCTTGTCTTTTACTGCTCAACCCTCTAGAATCCTCTTTCTCCCTTGTATCACTTTTCAGGTGTCCTACTGTTTTCTCGATTCTCTTCTCTGCTTTGTGAGTCTTCTGGATTCTATTTTGTTACTGTTTCCCCCCATTCCTTTACCTGTATTTGTTTGTTGCTCTTTGTGTCCCTTTCTGTTCTCTTTTACTCCTCTTCCCTTCTTTGTATCCTTTTTCCTTGGACTCCCCTGCGTCGCTTTTCAGGTGTGCTCCTGCTTTCTGGCTTTTCTTCTCTTCTGTGCAACTCTTGTTGCTTCTTGTGTCCCTTTACCTTATCTTTTACTCTTTGCTTCTCTCTTGTATCCTCTTTCCTTGGACTCCATTGTATCACTTTTTAGGTGTCCTCTTTTTTTCTGGATTCTCTTGTCTGTTGTGTGAGTCTTCTGGATTCAATTTTGTTACTGCTTCCCTCCGTTCATTTACCTGTATTTGTTTGTTGCTTCTTGTGTCCCTTTCCGTTCTCCCCTGCATCACTTTTCAAGTGTCCTCCTGTTTTCTTGCTTCCCTTCTGTGCGACTCTTCTTGATATTCCCTCTTGGCATTGCTCCTCTTGTTTCTTCTTGTGTCCCTTTCCCTCGTCTTTTACTGATCAACACTCTCTTGTATCCTCTTTCATTGGACTCCCTAATATCACTTTTCAGGTGTCCTACTGTCTTCTTCTCGCGAATCTTCTGGATTCTGTTTCCTTACCGTTTCCCTTTATTCCTTTACCTGTATTTGTTGCTTCTTGAGTCCCTTTTACTTTTCCTGTTCTAAATGAAAGTTACTTACACTAAACCTAAGGTGTGGTTTTTACGTGGCTTCTGGTGGGATAACTAAACATCCGAGCTCCTTAGTGTCCAAGTTCTAGAAGATTAGATCATATTCTTTTTGTCTTCCAGCGTGAACTCTACACAACAGCCATTACGCTACAGGTGGACAAGAGGATGAGAGGAAGGATTTAGAAGGACATAAGTCTCTCTACTAGAACATAGGACACCATCCTTTCCTGCAGGGTAAGAGGATTTTTAATATAGTAAGCAGAGCAATACATATGTTATATTACATTGTTTAAAATCAAACTAATATGAAATATATAAATATATATCACATTTTCGCTCTATAAGACGCACTTATTTTCCCCCAAAAGCTAGGAGAAATGCTTCTTATAGGGTGAAGGTGACCCCCCCCCCCTTTCAGACCATCACTTAACCATTGAATGTAAAAAAAAAAAGTCATACCTCCACAGCCAGCGCGCACCGCTTTGTATCAATGACATCGGCACAACGCTTTGTGCACTATCATTGATGAATCGCCGCGTGGTCGGGCGTTGGGGAATCTGCCACACTACCTTGTTATGGGGGTATTCTGCACGCTATTATATGGGGAGGGGGTTTTGCACGCTGCTTGTTTTTGGGGAGGATCTGCCACACAACCTTGTTATGGGGGTATTCTACATGCTGTTATATGGGGAGGGGGAAATCTGCCACACAACCTTGTTATAGGGGTATTCTGCATGCTATTATATGGGGAGGGGGGGATCTGCCACACAACCTTGTTATAGGGGTATTCTGCATGCTATTATATGGGGAGGGGGGGATCTGCCACACAACCTTGTTATGGGGGTATTCTGCATGCTATTATATGGGGAGGGGGGTTCTGCACGCTGCTTGTTTTTGGGGAGGATCTGCCACACAACCTTGTTATAGGGGTATTCTGCATGCTATTATATGGGGAGGGGGGGATCTGCCACACAACCTTGTTATGGGGGTATTCTACATGCTGTTATATGGGGAGGGGGGGATCTGCCACACAACCTTGTTATGGGGGTATTCTGCACGCTATTATATGGGGAGGGGGGAATCTGCCACACAACCTTGTTATGGGGGTATTCTACATGCTGTTATATGGGGAGGGGGGAATCTGCCACACTACCTTGTTATGGGGGTATTCTGCATGCTATTATATGGGGAGGGGGGTTCTGCATGCTGATTGTTTTTGGGGATGGGGGGGATTTCCCACACTATCTTGTTATGGGGGTATTCTGCACGCTGCTTGTTTTTTGGGATGGTGGTATTCTGCACGCTATTAAATGAGGAGGGGGATTCTGCATGCTGCTTGTTTTTGGGGATCGGGGGGGGGGGGGATCTGCCACACTACCTGTTATAGGGGTGATTGGGGGGATTCTGCCATGTCCTGTTTGGTTCTGAATATTTTTTTTCTCCTCCAAATTCTATGTGCGTCTTATAGTGTGAAAAATATGGTACATTGTGACGAGTTGTATATATTTCCCCTTCCCCTCAGTTCCATCATTTAATAGCAAGTCTTCCGGGTGACGTCTTTTTAGCATTAAAGTCACTGCCCAGGCACACTCAAAAGCATTCCCATTGTGTAGCGCGACCCATGGCAATGCTCTCATTTTGCCTCTTTGAAAGCAAAGCTATATTACCAGAGTATTTATAAAAGTTTCACCTTGTGTTGTGCTGTCCTCTGTGATGGGAGTGACAGGGCTAAGTCATACAAGCACACTATGTGCATTGCAGTGGAGTGAGCTGGTATTGACTGTGTGGAGGGCTCCCTTCTAGCCTATCTGTCAGGCTGCCGTACCCGGAGAGGGTGGAAATCTGACAGGCAGCTGTGGAATGGGCGGAGCTCCAGATGTGGGGCGTAGCTCAGGAAGCAGAATCCAATAACAATTCCCGAGTTCAGGGGGCTGGAGTGATCGAGAATGATCCATCCAAAAGCCAATCCGAGATTGAAGCCAGGTCAACTCAAGTAATCCGTCAGGAATCCAAGGAGAACACAGGAACGGGAATAAGCAAGACCGCGGAACTTAGCTGAAAACGCAGCTGTCCCTTTAAATAGGGCTGTCAAATAAACTGCTCGTGCAGTCATAGCCGCGCTGGACACCAGGTGGCGCTGATGAGACCTATCAGGCCGTGACCAGAACAAAAGCCTAGAAATAAAGCAAGTGGCACGCCCCCTGAATTCCTTTGCTATAGACCACCAATCATAGGGATAACCTGGTAGTCTAAAGCTCCACATCATCAGACTGTGGACACTGGGAGAGATAGAGAACAGCCAGGAATATGAAAATGTCTGTCTTACTGACCCCGTCCATTATGCTGATTATTATAAGTCATCGCAGAGCTAGGAGCCACACCTAAATATTTTAAATACTTGTATAGTATAAATATTTAAGGTGAAATGTATCTTGGTCATTTAAAGTGGACCAAGTTTTGACAATCCTGAGTTTTAGTCCTTGCCCCCGGATCGGGGTGCCCTACTGTGTGAAACCTCCCAGGTTGCCTGAACAAACTCACCTCTTCCCGTTCCTATGCCGCATGCGCGGCTGTTCATCCAATCAACACGCTCAGATCGGCTCCCGAGCGTGCTGGTGGCCGAATCACCCACTACTCTCTAACAGGGAGCGTGCCCATGCTGGCCATTCACAAATGCCTGGCGCGGGCACGCACACCCTGCTAAAGGGATAGCGGGGATGCACCTGAGTCACGCGAATGTGCCGTTGGACCGGGAAAGAAGGTCAGTTTCTGAGCAACCTGGGGGGGTATCACACAGCGAGGCATTCCGATCTTGGATGCCCTGGGGAGGGGGGGGGGGATTTTGCGGCCTTGGAATCTTACAGATTCCAAGATTTTACAGATGTGGGTTTTGATCCACTTTAAAAACATTTTAGGACAGTGCCAAACGTAGCCCAACACAATGGTCTTCTTTTCAGATTCTTGAAGCAGTGAAACATACCTAATAATGTATATTCAGGGCTGAGGATGGAGGAGGTCTCAGGCAAATTGGAGACTGCGTCTGGGTTGGTATTGTTGTACTGGTGATGAAATGTAGGAAGCGGCTTGGCTCTAGAGGAGTGGTACTCAACTGGCGGACCGGGGTCCGAATGCAGACCTCGGTGCCAGATTTCTGGACCCCTGTCCTGACAGCCTTGTACTCAATTGTTTCTGTGTTGCCGTGCTCAGCACTGCCCCCTTCACTTGATTGGCGGTGTAGCGCTAAGTCTCCCTGCCAGTGTCATGGCTGCCTGGCACCCAGCATTGCAATATGAAGTACTGCACGGGCGGGAAGTGGCATTGCAAGATACACAAAAACGTTGTTTCTCATCTGCCCCATCCATCCCTGTCCCCCCATCTCTGCCCCATCCATCCCTGTCCCGCCATATATGCCCCATCCATCCCTGTCCCGCCATCTCTGCCCCATCCATCCCTGTTCCCCCATCTCTGCCCCATCCATCCCTGTTCCCCCATCTCTGCCCCATCCATCCCTGTTCCCCCATCTCTGCCCCATCCATCCCTGTCCCGCCATATATGCCCCATCCATCCCTGTCCCCCCATCTCTGCCCCATCCATCCCTGTTCCCCCATCTCTGCCCCATCCATCCCTGTTCCCCCATCTCTGCCCCATCCATCCCTGTCCCGCCATATATGCCCCATCCATCCCTGTCCCCCCATCTCTGCCCCATCCATCCCTGTTCCCCCATCTCTGCCCCATCCATCCCTGTTCCCCCATCTCTGCCCCATCCATCCCTGTTCCCCCATCTCTGCCCCATCCATCCCTGTTCCCCCATCTCTGCCCCATCCATCCCTGTTCCCCCATCTCTGCCCCATCCATCCCTGTTCCCCCATCTCTGCCCCATCCATCCCTGTCCCCCCATCTCTGCCCCATCCATCCCTGTCCCCCCATCTCTGCCCCATCCATCCCTGTCCCCCCCATCTCTGCCCCATCCATCCCTGTCCCCCCATCTCTGCCCCATCCATCCCTGTCCCCCCATCTGTGCCCCATCCATCCCTGTCCCCCCATCTCTGCCCCATCCATCCCTGTCCCGCCATCTCTGCCCCATCCATCCCTGTTCCCCCATCTCTGCCCCATCCATCCCTGTCCCCCCATCTCTGCCCCATCCATCCCGGCCCCCCTATCTCTGCCCCATCCATCCCTGTCCCCCCATCTCTGCCCCATCCATCCCTGTCCCCCCATCTCTGCCCCATCCATCCCTGTCCCCCCATCTCTGCCCCATCCATCCCTGTCCCCCCATCTCTGCCCCATCCATCCCTGTCCCCCCATCTCTGCCCCATCCATCCCTGTCCCCCCATCTCTGCCCCATCCATCCCTGTCCCCCCATCTCTGCCCCATCCATCCCTATCCCCCCCATCTCTGCCCCATCCATCCCTGTCCCCCCATCTCTGCCCCATCCATCCCTGTCCCGCCATATATGCCCCATCCATCTCCGTCCCCCCCAGCTCTGCCCCATCCCTCCCAGCCTTTTTAGTTTTGCCTGTGGAATCTTTAGACCTCCGACACCAGTGAGCGGATTTCTAACTATCCACCCCCCACTCCATGCCCCCCCCCCCCCGCCCGGACCTTCACCTCTCACTGGATGCCTGTATATGGACCTTTACAAGAAGTGGTTGAGTGCCCCTGCTCTAGAGGGTGTAGGGCTGTTTTTTTGGGGGGGTGATGGTAAACACACCACTCAAGACAGGCTATGGCACTAACCTGTAGGTAACGAAGAGAAGCTGAGCCTTCGCTGAGTGGAAGAGTGGGTTAAATGTTTGGTGTGCTAGTGCCTCCACCCAGAATAGGGCCCTTGCAACTGATAGGGCCAGCCTTTCTGGGAAATAGATCAAGTTGTCTAAACAAAACAATACATTTGGAGCAGAGGGACTACTGCTCACAGCAACCATTTACCTAAGTCACTCACTGACACAGTCAAGTATAACAATACTATGAACTTTATGTAAATGTTAACTTGGCAATAGAAATTAATCTTACACAGTATAACACAATGAAAGGCCCAGCTGGGGCTTTAGTTAGCCTGTGCACATATATCCGGGTATATATAGTCTATGGCTAAGTACCTCCAGGAGAAAGTTGGCACAAGGTCAAAGCTGCAGGGACCCCTGATCTTAACTCGAAGAGATGATTCACTCTTGACACGCAGGAGTTGATGATCAGACATGCAGTGCAGTCAAAGCTCCCCACAGGGCACACAGAAGCCAGACATGCAGGTCAGCAGGCAGAGGTCACTTAAGAAGTTCAGGAGCAACTACTGACGATCCCCCATGCGCACCATCAGCTGGACATGCAAGTAAACAGTGTAGTAGTCTGTGAAGTGATCCAGGCTCCACTGTGAGGCTGTCTATGCAGGTGGCAGCAGCACAGCCCCTGGCAGCAAGCCGTGTGCTCAGTTCTCCTAGCATACAAGAAGTCTGTCCTGTATTTATAGTCTTTGATACCTCCAGCAAGGGGAGCAGCACTTGAAAAGGGGAGGGGGGAGGTGGATGAGTGGAGCATCAGAGTTGATAATAGACTGGAGGTATCACGCTCCAGGAACCACAATTTACCACTTGGACAACTCCAGCTCTCTTGGTAAGGACCTCAACCCCCAATCTCCGCAGCCAGCTTCACCTATAGGAGCCCCCGCTTGCCGAGACGCAGAACACGCCTGCTCGGGATCGGTTGCCCCCAGGACTTTATGGCTCAAAGGATGAAATCTTACGGTACAGAGGACTGGAGAGCCCGCGGCTGGAAGTGGAATTGGGTAGCCAGTATATGAGCGTAAGGTGGAAGTCCAAGGACAGGCTGGAGGTTGGTAACAGGAGACCTGAGGAAGCGACGGAGTAATAGCAATAGACAGATCGTGGTCTAGGTTCGAGGCAAGGGTCGGCAGCAGGAATGGAGATCGAGGATGGTCAAAGGCAAGCAAGGGTCGGCAACAGCAGTGGAGATCGAGGATGGTCAAACAGGCAAAGGTCGGCAACTGGAGTCAGGATCAATATCAGGGATAAACAACTACTAGGGTCTAGGCGCTATCACAGGCACTGAGCAACTGGTGGGGTAAACCTTTATAGGGAACGGATATGATTAGGGCTGGGTGTGTGATTGGTGTTTACAAGAACCAGCACCTGATTGGACATAGGGCGTACAGCCCAGCAACCCCTATTGGGCTCATTGGCCCAAAACACAACAGAGGGCGTGCTGCCCAGCTGGGCTCATCGGCCCTTTAACTTAAAAGGGGGCGTGCCCCTCTGAATTAATTATTCACCTCCTCCGGCGGCCGCGCTGAGAGCAGCGCCGCCGGAGGGCATAGAAGGAATGCGCCTGGATGGCGGGGCGACAGGGACACCGCTGGAACGCGGCACAGGTAAGCTGACCGTGACACTACCCCCCCCTTCATGAGGGGCCTCCGGGCCCTCACCAGGTTTCCCCGGATTGTCACGATGGAATTTTTTAATAAGAACTTTAGCATGCACATCTTTTGCCGCAACCCAACATCTCTCCTCAGGACCGTAACCAACCCAGTCAATTAAATATTGTAAAGAATTACGGAGCTTGCGTGAGTCAAGAATTTTGTTCACTTCATATTCTGGTTCGTTATCTACTAGAAAAGGCGGCGATGATGGACGCGGTACATTCTTGGCTGGTTTTAGCAGTGACACGTGAAAAGAATTTGGGATTCTCATGGTTTGCGGGAGTTGAACCTTAAAGGACACGTTGCTTAATTTCTGAATAATGGGGAAAGGGCCAATAAACTTGGGCCCTAACTTACTGGACGGTTGCCAGAGAGAAATATTTTTTGTAGAAACCCAAACAAAGTCCCCAATCTGAAGCGCGGGTTCTTGAGACCTGTGGCGATCGGCGAACCTTTTGTATCTAAGAATAGTTTCTTTCAAAGTCTGCTGGACGCGGGTCCAGATGTTCTTCCGCTCTTGGAGCCACTCTTCCAATGCCGGTAAATTGGAAGGGGACCCAGAGAGAGAGGAAGCCCTGGGATTCCTCCCAAAATTGCAGAAAAACGGAGAAACTTTGGTACTTTCACTCGGCGCATTATTGTATGCAAATTCCGCGAAGTCAATATATTCTGACCACTGTTCTTGAGCGTCGGAAATGTAACACCGCAAATACTGTTCTAGACTTTGATTGGTTCTCTCTGTCTGTCCATTGGTTTGAGGATGGTAAGCAGAAGACAAAGATATCTGAATCCCCAAGCGAGAACAGAAGTTCTTCCAAAAACGCGAAGTAAATTGCACACCCCGATCGGAAACTATATTAGATGGTATGCCATGGATACGGAAAATGTGCGAGATAAATAATCGCGAAAGCTCAGGAGCTGATGGTAGCTTAGATAAAGGAATAAAATGTGCCATCTTACTGAAACGGTCGACGACCACCCAAATCACAGTGTTCCCATGTGAGAGAGGCAAATCTACAATAAAATCCATAGAGATATGAGTCCATGGTTCTTTAGGAATCTCAAGTGGGACTAAACACCCACTAGGGGCCTTGTGAACCCCCTTACTTCGTGCACAAACAGAACATGCGTCGATAAAGGTAGTTATATCGCGTCGCATAGTAGGCCACCATACAAGGCGTCGGGCTAAAATGAAAGTTTTACGATTTCCTAGATGTCCAGCAGTTTTGGCATCGTGAAACTTGCGAATTACATCGGAACGCAGATGCAGTGGTACAAACTGACACCCTAAAGGTACATCTACAGGGGATTCATTTTGAAATGGCGCCAAGGCATTCGAAAGATCAGGAAGCAAGGCCCCAATCACACATCCCACAGGCAAAATAGGTTCACCCATATCACCCCGATCCTTACAATCCCCAAACAAGCGGGACAGAGCATCCGCTTTAGAATTTTTTACTCTTGGCTTAAATGTAATTATAAAATTAAAACGCGAGAAAAATAATGCCCAACGAGCCTGACGAGAGTTCAGTCTCTTAGCTGAGCTAATGTACTCGAGGTTTTTGTGATCAGTATAGACCGTGATCGGATACAATGACCCCTCCAACCAGTGACGCCATTCATCAAAAGCCAGTTTAATCGCCAATAACTCCCTGTTTCCAACATCATAGTTCTGTTCCGCGGCACTACATTTCCGTGAGAAGTAGGCGCAAGGATGCAAACGATCAGGATGACCAGAGTATTGCGACAACACCGCCCCCACACCCAACTCAGATGCATCTACTTCAATGGTAAAAGGTTTATTAACGTCAGGGTGAACTAAAACTGGCGCCGAAGTAAAAGCCTGTTTTAGAGTCAGGAAGGCCTCATTGACCGAAGATGACCAGTTTACAGTGAAGGCGCCCTTGCGAGTAAGGTTGGTGAGAGGAGCAACAATTTTGGAGAAACCCTTAAAGTGGACCAACACCCAGGATTTTGACTATCCTGGGTTTTGGTCCACTTCAGGGGGGCACCCCGATTAGGGGTGCCCCGCTGTGTAAAACCCCCCAGAAACACCCCAATACTCACCTCAAAACGCTCCCACGTGGCCGGGTGACAGCGACGGACAAGCGCTGACAGCGACGGACAAGCCAGCGCGTCCGCCGCCACCTCCCGCACGTCCCTCTGACAGCGCGCGCGCCCGCGCCGGCCATTCACAAACGGCCGGCGCGGGCGCGCGCACGGCTAGAGGGGCGCGCGGGAGGCGGCGGCGGGCGCAGCCGCCGCCGAGGAGGTGAGTTTTTGGGGGGTTTTCGGGGGGGTTCCTCACCGCGGGACATCCCGATCTCGGATGTCCCGCGGTGAGGGGGGTGATCGGCCCGGGAATCTTATAGATTCCCGGGCCGATCACCCCAGGGTGTTGGTCCACTTTAATAAAGCGTCGATAGAAATTAGCGAAACCTAAAAAACGCTGTAATTCTTTTAAAGTCTTGGGTTGTACCCAATCCCGCACCGCCGAAACTTTCCCCGCATCCATCTCTAACCCCTGGCTAGAGATTATATAACCCAAAAAGGGAACGGTGGTGACTTCAAACATACATTTAGAAATCTTTGCATACAAGTTATTCTCTCTCAGTTTTTGAAGTACCATTTTCACATGTAGTCTATGTTCGGACAAAGACTTAGAGAAAATTAGGATATCATCCAAATAAATTACCATGAATCTGCCCAAATAGTCTCGGAAGACGTCATTAACAAAGTTTTGGAAGACCGCAGGGGCATTACAAAGGCCAAAGGGCATGACTAGGTATTCGTAATGACCATCTTTAACATTGAATGCAGTTTTCCACTCATCCCCTTGCCGAATACGAATCAGGTTGTAGGCCCCCTTTAGGTCTAACTTGGAGAACACCCGAGCACCTACTACTTGATTAAATAAATCCCCAATCAAGGGAAGGGGATACCGTTTTTTTACCGTGATCTTATTCAGGGCTCTGTAGTCTATGCAAGGCCTTAAACCACCATCTTTTTTCTCCACAAAAAAGAAGCCAGCCCCCGCAGGTGATGTTGAAGGACGGATGAACCCCTTGCTTAAATTCTCGGAGATGTACTCCTTCATTGCCTGCTCTTCCGGCCGGGTAAGATTATAAATCTTCCCTCTAGGAGGGATGGTCCCGGGGAGCAGGTCAATGGGGCAGTCATAGGGCCTATGAGGGGGAAGGGAATCTGCAGAACGTTCGGAAAAAACATCAGCCCAATCTGCGTAAGGCTGAGGCAATCCCTGTGGCAGCATCTGAAAACTTTTGAGGGCAGTGGAAAAACAATGTGTCTTGCAGTAATTACTCCACCTCACTAAATCCCCAGTCTGCCAGTCTAAAATGGGGTTGTGGAGTTTTAACCAGGGATATCCCAGTACTACCGGGGTTTCTGGACAGTCAAAAACCAAGAACTCGATATATTCAGAGTGGGAAGAGCCAACAATTAAATTGAGAGGTGGGGTCTTGGTACTAACCGGACCTCCCTGGATGGCCTTCCCATTTATGGCTAGAACCTGTAGAGATTTTCCAAGGGGGACCAGCGGAATCCCCAGGAAATTACCCGCAGCTCCACTGTCGATAAAGGCGGATACTGCCCGTTTGGAAGGACCCCAAGAAAGCTCTATGGAGATTAACATTTTATTCAAGTGAGAGTAATTAACGGACTCACCTAGATCAGTACTCTCCTCCTGATCTAGGCGAGGAAGTTTCCCGCCGGGTATCCCTTGTTAGGACAGGACCTAGCAAAATGTCCCGGATTCCCACAATATAAGCAGAGACCCATGGAGCGTCTACGCTGCTTCTCGTCCTGGGTAAGACGAGCTCTACCGATCTGCATGGGTTTTTCCAGTGAGGAAGAAGGTGTGTTTGCCCCAGGGGAAGGGAGTGGGTTGGGGGTCTGAGATGGCTTAAAGGACGAGGAAGTCCTAACCCTTTCCCTGGCTCTTTCCCTAAGACGCCGATCTATTTTGATGGAGACCTGCATTAGCTGGTCTAGATCTGCTGGTGTAGGGAAATTGACCAAAGCGTCCTTGATACCCTCTGATAGACCCATACGGAACTGGCTACACAGGGCTGGGTCATTCCATCTGGAGTCTACTGCCCACCGCCGGAATTCAGAACTGTAATCTTCTGCAGTATTCTGACCTTGCTTCAAGGCCCGAAGCCTATTTTCGGCTGTGGACTGCTGGTCTGGGTCGGCATATAACACACCCATAGCCTGAAAAAAGGAAGTAACGGAGTGCAGGGCAGCATCATCGGGAGGCAGGCTAAAAGCCCATGATTGGGGATCTCCTTGCAAAAGGGAGATAACTAACCCCACCCGTTGGGTCTCGGTGCCCGAGGATCCGGGCCTCAATCTGAAGTACAGCTCGCAGGAATTTTTAAAATTGGAGAATCTGGCTCGGTCTCCAAAAAATTTCTCCGGTAACGGGACCTTCGGCTCCGACACGTGAGGTGGTACAGTGGATGCAGGAATTTGCCTGGTTTCTTGATTGGCCACTCTCTGGGCAAGTTGATTTATAGCTGTGGCCATAGCCTGTACTTGCTGTACCAGGTCATCCATGAAGGCCTGTGATAATATCACACTCCAGGAACCACAATTTACCACTTGGACAACTCCAGCTCTCTTGGTAAGGACCTCAACCCCCAATCTCCGCAGCCAGCTTCACCTATAGGAGCCCCCGCTTGCCGAGACGCAGAACACGCCTGCTCGGGATCGGTTGCCCCCAGGACTTTATGGCTCAAAGGATGAAATCTTACGGTACAGAGGACTGGAGAGCCCGCGGCTGGAAGTGGAATTGGGTAGCCAGTATATGAGTGTAAGGTGGAAGTCCAAGGACAGGCTGGAGGTTGGTAACAGGAGACCTGAGGAGGCGACGGAGTAATAGCAATAGACAGATCGTGGTCTAGGTTCGAGGCAAGGGTCGGCAGCAGGAATGGAGATCGAGGATGGTCAAAGGCAAGCAAGGGTCGGCAACAGGAGTGGAGATCGAGGATGGTCAAACAGGCAAAGGTTGGCAACTGGAGTCAGGATCAATATCAGGGATAAACAACTACTAGGGTCTAGGCGCTATCACAGGCACTGAGCAACTGGTGGGGTAAACCTTTATAGGGAACGGATATGATTAGGGCTGGGTGTGTGATTGGTGTTTACAAGAACCAGCACCTGATTGGACATAGGGCGTACAGCCCAGCAACCCCTATTGGGCTCATTGGCCCAAAACACAACAGAGGGCGTGCTGCCCAGCTGGGCTCATCGGCCCTTTAACTTAACTCTGAATTAATTATTCACCTCCTCCGGCGGCCGCGCTGAGAGCAGCACCGCCGGAGGGCATAGAAGGAACGTCGCGCACCCGCGCGAGCACGTGTGTTGATGCCGGATACGCCGGCAGAAGGAGAAGGAGGGGGCGCGCCAGCAGCCACGTGAGCAGCCGCCCGGCGCGGCCGGCGCCTGGATGGCGGGGCGACAGGGACACCACTGGAACGCGGCACAGGTAAGCTGACCGTGACAGGAGGGTTGTCAGTCTTTTTGCTGGTAGACCACAGAGGAGAGTGTTGCAGTAATCAAGTCGGTAGATGTTCAGGGTCTGTACTAGAATTATAGTGGTGTCAGGTGAGAGGAAGGGGTGGATGTGGGAGATGTTCTTGAGTTGAAGTTGACAGGAGGTGGCCAGTGACTGAATGTGAAGTGTGAATGTCAGAGAGGAGTCGGGTATAACACCAAGGCATCGTCCTTGCTGCTGTGATAGTCTATTGACAGAGATTGTTCCCACCCTGTGCAGTGGGAGCGCCAGGAAGGTGAGTTTTCTTGGCGAACTGTGGGGATACACACAGTGGGGCCTCCCAAATCAGGTTGCCCCAACAAAACCAGAGAGCGATACATTTCTGTGTGTTGTACCTCTTTAATGAGAGGCTGCTGTGGGGCAACATGTTTGTTGGGTAAATAGCAGAGCCTGGACAATGACTTGATGATTTTGACTATCGTGGTGATTGGTCCTTGTCTGAATTGGGATACCCCGCCGTGTGAAACCCCCCTCCATCGCCCACTTACCTTAATGCCGCACTCACAGCGCATGCACGGCACAAAGCTGTTGTTTTGAATGGAGCGTTGGCATAGGAAGCATCAGCACACACATCCCTGGCTCCCCTGTGGAGTGTTCATTATGTGACACCATGGTGGCGCTCACTGATTTGTAGACCATCACTCATTGCTACGTCCCATACATTCAATTACTGCTTCTCTTTATTTACAGAGCCATACGGCCCATAGTCAGAAATATGAAAACAGAGGAGGAAGAAATAGCGATAAGGATTAAAGAGGAGGAAATCCCTTTACAGATCAGCACAGGTGAGTATTAAACCCTATATAGAAACCATTTTCCTGTTCCTCTTGTTCAGCCATTCAATCTGGTGTCTCTCATACACGCCTCTAGCGCCTCATATGCATCCCGGAACGGGGGTTTACTAACCTAATTGCACTTTCCATCGTACATACCTTGTGGCTTCTAGTATCTGTATTAGCTGCTTCCACCTTACCTCATGGAAGTTTACACGACACATAATATCGCTGATGGCCTATGATTGGCTGCTGGTTTTACTAACATCACTGCTCTCCTTTTGTTTTTCTGCTGCTCATAGGACGTTATTTAATGATTATGAATTTAAAGTGGACCAATACACAGGATTTTGACAATCCTGGGTTTTGGTCCTTGTCCATGGGGCACCCCGATTTATGTTTGAAACCCTCCCGGTCGCCCGAACAAACGCACCTCTTCTCTGTTTTACGACTCATGTGCGGCCGCTCGTCCAATCAGCGTGCTCGCATACGCTCGTGCCCCTTTGTCGAGGAGCTCGTCTAATACGAGCGGATCCAAGTGGGCTGGCGGCAGCATCACCCTCTAGCAGGGCACGTGCCCACACCCGGCATTTGTGAATGGCTGTCTCGGGAATGCTTCCTGTTAGAGGAAAGCGAGGGAAGAGGCTGCCAGCACAATCGGAGCCGCTTGCCTTAGGCGAAGGCTTAGATGACATGACGTCAGCAGCTCCAAGCACGCTGATTGGACGAGGACCGGGAAGAGGTGAGTTGCGCTCGGCGATCTGGGGGGGGGGGGGGTTCACAAAGCGGGGGCACCCTGATGAGGGAAAGGACCAAAACCCAGGATAGTCAAAATCTTGGGTTTTGGTCCAATTTAACAAGTGTTAGCTAGCTTTTTCAATAGTATGAGTGTACAAAGGGTTACATTTCTTTTGTGTCCAGGGAGAGGGAATACCATGCCGATGTTGCGCATTAACACAGCACGAAGCACATTCAAACTAAGAAGAACCAGGTTTACCCATGATTCTTAGTAGGCAGTAGAGTTGTGCAAATCATCTGTTTGCCTCACTGCTATTTCAAGCACTCGCCATGTAGTTCTTGAATATAGCTTTCACTATTTATGATTCCATCAGCTTCTACTTGTGGACATGTGTTTCGTCTTTTGATTCTCTCCTTGTCAGCACAAGGTTAGAAGTGGATGGCTGTATGAGGGACTTAGGTTGTGAAATAGAGTGGAGTTTTCTCTCTTTAACTTTCTCTCTCTTCTCCTCGGTTACTTATTGCCTCCAGATGGCAGGTACATGTGGAATTATGCCGAGGAACATGCCGCTAGCTCCCCAGATGGTGAAGGTAAAGAATTTATGGGAGACTTGACTACTCAAGGTCGCCACAACGCACTGTCACCAGATTCCTCGGCACACAGGAAGCGTTTTCCTCACTCGTATCGTGTTAACTATGCTAAAAGGGTGAAACAGTTTGTCTGTTCTGAATGTGGAAAATGTTGCTCTAAGAAAGCTGATCTTATTAAACATAAAAGGGTTCACACAGGGGAGAAGCCGTACTCCTGTTCAAAATGTGGGAAATGTTTTTCTCACAAATCAGATCTCATCAAGCACGAAAGGATTCATAACGGGGAGAAGCCATATTCCTGTTCTCTATGTGGGAAACGTTTTTCTCAAAAAACACACCTCATAAAACATGGAAGAGTTCATACCGGGGAGAAACCATTTTCATGCTCCATATGTGGGAAACGTTTCTCAGACAAAGCGTACACTATTATCCATGAAAGAGCTCACATAGGGAAGATGCCTTATATATGTTCTGAATGTGGGAAATGTTTTAATAATCAATCAGATTATATTAAACATCAAGATGCTCATACGGAATCTATTGGGGAGATACCTGCTCAAAACACCTGTCGAGAATGGCAGCCTGTAGCGCTGTCTGCTGACCCTTCCATTTTTCCTGACCACCCTAAATCTGGAGTCCATTATACAGGGCTGAGGCCATATTTATCTGTTGAAGGTGGGGATGATTTTGCTAAGAAATTAAATCTTATTAAACATCAAACAGTTGATACAGCAAGTTCTATGTTAGACATGTCTGCCCCAAACCCCCCACCACCAGATCTGTCACCTGAACACTCAGCAGAAGGGGACCTTTCCACTGATTACTCACGGCCTGTTACCCATCATACAGGGGAGAAGCCATATTCATGTTCAGAGTGCGGGAAAAGTTTTAATAAAAAATCAGAACTTATTACCCACGAAAGAGTTCATACCAAAGAGAAGCCATATTCATGTTCTGAGTGTGGGAAAAGTTTTTCTCACAAATCGAATCTTAGCAAACACGAAAGGGTTCATAACGGGGAGAAACCATACTCGTGTTCCCAATGTGGGAAATGTTTTTCTCAGAAAACACACCTTATAAAACACGGAAGAGTTCATACAGGGGAGAAACCTTTTTCTTGTTCTAAGTGTGGGAAGTGTTTCTCAGACAAAGCGTACACAATAATTCATGAAAGAGCTCATATAGGGGAGGCACCATATTTACGTTCTGAATTTGGGAAACATTGTACTAAGCATTATATCAAACATCAAAAAGTCCATACAGACATTTCTACAGGAGCCAAGACTGCCCCAAACCCTGACCCACGACTGCACCCTGCAGATCCAGCACCGGAACCGCCTACAGATAGAAATCTATTTCCTGATGACTCACATCCTGTTACCCATCACACACGAGAGAAGCCCTATTCATGTTCGGAATGTGAGAAACGGTTTTCTCACAGATCAAATCTTATCAAACATGAAAGGGTTCATAATGGGCAGAAGCCGTATTCCTGTTCGCTGTGTGGGAGATGTTTTACCCAGAAAACACACCTTATCAAACATGGAAGAGTTCATACAGGAGAGAAACCTTTTTCATGTTCTAAATGTGGCAAACGTTTCTCAGACAAAGCGTACACTATGATCCATGAAAGAGCTCACACAGAGGTGACTGCGTATTTGTGTCCCAAGTGTGGTAAAAGTTTTAAGACGGAACTGGGACTACTCAAACATGAAAAAGTTCACACAGGGGATTGTGCTGGAGACCCGAATACCCCAAATCAGAATGTGGCACCACAACTAACCAATCTAGCATTTGACCCATCTTCAGATGAAAATTATTTTTCAGATCATGTACATCCTGCCATCCAATTTAAAGAGAAGTTCTACTCATGTTCTCAGTGTGGAAAATGCTGCAGCAAGAAATCCGATCTTGTCAAACACGAAAGAGTTCACACAGGAGAGAAGCCGTATTCTTGTTCCGTATGTGGGAAATGTTTTTCCCACGGGTCAGATCTCATCAAACACGGAAGGATTCACACAGGAGAGAAGCCGTATACATGCCTGGAATGTGGAAAATCTTTTTCTCAGAAGGCACACCTTATCAAACACAGTAAAATTCATGAGAAGCTATGATCCTCTTCTGATTCTAGAACATTGTTCTTTTGCCAAATCGACTTTAAATATATTATAAAGCTCTTACCATTCTAAATGTGCACAATGTTGTTTTTTAAATATCACTCAAACCGCAAAACATTTCATACAGGATAGTAGCAATATTAACACGTGTAACTTGTTCATCACCAACAACTGCCCGGTACAGGACAGGGGGTTATTTTTCTGTTCTATGTAAATGTAACATTTTTAAGGGTAGCCTATCATTTTACTCATCAGAGACTCATAAGGGCAGATTGTGTGTAGGCCTGGATGCTCTACCTGGAAGTTTCCATGGATGATGATACGTTCCAGGATCTGTCAGCCAAGAGAAACTGGTCATTGAAAACAGTTAGATATGGGGACAACTCTCAAAGTACAACATAATGGTTACCTATGGAATAAAGACTTTTATCATCCATGCTCACTTGTTCTGACTTCTAATTTATTGTAATCGGTTCTTGTATACAGCCGCTATCTGTGTATATAAATGTGAATGAATTAAAGTTCTCTTTTTTTTGTCATTTCTGCTTTCCAACACAATGGCCTCGATTCACAGAGTGTTGAAAAAAAACTCTCATGGTATTTTAATTAATGAGAAAATAGCCTGAGAATTTCACCGTTAGTGAATCACCAGATAGGAAGACAATGAAAGGCACTTTTTACTACAGTTAAAAAGGGGTTAAAAGTTCAATACTATCTTCAGGAGTAAAAAAGTGCCATTGACTTTCATTGTCTTCCTATCTGGAGATTCACTAACAGTGAAATTCTTGGGATTTTTTAGTTTAATCTCTTGTTTATTAAGCTTTTCAAATATAAAGACATAATACAAGTATAAGAGAATAGGTAGTACAGACAAAGAAACAATCCGGGCTCCCGCCCCACCCCCGCCTCCAGGCGCAGCTGGGGCCCAGTAAACCCCCCCGCCCCCCCGCCACCCCCATCCGACATTGTAGAAAGTGACGGCCCACTGTGTTTGCATCTCATACCCCTGAAGGCGAGAACCAGAGTTTCTAAGGAGCGAATTGACCAGGCATCACTCATAGAAAAGCGTGGGTCAACAACAGGGGATGTGCCCCTCGTCCCATTGGGCGTGTGTGGGCGAGTCATCTGAACTACATCATGTCAAACCAAGCTTGCCCTCCAAGAGAAATTCTTGGGATTTTTTCTCATGAATTGAATTTTTTACTACCATGAGAATTCTCTTCAACTCTTAGTGAATCAAGGCCAATGTCATAAAATTCTTGTTGTGGGATATCTCCTTTCTCTGGTTTTCTATTACTGTATCTTCTTACGCTTCTTAGCACTGTATAAAGTAGTGATTACAGTCAGGGTTTAAAAGCAAATGCTATGAAAACATACAATAGGAGATAGAGCATAAGGGGTGGAGCCGGAGTGTTAAACCGGACCTTCAGTATCATTTAATAAAAAGCCCAAATCCTTTAAAACTATTCCTCAGCATTTAAAATGAATATATTTTAGGTTTTAAGTCACTTATTAGTGCAGAGGGGCGGATTATAGCTGTTCTTTGCACAGAGCAGAGCTGGGGTCAGGGAAAAGGACAGCGATACCAGAATGCAGAGCAGCACAGTCTGAAGACACTTCCTGTTTGCAGGCAGCCTGAGACTCCATGGGCCGCCATCTTGAATGTTTAAAATCTCAGAAAAGGCAGTAGATGCAGAGAAGATTATTTTTAATGTGGGCAATCTGTATGAGTGAAGGCTGGTTTAAAGTGGACCAACACCCAGGATTTTGACTATCCTGGGTCTTGGTCCACTTCGGTGGGGCACCCCCGATCGGGGTGCCCCGCTGTGTGAAACCCCCCCGATCACCCGAAAAACTCCCCGCTCCCAGCGCCGACGGACAAGCGGCTCCTCCGCCGCCGCCTCCCGCGCGTTACTCTTGACGCGCCCGCGCAGGCCATTCACAGATGGCCGGTGCGGGCGTGCGCACGTCTAGAGGGGCGCGAGGGAGGCAAGACAAGGTAAGGGGATTTGGGGGGGTTTCACCCCGCGGGACATCCCGATCTCGGATGTCCCGCGGGGAGGGAGGTGATCGGCCCGGGAATCTTATAGATTCCTGGGCCGATCACCGGAGGGTGATGGTCCACTTTAAGTATTGAGATTGGTGGCACGTGTCATATGGAGGTTTTAAGAGTTACCTAAAGCAGGTTTCATTTTTGTCCAAAGAGGTGAATTTTTGAGAGCCTGGAGATGGGAGTGAGAGGAGGAGTCCAGGGTGGATGACAGAAGAAGGTCAGAGGCAGAGCACAGGTTACCTCTTGGTTGGTATCACCAGATCAGAGATGAAATGTAGGGAGGGGCCTGGTTGGAGAGAGCCTTGTATGTTAGAGTAGCAGAGATTCAAATGGTTTGCTAGGCAAAAGGCATAAACGGGTAACAAAGCCAGAAGTCAAACCAAGAAGGCGATGAGATGAGAAAAACAAGGACAGAAGACAAGCTGACTCCTATTGGAGGGTCAGCAGGAACAGAACACAGGAAAACAGAAGGCAGGTGGGATATCCAGTAGGATAGTGTGCTGCTGTGTGCAATTTAAATTTCATTGTGTAACCCAAAAGATTTTAATCTTAGATCCACAGTCAAGGAAGCATATATACAGAACGAGAAAAAGGATGCAGCATGTAAATACTCCCCATTTCCTAAATGGTGAATGCAAGTGACAGTCACTATCATTTTCAAGTCATCAACTTTTTTCACAAATTAAAATACTCCGAATGCACTTTTCCAAATTATTCTTTAATATATTTTATTGCTTGTAACTAACTGGTCTTTTGTTGACATTTCAGCATTAACAGGTCACATTTACTGATATATAAAGCTAATTCAATCAAGTTTTTAGAGAGTTGCTGCTTGAATTTCTTTGCTGGATGTCAGAATGCTCCCACATAGCTGCTTTTTGGATGTGAACTGCCGCCCACCCGCTTACCATGTTTTTCGCCCTATCAGAGACGCACCTAGGATTTGGAGAAGGAAAATAAGAAAAAAAATATTCTAAACCAAATGTTGTGCAAAAAATACAACTCTGTGAAGTACTCACCTGTAGAATTGGTATTATACGCATACAGCACGTCCTGCTCCCGAATAGTAATAACATGTGGGTAATCATCCGCCTCAGGCGCCGTGCACTGCAGACATGTAGAAAACAAGCTCCTCCCGGCCCTACATATACCGAGGGACCTCCCACAAATCCCCAGCATTGAAAAGCAGTGAGAAGAGAAGCCAGAAGGAACCAACCACCCAGAATAACTGGTAGCAATATCTGAATGATAACAATCACCATACAGGGGATCCAGAATTAGTGAAACCAGGGTGGGGTGGAGCAGGACGTTCTGTATGCGTATAATATCAACTACAGGTGAGTACTTCACAGAGTTGTATTATTCTAAGCATACAGCACGTTCTGCTCCCGAATAGTCATAACATGTGGGACATCCAATAGCAGTGTCCATAAGCAGGGTGGGATCCCCAGAAAAAGCAAGGCACAGCGGACAGTAAAGGCGCTGTCACCTGCAAAACTTTGCAACAGGCATGACAAGAGCATAGGCTCCAACATCAGTCTCATAACAGAACCAAGAAGGTATGAACAGAGACAGGCCATAAGGCAAGTAATTGAACTTAACAGAGAAACAAAACCCTGGTGCTGAAGGGTCAGTGATACCCAAGCACCCATGAAAACAGAGTAAACAGTAACGGGGAAGAAACGCTCCCCTGAAGGAACATAGGTCAGTGTAGTGACCCAACCAGCTCACAGGCAAGGAAGCCTTGTGGCAACTCTTGTAACACCCTCAAGGGGAACAAAAACAGGGCGCCCGACCAGGGCATGAATACAGACCCTCAATTACCAGGAAGCCAAAGCTTCCCCAGGATCAGAGAACATCCAGAAGGAGCGCTCCAAGGCGCAATGGCGCTGGAATAGATATCAGGCGCATACCTAAGGAGGCGCCCGCAGACTCCAAGAGCAGCAGTCCCCCAAAGGCCAATAAGGCCAGCATGGGGAGAAGTGCAAAACCTGAAGAGGGATGTAGGCCCTCACAATTAGTATATTAGTAATCAGCCCATGATTATACAAAAGGGTCTGAACCAAGGGTCCAACAGACCACCTGGACCAGAAACCCAGGATAAAGGGAAACACCCCCAGGCATGGGATACCTGTAGCCGCATATAGCCGTACATGTATATATGAGTATACATAGCGTCAGGGAATAATTAGCCAGAAACATCGTCTCAGGCCCAAGTCTGACGGAGTCAGGAGGCCCCAGAAGAGCGGTCTGGCCTCCAGGGCAGCTGATACCGTATCCAAGCAGGATCCCCAGGAAGTCCGCAGGGTAACAGGATGAAAGGTTTGATCCCCACAGGGACTTATGGAACTACTGGGGAGGTGCAGTTAAGCAACCCAAAGAGAATACTCTACAAGGGTGACAGAACCAGACTCCTGTAGAAGGGCTAAGACAGGCCTACACCATCAGAGTCCCCAGATGGGGAGCCAACCCCGATTTAAGCTGTAATGGCTTTAAGGCCCAGGGGCTGATAACGCCTCACAGGGAAGAGACTAAGGCCCATGCCAGTCAATATGGGAACCACCAAGCCATTATAGGTAGAATAAAGGGAAGCTGGGGAGCTAGCCCCCAAACCTCCACTCATACTAGGTCACCCAGAGGATGAGGCCTGCCCCCAAGAGGCGATTAGCAATCAATCCCCAGACAGAATGCCTTTGATTGGAAAAAGGAAGAGACCGCACCCCAACTGGGATATCACAACTCTGCAGCCCTCGGCAGAGGCGTCTGCGAGCCATTATTCCCAAGGCCGTCTAGGCCATAGATCCCATGGGACTCACTATCCGGCCAGCCGTGCACAGAGCCCAAAGGTAGGTTGGTGAAAAGAAGGCATATGAAATAATAAGGCTAAGCCTAAATACTCAGGCCCACCAACAGGAACCAGAATAACCTGGGACAGTAGGGACAAGAGCAGAGGCCCTGTGTCAGAAGGGAGACCCCTCAGAGCCGCTCTAGGCTCCCTGGGCAACCCGTGATGGCAAAACCTGCCGCTAAGGCAACCATAAAATCGAATACTGCTGAGAAGCAGGGGGGGGGGTAGAAACCCCCCCCCCCCCAGGCCAGGGACAGGGACCCGCCAGAGGTAGCAGCCTGTCACAATCTTTAAACCAGCATTAAAAACATACCATCGTCTTACAACAGGCCAGGAATCCCTCATGAACCGACCGGTCCTGAAGGAGGGGGAGGCCCGCCATATAGAGTCAAAGGGGGGGCACCGTTTCAGCGAGCCCAGCAGATAAGGTGGACCCCCTAAGGGCCCAACCTAGAACCCCGTGGTTCGTGGGAGAGATTTGGCTCTCCCTTTCCAAACCTGCTAGACTTGGTACCCAGGTGAGTCATACTCTAGGAGATGCCAGCAAGGAAGGGAGGTGCCCCCCTGACGGGGCCCTTGCAAATGGGGAGTTCCAGAGGAACCAGCTTACCAAGAAGGCCTGAGCCCAGACCAAGCACCGGAGTGCTGGGACATATGAAGGTTTAGTAACCTACTGCGCCGAAGAGCCCGAGGGCTCGGTATATAAATGACATCATCACGCTGCAGGGTTGATCCTGTGACACTGACTGGAATAGTCTTAGGCGTGCCGCAGACCCCAGAGAAGCTGAGAAGTGCTAGAGCCTCGCAAGAGGCCGAACCCCCCCCCCCCGCGCAGGGGTCCGTGGCCCAAGACAGATATGTCATATATGGATTACTTGCAAAGGTAGAATAGCTAAGCCTGCCATAGGCCCATGGGGTCCAGACTATCTTGTACTGATCAGGGGGGAGGATGGAAAAAATGTATAGGGGCCATGGCCCCATCCCGTTAAGGCAATTGCCCAGGCGCGCTCAACACTGCAGGCCCAGCCCGGCCTGCGCCAGGTTCAGAAGGGAGAGCAGGGGCTAAAAACACCCTGACAGGAAACTGAGGGGGGACCGCCAGCGAGAACCCATCCTGAGCCCAGGTGGGCTACATCCCGGAACCGCCGGAAGGAGAAGGTATATTCCTGGATGTGAGACAGCTGTGCAGTCGCGAGGGCGCCCCTTCATGCTTGTGAGGTTTTGGCAGACTTGGACTTGGTCCTGCCAGAAGGCCCAGGGCGCTGTCTGCCCGCGCCATGCTGGAAATCCACGCCGAATAACTGGAAACACACCTCAGATTCACGTCTAACACTGACGTAGGGAGGTGGAGGGGTGACCCTGCCTCGTGGCGGCCGAAGCGGCCTTCTGCGCGAGGGTGCTATAGCCTTTTTGCCAAAAAGGTCCAGGCGGGCCTCGAATAACCTCCGTCCTCTGAATGGGAGGCAAGTGAGAGCCTTTTTTGTAGCTCCATCGGCGCCCCACTGTCGCAGCCAGACCAGGCGGCGAATAGCTACCGCAAGTGCTGAGCTCCTAGCACACATCTTAATGGTGTCATCCAGTGCCGATAGAATAAACTTCACAAAGGCTTCGCAGTCTGATAGCGCACTAAACACCCCCCAAGGGAGGTCCTCAGGGCGGTGATCCAGTCCTGGCGGCCACCGCAGTGATGGCCGCGGCACAAACCGGGTGCAGGGCCGTCCCAGCACACGAGAAGGCGTGTGAGGCCAGTCTGTCAATGCGCCGGTCCTCAGCATCCCGAAGGGTACGGTAAAAAGGAGCCGTCATGAAAGGGGGGTTTGTGACCCCTATAACCGGCGCGTCCACCACCAGTGGAGCTGACCATAAATTAACCACATCAGGGGGAAAAGGGTACTTCCATTCCCAGACCCCTGGAATCCCTTTCAGCTTACCAGGCGATTCCCATTCCTGGGATATAATGTTCTGGAAATGTTCCTGTTCTAGGAACTCCAAGTGCAGCGGCGCTGTATGGAAAGTCTCCTTTTTAGGCTTGGGGATCTCCCCAGGGGGGAGATTGACAAGACCTCAAACATTTTTATCAGGATTTCATCCGTATCACACAGACCCCAGGAGCCAGGCTCGGATTCCTCACGGCCCGCGGGCATCCCATGGGAGGAGCCCGAGTCTGAGAATAGTCTGAGGGTCAGGGTCCTGCATATCAGCAGAATCATCGGTATCGTTAGGAACCGGAGAACCTGGGGGCGTCAGGGACCGCTTTTTACCAGGGCCCATACACTCCGCCAATCCAGAGAGCACCTGCTCCGCCGTGGGCAACGCTCTCGGCACCTCTTGCAGGTCATCCCCGCTGGAGTGGGACTTATCATGAGCGATGTTTGGGAGCGGGGAGACGGGAGTGAGGAAGGGAGGATCCTCTGTTAGCAATGCCTGTGCTGCACACTGTCCGCAGACCTGTGCCCTGTCGGCCTCAGCCAGGGGCTGTCCACACACTGCACACAGCTGGTCACTTCCCGGAGGGACCCCGGTTCCATAATTGTGAAATGCCTCCATATGGTGATTTTTATGCAGTATAACACAGGGAATTATGCAATAAGCAACCCTGAATGCCCCAACCCGCTAGTAATGTGGGAGAATATGTAAAGAGGACCCGTGTAAAATATGTTAGGCCGGGGCCGGTAACGAGGTCTTGGCTTCTGAAAGACACAATGGGACAAGGGGAGAGGAGTCAGTGCCATGCTTGGTTTGAAAAACCTAGAAACCATACCAACCCGGAGGGCACTTACATGACCGAGGGAGGAGACGAGCCACACCACGCGCGCGCGGGAAGATAGAGAAAATGGCGCCAGCAAACCTCGAGGGGAGGGCCAGGTCAGGCTGTGACGCAAGACGCATCTGGCCGAGTCTCCGCCTCCCCGAAAGAGCGCGAAGCTCTAACCGACAGAAAAGGTAGAACAGAGGGGATGAGTATAAGTATCATGCTGACACGCTGAATGAAGCTGCCAAGCAGCTTATAGTTAGTAAAAAAGCCAGCACACACTGTATAGCGAGACGCGACACTGACCCCCTAACTCAGAACCGAAGTCTAAAGGCGAATAGCGCTAGGGCTGCCACACACGCCCCCCCCTTCTTTTCCCCCCGAGTTACGGGAGGAAGCGAGGGGGAAGCTGACGGTGTCCATGGACTAATTTTGTGAGGGGCACGGGCAAAATTGCGGAAGGGGCATCCTCTATAGGCTCACCATCGGCCTGACCGCCTACCCTATGGAGGGGGATTGCGGTGGAGCATGGCTCCGTTCAGCACACCAGGTGCTACCTACCTTCACCCGACCCGCGCAGCCTAGGCTGGGAGGTATATTTCTTCTGAAGAGGACGGGTGGTAATAGTCCCACAGGACCTTGGGCCATAAGGCCCGCTCGCCTGTGAGAGCGTGATACTTCATGTCTTCGCAGTTCCAGCACCGCAGAGAAATCTGGGGATTTGTGGGAGGTCCCTCGGTATATGTAGGGCCGGGAGGAGCTTGTTTTCTACATGTCTGCAGTGCACGGCGCCTGAGGCGGAGGACTACCCACATGTTATGACTATTTGGGAGCAGGACGTGCTGTATGCTTAGAATACACCCATTACAGGCAGTGTGGCATGCCCCACATCCCATAGACAGTGTGACATTCCTCCTCTCCCAGTCCCCATAAGCAGTGTGGCATTCCCCCCCATTCCCATAGGCAATGTGGCATTCCCCCCTTCCATTCCCATAGGCAATGTCGCATGCCCCCCTCCCATTCCCCATAGGCAATGTCGCATGCCCCCCTCCCATTCCCCATAGGCAATGTCGCATGCCCCCCTCCCATTCCCCATAGGCAGTGTGGCATTGCCCCATCTCATTCCCATAGGCAGTGTGGCATTCCCATAGTGCGTATTATAGGGCAAAAAATACAGTATATCTTTTGTCTGATACTCCAAAAGTTCTTAATAGGGTTGAGATGGGGGGGATGGTGGCCATGCCATGAGTTTCTCTCCTTTAAGAGACAAGCACGTAGAATCTACGTAGTGGCTTCTCTGACATTAAGTGCCTGATACGTATATTCTACGTACCTGGCATTTCCCCAGTGTACAGCCAAAAAACCCTCACCTCTGTCCATGATCCAGCACTGGGGACTCCCCCCCCCCCTAGGGGGCCTCCAATCCAGGGTCCTCAGTGGCACAGAGAACACGATTCTCTGCCCCACGAGTCAGCTTCTGTCAACTCATTTGTGCTTGTGTCAGCTCACTCCACCAGTATAAAAGGCCTCTCCCTGAAGGGGGACTGAGAGTGGCAGAAGCTGAGAGTGGGGCACAAGCCTCTGATCCTCTGTCCAGATCCTGGCCTCCGACAATCATTCCGGCTGTCAGAAGCAGCGATGGATGCCGCGGGACAGCAGTAATCGTCAGCGAGGCGCACGGACAGGAGGTAGGGGCAGCGTTCGGAAGCCCTGACAGGTAAAAAAAGGACCTGTCCTTCCTGCAATTCCAGCCACCCCAGAAGATACGGCAGGTAATATTTTATTATTATTCTATGTTTTAGCTGGGAGTAAAAGGGAAGGAATATGAAGCTAAATATAAAGCAGAAGATAGAAAGCATAGCAAGGCATCGAAAAAGTCCAAATGTTGTGAAGTTTGTAACGGGGCGCTCCCGGACAGATGATTCTGTGCCTGGGTTGTGATAAGGCTAAAAAAAGAGACAGATCAGACATTTCATGTTAAAGCCTAAACTCTGCTGAAACAAAATAATGTATAATTTCCCTGGAAATTTCATGCAAAGGTTAACTTATATACTGCAGAATGCTTAAAGTGCACCAAAACCCAGGATTTTGACTATCCTGGGTCTTGGTCCACTTCGGTGGGGCACCCCCGATCCGGGTGCCCCGCTGTGTGAAACCCCCCCGATCACCCGAAAAACTCACCTCTCCCCGCTCCCAGCGCCGACGGACAAGCGATTTGACAGCCGCGGACAAGCGGCTCCTCCGCCGCCGCCTCCCGCGCGTCACTCTTGACGCGCGCGCGCCCACGCCAGCCATTCACAGACGGCCGGCACGGACGCGCGCATGTCTAGAGGGGCACGAGGGAGGCGGCGGCGGCGGCCGCCGAAGACAAGGTAAGGGGATTTGGGGTGTTTAGGGGGGTTTCACCCCGCGGGACATCCCAATCTCGGATGTCCCGCGGGGAGGGAGGTGATCGGCCCGGGAATCTTATAGATTCCCGGGCACATCACGGGAGGGTGATGGTCCACTTTAAAGTGCACCAAAACCCAGGATTTTGACTCTCCTGAGTTTTGGTCCTTTCCCTGGGGGCACCCCGATCGGAGATGCCCCGCTGTGTGAACCCCCCCCCCCCAGATCGCGGCCAACTCACCTTGTCCCAGTTCCACGGCGTGTCTAAGAGCTGCGGCTCCTCTGAGAGTCGCATCCTCCACTTCCCTGTAGCAGTGCGTGTGCCCAGGCATTTGTGAATGACCAGTGCGGGCACGCTCGCTGTTAGAGGGAGGCGGAGAATGCAGCCGTCAGAGCTGTGGTCATGGGACCAGGATAAGGTAAGTAAGTTGCGGCGATCTGGGGGGGTTCACACAGTGGGGCACCCCCACTGAAGAATGTATCCATCCAGCAGATGGTCAACACGTTGCTCCAGTGACTGAAAGGGTAAATGGCCACGTACCTGTATGACATTGCAGTCCTTCCTTGGCACTGCAGGGTAATATAGGAGGATCGTCCCTCACTATAGCAGCCTGGTGAAACTTTGGTTGCCATGACCACAGCCTCTTGTCAGTTACAAGTGTTTGGAGGAGGTTAGCAGCAGGATGAGAAGCTGAGAGGTCCGATTCAAGTAGTTCAGAAGAGGCCTGGTTTTCCGAGGAATTACACGGGGGAGATGATGACTGTTACTGCTAAACCTTAGAAGGCTTCCGGTATATTTTACTATATGGATATTATTATTATTTTATAAAGCTCTATCATCTTCCGTGGCGCTGTACAATGTGGAATTACAAACAGGGTAAAACAACGAACCTACAATACATGACAGGAAAGCACAAGTTCCTGAAAGATTAATTTTACTATATAGATATTATTAGCAGAGCTGTATTTACCATCAGGCAAACCTAGGCCTGTGCCTAGGGTGGCCATCTGCAAAGAGGGGGGCAGATTACTGCTATAATAAAAAAAAGTTGTTGATGCATTAAAGTGGACCAATACCCAGGATTTTCACTATCCTGGGTTTTGGTCCACTTCCGATCGGGGGTGCCCCGCATCGTGAAACCCCCCAGATCGCCCTAAAAACTCAGCTCACCCCGCTCCTACGCAAGCGCTCGTCCAATCAGAGCGCTCAGAGCCGCTGTGCTATGGACGGACAAGCGACGGACAACCACAGTGGCTCTGAGCGTGCTGGAGGCCGCATCTCGCACTTCCCTCTAACAGGCAGCGTACCCGCGCCGGCCATTCACAAATGGGTGCGCGCCATGCTAGAGAGAAGCGCGAGATGCGGCCGCGGTTGGAACGGGGATAAGGTAAGGTTTCTGGGCGTCCTGCGGGGTTTCACACAGCGGGGCATCCCGATTTCGGATGCCCCGCGGGGAGGGATCTGATCTATAAGATTCCCGGGCCGATCCTCCCTGGGTGTTGGTCCACTTTAATGCCTCCTTACAAATGCTCCCGAGCCACATTGTGTGTGTAGAGGGGCGAGATGGCGCAAAGACTTAAAGGCTTCATCCTCTCCCTTTACTGCTGTGGCCATGTGACTCCTGTATGTTGGCCATGTGACTCCTGTATGTTGGCCATGTGACTCCTGTATGTTGGCCATGTGACTCCTGTATGTTGGTCATGTGACTCCTGTATGTTGGCCATGTGACTCCTGTATGTTGGCCATGTGACTCCTGTATGTTGGCCATGTGACTCCTGTATGTTGGCCATGTGACTCCTGTATGTTGGCCATGTGACTCCTGTATGTTGGTCATGTGACTCCTGTATGTTGGTCATGTGACTCCTGTATGTTGGGAGCTGGGAGTTTAATATATAATCGAATGCATGCACCTCTGCATTTCTCCCCTTGAAACCACACATATATTTGTTATATTGACGGACTTCAATGCAGGCGTCAGCACTGGGCGTACGCAGGCAGGTGCCGGGGCCGCTGCACATTCGTAGGACCCATCTTTGTTTCTTTCCTTTTATTCTTTTATTTCCTTTTTTTTCTTCATCTGTTCTTTCTGCCCTTCCCTTTCTTTCTTTCATCTTTACTTCTATTATTTCTGTCAGTCCTTTTATTCTCTGTTTCTTTCATTCTATTCTTTCCATCTATTCTCTTTCTTTTATTTTTCTTTCATCCGTTCATTTTTCAGTCAGTCCTTCAATTTTTTTTTCTCCTTCCAACCCTGCTCAACGTCACCCAATAAAAGGGGGCGCCAGCATGTGAAGTGCCTGGGGCAGCATGAACACTAAATAAAGCCCTGATTATTAGTAGTATTATTTTATAAAGCGTCCTCATCTTCCATGGCGCTGTACAATGTGGATTTACAAACAGGGTAAAACAACTTACAATACGCGACAGAAAAGCACAAGTACACAGTCATACTGAAAACACCAAAGAGAGGGCCCTGCCCTTGCGGGCTTACAATCCAGATAAGGGTGGAGACAAAAGGTAGGTCACAAGTAATATATACCGGGTATGATGGCAAGTGCTCTTAAAGTGGACCAACATCCAGGATTTTGACTATCCTGGGTTTTGGTCCACTTCGGTGGGGCACCCCGATCGGGGGTTCCCCGCTGTGTGAAACCCCCCAGAAAGCCCCGAAAACTCACCTCGCTCCCACGTGACCGCTGCAGCCAATCCCCACCGGCGGACAAGCGAGAGGCAGCGCCGGACAAGCATAGCGCGTCCGCCGCCGCCTCCCGCGCGTCCCTCTTACAGGGAGCGCACCTGCGCCGGCCATCCCGATTTCGGATGCCCTGCTGGGAGGGATCTGATCGGCCCAGGAATCTTATAGATTCCCAGGCCGATCCCCTCTGGGTGTTGGTCCGCTTTATATGGTTTGGGCTGTCTTATTTAGGCAAAGTGATATGCTCCTCTGAATGGGTGGAGTTTTAGGGCATCCTTTAAAGCTTGGGGGGTGATGAATTGTATAGGGGACGGCATTCAAGAGTAATGGGGTGATTCCTGTGAATTTCCTGGATGTGGGAGTGGGAAGAGGTGATTAGGGTTGAGGACAGGAGGAGGTCCTTGGCAGAGCGGAGATTGCGCCTGGGTTTGGTAATTGTCGATAAGTGAGGAAATTTACGCAGGAGACAGATTGTACAGAGCTATGTAGGTTAAACCGGTCTATCACCCTGAATAAGAGTCTGTCTTATATGTTTCCCACACCCTGTACATACAGATTGTCCACATTAAAAATCATCCTACCTGCACTTTAGCCTCGATTCAGAGACACATTCGTCCGGACTTCCGTAGCTGTCTGTGAAAGTTTTGGTGGGTGTTAGTCTTTTTTTTTTTGCTTTTTTTCGTCCATTTTCTACTCGCACGAACATTCGGGAAAATGTGTAGATGCGCTTTCGATGAACGGAAGCAAATCGGAAAATTTCCGTTCGTTCAGATAACTTCCATTGTTGGGATGGGTTTCGTGTGATTCAGAGAGCTGATTTCCGATGGATCACCACCCTATAAATCCGTTTCATTTCCGATCCACTTACGGGACCTTTGAGGGCTCGGATTGCTATTGTTGAACATGTTTTGCGGCTCTGTGGCGGAGTCTGCGCGCCTTTAGCACCAAGGCATTGCACGTATCAGCATGGCCGAGGCCATAAATTGTATAGCAATGCATACCTGAATCAATACATTTCATGTATGCCTTATAGATGCATTTTAATGCTGACCTAAATTAGTCCTTAGCATGTAAACATTTATTTTCCCACACATCCATATAATTGCTATATTTTTTTAGACCTATGTCCTTTGTGAATCATATTTGGATTGTTGAACTTGAATCTTAATTTGTTGTAGGAGTTATTGTTTTAGTTGGTTACCTTTGCTTTGTGTAATTATTTTATATTTGGTTGCAGGAACCGCAAGATGTGCCACTCGCCCTTGCTCCTGATGCCCGTTCTTTGCCTGCAGAATGCGGGCCAGGGGTTCTCTAATCAGGCACTATGCAAAACCCGGCCATGGTGGCGAGGGCCCTCTGGCTTTTGAAGTCCAGATTTAGGTGTTTGGACCATACGGGGGGGGGCACTGCAGTATGACCCAACAAGGTTATACCAATATTTTGATTTACGTTTTGTAACAGGGACCACACGTGCCAGAGTGGCACAACTGAGTGTCAGGGTCCTTCAGTTGGTGGGCGAGATGCAGGAGCTGCGCAACCCGTTGGGGACCACAGATGAAGAATAATGTTCAGTGGCCTGCCATTGCTATGTATTTTTTTATAGTTGTAAAAATGTTACATTTTCAAAATTTTTTAAAATGTTATATTTTATGATGGAATAAAAAAAATGTTACATTGTCATTTAGTTTACAACATACATTAACACAAAACTAATGGGCCCAGAAATATTTAAAGATGAATATTCACATGACCGAGAAGTGATTTGGGTAAGTTTTAGGGGGCTAAAATGGAAGAGGAACCTAACCGAGAAGTGGTTTGGGTGAGCTTTAAGGGTCCAAAAGGGAAGATGGAGGATAGTGCTAAGTGATTTAGCTAAACATTGTAGTAGAAGTGAGGGTGGCAAATATGTAGGCGTGCACTTTAATGAGTTAAGTTTGTAGTGCGCAGGCGCAAGATCATTCTCGTCCAGATTCCGTCTGGACAAATATTTATTGAAAAAGGGAAACAGAAACTAACGGGAAACGTAAAGGATTCGTTGGAGGATACGATGGGAAAAGGGCAAAAACGAAAGCCTACATTGTAACATGTAAAAATGAAATGGAAAAGTCTGGATGGAAAATGACATCCTCGTAATTCGTAATCTGCCGTACGAACGGACGGAAACTTTACACAAGGTTTTCAATGCATGCATAGAATCGCTCGCACACTCATACGAGAATGGAAACATTTCACAAAAAAAACAGATCGGCAATAAAACGGAAGGTTTTTTTGTGTCTCTCTGAATCGAGGCTCTAGTGCGTATACTGAGCCTTTAAACATCCAAGATGGCAGCCCATGGAGCATCAGGCAGCCTGCAAACAGGAAGTGTCTTCTGACTGTGCCTCTCTGCATTCTGGGATTGTTGTCCTTTTTCCGACCCCCAGCTCTGCCTGTGCAAAGCACAGCTATAACCCCGCCCCTTGCACTTTATCCCGCTCTCCTCTCCTCAGTGTGTGTGATGCTTTTAAGGCAAGATGGCGGGCCCGCATACCACAGCGGCTCCGAGCGCGCTGATTGGGCGATATGGGGGGATTCATCCAGCGGGGGAACTCAAAACTGGGATGCCCCTAGCGTAAGAACCAATCACCAGGATAGTCCAATTATCAGGAAATGGGTGCTAAATGACTTTAAAGTGAACCAAAAGCCACCCTGGAGTCTATGAGACTTCAAGGCAGGCATACTCGCTCCCCCCGGGGCACCCGATAAACTCACCTTCTTTCCTGGTCCAACAGCACATGCGTAAGCAGCAGCCACATCCCCACTATCTCTTTTTGTGATTGGACGAGAGGGCTGAGCATGCGCCGTAGGACCAGGGAAGGGGAAGTGAGATCAGACGACCTGGGGGATTTTACACAGCAGGTCACCCCCCATCAGGGTGCACAGGAGGCAATCCTGGGTTTTGGTCCACTTTAAGCCCTCACAAACTAGTTAAACACCCCCCCCCCCCCCCCCCCCCCCATGCACACAGTTACAGCAGTGCAACACAGGAATTTCACTTCCAGGGTGTAGTTCTCAGACGGGGCACGGGATGCCCCGCCAGGCTGCCGCAGTGCCCTCACACATTACTCTAGGCCGCCACAATCCCCTCACAGCTTACGCCAGGCCGCCACAATCCCCTCACAGTTTACGCCAGGCCGCCGCAGTGCCCTCACACATTACTATAGGCTGCCGCAGTGCCTTCACAGTTTACACCAGGCAGCCACAATCCCCTCACAGCTTACGCCAGGCAGCCACAGTCCCCTCACAGCTTACGCCAGGCAGCCACAGTCCCCTCACAGCTTACGCCAGGCATCCTCAATCCCCTCACAGCTTACGCCAGGCATCCTCAATCCCCTCACAGCTTACGCCAGGCATCCTCAATCCCCTCACAGCTTACGCCAGGCCGCCACAGTCCCCTCACAGCTTACGCCAGGCCACCACTAGGCCCTCACAGCTTGCGCCAAGCAGCCACAGTCCCCTCACAGCTTACGCCAGGCCACCACTAGGCCCTCACAGCTTGCGCCAGGCCGCCACAATCCCCTCTCAGCTTACGCCAGGCCGCCACAATCCCCTCACAGTTTACACCAGGCCACCACAATGCCCTCACAGCTTACGCCAGGCCGCCACAATCCCCTCTCAGCTTACGCCAGGCCGCCACAATCCCCTCACAGTTTACACCAGGCCACCACAATGCCCTCACAGCTTACGCCAGGCCGCCACAATCCCCTCACAGCTTACGCCAGGCAGCCACAGTCCCCTCACAGCTTACGCCAGGCATCCTCAATCCCCTCACAGCTTACGCCAGGCATCCACAATCCCCTCACAGCTTACACCAGGCCGCCACTAGGCCCTCACAGCTTGCGCCAGGCCGCCACAGTCCCCTCACAGCTTACGCCAGGCCACCACTAGGCCCTCACAGCTTGCGCCAGGCAGCCACAGTCCCCTCACAGCTTACGCCAGGCCACCACTAGGCCCTCACAGCTTGCGCCAGGCAGCCACAGTCCCCTCACAGCTTACGCCAGGCCACCACTAGGCCCTCACAGCTTGCGCCAGGCCGCCACAATCCCCTCTCAGCTTACGCCAGGCCGCCACAATCCCCTCACAGTTTACACCAGGCCACCACAATGCCCTCACAGCTTACGCCAGGCCGCCACAATCCCCTCACAGCTTGCGCCAGGCCGCCACAATGCCCTCAAAGCTTACGCCAGGCATCCTCAATCGCCCTCACAGCTTACGCCACGCAGCCACAGTCCCCTCACAGCTTATGCCAGGCCGTCACAATCCCCTCACAGCTTACACCAGGCTGCCACATTCCGCTCACAGCTTACACCAGGCTGCCACATTCCGCTCACAGCTTACACCAGGCATCCTCAGTCCCCTCACAGCATACGCCAAGCAGCCACAGTCCCCTCACAGCTTACGCCAGGCCACCACAATGCCCTCACAGCTTACGCCAGGCATCCTCAATTGCCCTCACAGCTTACGCCAGGCATCCTCAATTGCCCTCACAGCTTACGTCAGGCTGCCACAATCCCCTCGCAGCTTACGCCAGGCCGCCACAATCCCCTCACAGCTTACGCCAGGCTGCCACAATCCCCTCAAAGCTTACGCCAGGCATCCTCAATCCCCTCACAGCTTAGGCCAGGCATCCTCAATCGCCCTCACAGCTTACGCCAGGCCGCCACAATCCCCTCACAGCTTACGCCAGGCCGCCACAATCCCCTCACAGCTTACGCCAGGCCGCCACAATCCCCTCACAGCTTACGCCAGGCCGCCACAATCCTCTCACAGCTTACGCCAGGCCGCCACAATCCCCTCACAGCTTACGCCAGGCCGCCACAATCCCCTCACAGCTTACGCCAGGCCGCCACAATCCCTTCACAGCTTACGCCAGGCCGCCACAATGCCTTCACAGTTTACGCCAGGCCGCCACAATCCCCTCACAGCTTACGCCAGGCCGCCACAATCCCCTCACAGCTTACGCCAGGCTGCCACAATCCCCTCACAGCTTACGCCAAGCCGCCACAATCCCCTCAAAGCTTACGCCAGGCATCCTCAATCCCCTCACAGCTTAGGCCAGGCATCCTCAATCGCCCTCACAGCTTACACCAGGCTGCCACAATCCCCTCACATCTTACGCCAGGCCGCCACAATCCCCTCACAGCTTACGCCAGGCCGCCACAATGCCCTCACAGCTTACGCGAGGCCGCCACAATCCCCTCACAGCTTACGCGAGGCCGCCACAATCCCCTCACAGCTTACGCGAGGCCGCCACAATCCCCTCACAGCTTACGCGAGGCCGCCACAATCCCCTCACAGCTTACGCGAGGCCGCCACAATCCCCTCACAGCTTACGCGAGGCCGCCACAATCCCCTCACAGCTTACGCCAGGCCGCCACAATCCCCTCACAGTTTACGCCAGGCCGCCACAATCCCCTCTCAGCTTACGCCAGGGCGCCTCAATCGCCCTCACAGTTTACACCAGTCCACCACAATCCCCTCACATCTTACGCCAGGCATCCTCAATCCCCTCACATCTTACGCCAGGCCGCCACAATCCCCTCACAGCTTACGCCTGGCATCCTCAATCCCCTCACAGTTTACGCCAGGCCGCAACCATACCCTCACAGCTTACGCCAGGCCGCAACCATACCCTCACAGTTTACGCCAAGCATCCTCAATCCCCTCACAGTTTACACCAGGATGCCCTAATCTCCCCCCACTCCCCTCTTTTTAGACACTGTGCCTCTATAGAACACTGACGGAAAGTTACAGGGTGTCTCTGTCTGGAAACTACATGCCACAAGAGGAGCTCCTCTGCAGATTCCTGCTGGTTACTATAGCAACCCCCGCTGACATCAATGCAGATAGTGCGGCCATCTTCTCGTAGCCCGCAGTGAAAACACCCTCACCTTACGTTATTGCTGCACCTATATATATCTAATGGGGTAAATAGCGGCGTCGCACTGTATTAGGGGGGTCGGCGGCCATTTTCTTGTAGCCCGATCGCCATTGCACGTACGGGAGCCGCGCGGTGTCCTCAGTGCCGGAGGCGGCCATGTTGGTGTAGCTCAGAGGAGGGCGCTGCAGGCCTCGCACACTGTACAGCGGAGGGGCAGCGCCTCAGAGAGGTAATAGTGGTTTTATATCGTCCATTCCTATAATTAATACTAATTATTATAATAATGGGCGTTTCTGTACTCTGGTGAGGGGTTATATGGAGCACTTGGGAGCGGTGTGGGCCTTACTGTTGGTGTTTCCCTATAGGGGAGGTATGGCTGGGAGGGTGCAGCTCCGGACCTTCAGCCTGATTTAATGAAAAGCCCAAACCCTTAAACTATTCCCCAGCATCTTAAATTAATATATTTTAAGTTTTTAGTCTCTTATTATTATTTCCCCCACTGGGCTGCAACTCTGTCCAGGACATTAGGGTATGGGCGCTGCCATCTTGACTCAGAAGCATCACACTTACTGAGGAGAGGAGAGCGGGATAAAGTACAGGGGGTGGGGTTATAGCTGTGCTTTGCTCAGATAGATCAGAGCTGGGGTCAGGAAAAGGTCAGCAATCCCAGAATGCAGAGCAACACGGGCAGAAGACACTTCCTGTTTGCAGGTTGCCTGATACTCCATGAGCCGCCATCTTGGATGTTTAAAGGCTCATAACATGCAGTAGATGCAGGTAGGATGATTTTTTATGTGGGCAATCTGTATGTACAGGGTGTGGGAAACATATAAGATAGGCTCTTATTCAGGGTAAAGGTCCGGATTAATGTGAGCAATCTGTATGTACAGGGTGTGGGAAACATATAAGATAGGCTCTTATTCAGGGTGAAGGTCTGGATTAATGTGAGCAATCTGTATGTACAGGGTGTGGGAAACATATAAGATAGGCTCTTATTCAGGGTGAAGGTCCGGATTAATGTGAGCAATCTGTATGTACAGGGTGTGGGAAACATATAAGATAGGCTCTTATTCAGGGTGAAGGTCCGGATTAATGTGAGCAATCTGTATGTACAGGGTGTGGGAAACATATAAGATAGGCTCTTATTCAGGGTGAAGGTCCGGATTAATGTGGACAATCTGTATGTACAGGGTGTGGGAAACATATAAGATAGGCTCTTATTCAGGGTGAAGGTCCGGATTAATGTGGACAATCTGTATGTACAGGGTGTGGGAAACATATAAGATAGACTCTTATTCAGGGTGAAGGTCCGGATTAATGTGAGCAATCTGTATGTACAGGGTGTGGGAAACATATAAGATAGGCTCTTATTCAGGGTGAAGGTCCGGATTAATGTGGACAATCTGTATGTACAGGGTGTGGGAAACATATAAGATAGACTCTTATTCAGGGTGAAGGTCCGGATTAATGTGAGCAATCTGTATGTACAGGGTGTGGGAAACATATAAGATAGGCTCTTATTCAGGGTGAAGGTCCGGATTAATGTGGACAATCTGTATGTACAGGGTGTGGGAAACATATAAGATAGGCTCTTATTCAGGGTGAAGGTCCGGATTAATGTGGACAATCTGTATGTACAGGGTGTGGGAAACATATAAGATAGGCTCTTATTCAGGGTGAAGGTCCGGATTAATGTGGGCAATCTGTATGTACAGGGTGTGGGAAACATATAAGATAGACTCTTATTCAGGGTGAAGGTCCGGATTAATGTGAGCAATCTGTATGTACAGGGTGTGGGAAACATATAAGATAGGCTCTTATTCAGGGTGAAGGTCCGGATTAATGTGGACAATCTGTATGTACAGGGTGTGGGAAACATATAAGATAGGCTCTTATTCAGGGTGAAGGTCCGGATTAATGTGGGCAATCTGTATGTACAGGGTGTGGGAAACATATAAGATAGGCTCTTATTCAGGGTGAAGGTCCGGATTAATGTGAGCAATCTGTATGTACAGGGTGTGGGAAACATATAAGATAGGCTCTTATTCAGGGTGAAGGTCCGGATTAATGTGGACAATCTGTATGTACAGGGTGTGGGAAACATATAAGATAGGCTCTTATTCAGGGTGAAGGTCCGGATTAATGTGGGCAATCTGTATGTACAGGGTGTGGGAAACATATAAGATAGGCTCTTATTCAGGGTGAAGGTCCGGATTAATGATGAGGCTGTGACCAGGGGCATGTGCTCTAATGTATCTCTGCTGGAGGAGGCCCAGGCAGGGCTGACAGTCCCTGTATATGTTACATCTCTGGGCCCTCGTCTGCTATGCTCCTTCTTAGGTGCCAGGATGGAGCCCCCCAAACACATACCTGACAACTTTTCAGGGTGGGAAAGAGGGACAATTGTTAAATTAGGCCACGCCCCCTCACTGAGGGATGGATGAAGCCACGCCCCCTCATTGATGGATAGGAGATACATTGTAACAGTTACAACAATAGAAACACTTTGAATAGGCAAATGAATCATTTATTGGTGCAGATCTGCATGTTACACCTCAAAGAGGGACAAAGAAGAATACCGAGGTACAGGGGGACATTGACTCAAAAGAGGGACAGTCCCTCCGAATCAGGGACACTTGGGAGGTTTGCAAACACACACACACAAAAATGGACAGAGAGCAACAGAGGAAACACAGGAAAGAGAGATGGGGCAACACAAACAGAATAAGAATAAGAGAAATAAGAGATCAAGAGAAAGAAAAAGGATTGCAATATAAAGAGAAGGTGAGAGGAGTGTGGTAGTGTGGAAAAGAGAAAAAATTAAATAAAGAGAGGGAGGAAGAAAAGAAAGAGATAAAAAATGAGAAGGAGAAAGAAACGAGAGATAAAGAATGAGAAAGAAAAGAGCGAGATAGAGAATGAGAAAGAAACAAGAGAGATAAAGAATGAGAGTGAGGGAGAAAACAGAGATAAAGAATGGGAGAGAAATAAAAAAATGAGATAAAGAATGAGAGGGAGACAGAAGAGAGAGATAACGAATGAGAGAGAGATAACGAATGAGAGGGAGAAAGAAATAAGAGAGATCAAGAAGGAGCGGGATAACAAATGAGAGGGAGACAGAAAAGAGAGAGAGATAACGAATAAGAGGGAGACAGAAAAAAGAGAGAGATAAAGAATGAGAGGGAGACAGAAAAGACAGAGAGATAACGAATGAGAGGGAGACAGAAAAGAGAGAGAGATAAAGAATGAGAGGGAGACAGAAAAGAGAGAGAGATAACGAATGAGAGGGAGACAGAAAAGAGAGAGAGATAAAGAATGAGAGGGAGACAGAAAAGAGAGAGAGATAACGAATGAGAGGGAGACAGAAAAGAGAGAGCGATAAAGAATGAGAGGGAGACAGAAAAGAGAGAGAGATAACGAATGAGAGGGAGACAGAAAAGAGAGAGCGATAAAGAATGAGAGGGAGACAGAAAAGAGAGAGAGATAAAGAATGAGAGGGAGACAGAAAATAAGAGATAACGAATAAGAGGGAGAAAGAAATAAGAGAGTTAAAGAAGGAGCGGAATAACAAATGAGAGGGAGACAGAAAAGAGAGATAAAGAAGGAGTGGGAGAACTAAATGAGAGAGATAACGAATGAGAGAGAGACAGAAAAGAGAGAGAGATAAAGAATGAGAGGGAGACAGAAAAGAGAGGGAGACAGAAAATAGAGAGAGATAACGAATGAGAGGGAGACAGAAAAGAGAGAGCGATAAAGAATGAGAGGGAGACAGAAAAGAGAGAGAGATAAAGAATGAGAGGGGGACAATTAAGAGAGATAAAGAATGAGAGGGAGACAGAAAAGAGAGAGAGATAACGAATGAGAGGGAGACAGAAAAGAGAGAGAGATAACGAATGAGAGGGAGACAGAAAAGAGAGAGAGATAACGAATAAGAGGTAGACAGAAAAGAGAGAGAGATAAAGAATGAGAGGGGAACAATAAAGAGAGATAAAGAATGAGAGGGAGACAGAAAAGAGAGAGAGATAAAGAATGAGAGGGGAACAATAAAGAGAGATAAAGAATGAGAGGGAGACAGAAAAGAGAGAGAGATAAAGAATGAGAGGGGGACAATAAAGAGAGATAAAGAATGAGAGGGAGACAGAAAAGAGAGAGAGATAAAGAATGAGAGGGGGACAATAAAGAGAGATAACGAATGAGAGGGAGACAGAAAAGAGAGAGAGATAAAGAATGAGAGGGGGACAATAAAGAGAGATAAAGAATGAGAGGGAGACAGAAAAGAGAGAGAGATAAAGAATGAGAGGGGAACAATAAAGAGAGATAAAGAATGAGAGGGAGACAGAAAAGAGAGAGAGATAAAGAATGAGAGGGGGACAATAAAGAGAGATAAAGAATGAGAGGGAGACAGAAAAGAGAGAGAGATAAAGAATGAGAGAGAGACAGAAAAGAGAGAGAGATAAAGAATGAGAGGGGGACAATAAAGAGAGATAACGAATGAGAGGGAGACAGAAAAGAGAGAGAGATAAAGAATGAGAGGGGGACAATAAAGAGAGATAAAGAATGAGAGGGAGACAGAAAAGAGAGAGAGATAAAGAATGAGAGGGGAACAATAAAGAGAGATAAAGAATGAGAGGGAGACAGAAAAGAGAGAGAGATAAAGAATGAGAGGGGGACAATAAAGAGAGATAACGAATGAGAGGGAGACAGAAAAGAGAGAGAGATAAAGAATGAGAGGGGGACAATAAAGAGAGATAAAGAATGAGAGGGAGACAGAAAAGAGAGAGAGATAAAGAATGAGAGGGGAACAATAAAGAGAGATAAAGAATGAGAGGGAGACAGAAAAGAGAGAGAGATAAAGAATGAGAGGGGGACAATAAAGAGAGATAAAGAATGAGAGGGAGACAGAAAAGAGAGAGAGATAACGAATGAGAGGGAGAAAGAAAAGAGAGAGAGATAAAGAATGAGAGGGGGACAATAAAGAGAGATAAAGAATGAGAGGGAGACAGAAAAGAGAGAGAGATAACGAATGAGAGGGAGACAGAAAAGAGAGAGAGATAAAGAATGAGAGGGAGACAGAAAATAAGAGATAACGAATAAGAGGGAGAAAGAAATAAGAGAGTTAAAGAAGGAGCGGAATAACAAATGAGAGGGAGACAGAAAAGAGAGATAAAGAAGGAGTGGGAGAACTAAATGAGAGAGATAACGAATGAGAGAGAGACAGAAAAGAGAGAGAGATAAAGAATGAGAGGGAGACAGAAAATAGAGAGAGATAACGAATGAGAGGGAGACAGAAAAGAGAGAGATAACGAATGAGAGGGAGACAGAAAAGAGAGAGAGATAACGAATGAGAGGGAGACAGAAAAGAGAGAGAGACAGAAAAGAGAGAGAGATAACGAATGAGAGGGAGACAGAAAAGAGAGAGAGATAACGAATGAGAGGGAGACAGAAAAGAGAGAGAGATAAAGAATGAGACCTCCTGCTCCCTGTTACTGGGTGGGGCGGATTCATGAATGAATGGCAGAGGTGCATCGCCCCCCCTCCCCCCTGGAGCTCTGAACTCAATCAGCGGGAGCTCTGTATGTGTCTGTGGGGGGGGGAGGGCCGCGCTTTAGAGGTCCGACCTGTCAGGAGCCGCCGTTCCTCCGTTGCGCTTCCTCTTCACACGCATTCGCCCTTTAAGTCACACCCATATTTCCCCCTCACTTTAGGATGCAAAAGTGCGTCTTATAGTGCGATAAATACGTTATGTGTCTAAAGGGGGGATTCAGGCTCATCCACAATATACAGGACCCTCCCCCATAGATTTCTCCCTTTGTCTTTTATTCACAGGTCCCGGGAAAACTATAATCATAAATATGAAAACCAAGGTGGACAAAGTCATTGCGAAGATCAAAGAGGAGGAAAGTCCTTTACAGATCAGCCCAGGTGAGTCCTATAGAAGGGATTTCCTGAGCTCAGTCACTTCAGTATCTCGTGACTCGGACTCTCATGTTATCTTTACTCACAGACTCTGGATTCGCCGAAGACCAGAATGTTCAACCCGAGGAGCAGGAAACAGAGACTATTATAATTGTGAAGATTAAAAATGAGGACACTGCTTTACATATCGGCACAGGTGAGTATAGAAAAGAATTCCCAATTCCCTCATTCAATCCCGCCCCCCCCTCCCCCCACCCACCTCTTCTGTGGTTTCCACCATTGTCAATATGTGTATCACTGATTTGATATCAGCCGCTAACGCTTCAAAGCGGAACATCGGCTGCCCTGGAATCATGAGCGGCCTCTCGTCCAATGAGATCCGTCTGCTGTGACTACATCAATCGGCAGGCGGCTTTCGTTGTTTTACAATGGGGAACGTGCGCTGCCCGAGAGCCGCCTGCCCATCGAGCATGTGCCGTTGGAGCCTGGACAGGTGAGTGTTTTCAGGCTTCCTGGTCTCACACAGCAACTTTTTTTTCCACTTTAAATGTAAATAGTTGTTCTTTAATGAATACGTTAAAGGAGCAGTATCGCGAAATTTGCATTAAAAAAGATAAATAATTAAATAGCCACACAATAGCTTCTAACATGTGTATAAATAATCTTGCGATAGAAAAAGGAAAAAATATATGCCTTTCTTTTAAATTGTATAATTACAATGGCTCAGTCCATTTGCTGAATAGGGGGATCTGCTGGCTTGTATTTAGTGAGCTGCTTCATTTAGCCCACTGGTCTCCTAGCAACACTTTACCTCAGAGGCTGACAATGTAATCAGTGGTAACGGCTGTGTGTGTGTGAAGTGAGACCAGGTGACTCAAATGTGTAAAATCTATACAAAATAAACTAAACTGACTGAAAATAACTGAAATTCTTCTTTGAATAACTGTAACTAAGTGGAACAAAACCCTGAGTGGCCGACCCTGAAGTCTATAAGACCCGGCCATTGACCTTGCCCCTTGGGCATTCTAAATCAGGATGCCCACTGTGTGAAACGACCCCTGGATAACCACAGATCCCCCCATTTTTCTGGCGTGCTCACGCAGATAGTCATTTAGACAGGCCGGGCGGCCAGGAAGGTTACTGCTCAGGCTCCCCATCTGCGAGCAAACAGAGCTGATTGGATGAGAGCCCGCGCATGCACTGTGGGACAGGGAAAGGTACGTTTTTACAGGCGAACCTGGGGATTTCACATATCAGGGCATCCCAAGTCAGGATGCCCCTAGGGGCACAAAACAAAACTCCAGATAGTGAAAATCCTGGGTTGGGCTTTGCTCAAAACAAACAAAGCTGAAAGAAAGATCATATGGAAATATGTGTTGAGAAAAGAGAGAGAAAATGGTAAACTGAAAGATTCTGCAGCAGAGCCAACATGAAGGGAAAACTGTCAAAATAAAAAATGTTTAGAGCAAAAAAACAGGATGTAAACATAAAAATCCAATTCTGAAATAAAATAACCCCCATCCCCCCCGCCCCCCAAAAAACTGGTGAGTCTGAGATTCGAACCAATGACTCTCTGGTTCAAACTGACATTTAATTTACCAATGTGCTAAATGACTTCTAGACCTTTTCTCTCTGTTTTAGATATATGAGTTCTGGCCAGGCAATGTTGCAATATTATGCTGGACGGCTGCCAGCACTGAACAGCTGATACTTTGTTACATTGTTTCCCCCCTCTCCTCAGCGTGGAACAGGCCAGAGTGTCGGCCCCAACACTCAGCAGACATAAACATGAGCTATTAGTCTCCAGCTGCACAACACAGATATCATTTTTTTCTAAATTTGTAATTCTTACTCCAACACTTACCTATATTCAAAGTACCATTTAAATATAAGTCACCAAGAACAATTTGCGATACTGCTCCTTTAAGGGATCATTTGAGGCGAAACAAAAACGCATACTCACCTTTTATCCCCTGCAGCCGATCGCTCCTATCCTGGCACTTGGAAACTCGCTTGATTGCTAGATCCAGTCCAGCGTGTTTGGCCCACGTCCCCCGCCTCACTGACAAACACACATTTTGTGACTTTAGTTACAGTGATCATGCCACGTCTACTCTATTCACTGCAATGCAGGGGGCAGGCCTAAACCTCACAGAGGCGGGGTCAGTGGCTGAGGGAGCTGTAGTCACCTTCTATCTAGAGCCCAGTCCCCTAAAACAGCCTGTGTTTCTTTTTTTACCTTAGGCTTTGCCCAATATTCATAACACAACCTGGATGCAGTTGTCCATATTGCTCCCTGGCTGAGCAGCCCCGCCCCCAGTGATGATGCAATCAGTTAGAGTACACACTGCTCATCAAATGGTAGCACTTCTACCTAACTGCCATTATGTGACAGTTTGGTTGTAAGTGAATTAATTAGCATATGGCGTTTTTATGGATATTGGGCAAAGTCCATAAAGTTCTAACTTTCAATTCATTTCATAAATTATGTGCTAAGTAGTGTTAAAGTTACATACATAGTGCAAAATAAATAGTATTAAATTAATAAAGAGGAAATCAGGCAGTGTGCAACAACAAAATGGAAAAGTTCATCTAAATTGTGAAGCTCGGAGTCGGTGTCACCGATGCCTTTATCCTGGATGTGATTAGCACACGCGTTCCGTGGTCCCCTCGGGGCGACCACTTCCTCAGGGTACATACCATTGGCACTTTAACACTGCTTAGCACATCATTTATAAAATGAATTGAAAGATAGGACTTATGCACTTTTATTATAGTTGATTGTGTTTGTATACTTATGCTCAGACGGGATGCCACCACTATGGATTTGTTTTTAGATGGATGTTATGTGGTTTTAAGATAATAAATATGTTTCGATAGATAAATTATTGTGATTAATTTATTGGGGTGAATGTAGCAGATTTCTCAACAGAGAAATCCCGATTGTAGAGAATGACCAGAAACTGAGTCTGCGAGACAGAGGCGAATATACGGCAACCGTGTTTAATAGTGGCAAACACAGTGCACACACCAAGCAGAGTGCTGTACAGATTTACACATGTACATATAACAAACACGTGCTGCAATAACTAAACAAGAATAAAGATGATCACTGCAGGTTCTACGGCTGCTGAATGAATACACAGGAGGAGTCAGGAAACATACATGAATAGAGATCCAATGAAAGTCCAAGGACAGATTCAAGGCTGAGACGGGGAAGGAAAACACAAAGTCTGTGGCTGGGTTCAGGGTTCAGAGTTTCTGGGTTCAGAGTTTCTGGGTTCAGAGTTTCTGGGTTCAGAGTTTCTGGGTTCAGAGTTTCTGGGTTCAGAGTTTCTGGGATCTGGGTTTAGAGTTCAGAGGATCTGGGTTTAGAGTTCAGAGGATCTGGGTTTAGAGTTCAGAGGATCTGGGTTTAGAGTTCAGAGGATCTGGGTTTAGCGTTCAGAGGATCTGGGTTTAGCGTTCAGAGGATCTGGGTTTAGCGTTCAGAGGATCTGGGTTTAGCGTTCAGAGGATCTGGGTTTAGCGTTCAGAGGATCTGGGTTTAGCGTTCAGAGGATCTGGGTTTAGCGTTCAGAGGATCTGGGTTTAGCGTTCAGAGGATCTGGGTTTAGCGTTCAGAGGATCTGGGTTCAGAGTTCAGAGTTTCTGGGTTCAGAGTTTCTGGGATCTGGGTTCAGAGTTTCTGGGATCTGGGTTCAGAGTTTCTGGGATCTGGGTTCAGAGTTTCTGGGATCTGAGTTCAGAGTTTCTGGGATCTGGGTTCAGAGTTCTGGGTTTAAGGAGACAATTCAATGCTGATCCATGACTGAATGGGTGGATCAGCTTATATAGAGCAGGACGTCGCACAGGTGACACTGGCTGATTACTAACACCTCTTCAGGACAGAGCCATCTGCTGGTGGAGCGGCCATATAGCAGGAGAAAGTCCCAGAAAGGGAGCCAGCCGAAAGCAGACCTGAAGAGAGGCATGCGCCCAAGCTGTGGAGGAACTCCAGACCTAACAGTAGTGTGGCGCTCTTTTGTGGTTGCTGGAGCCACACAATTTGCAGAGATGGTAACGCAGTTCCTCATAGAGGGCCTCAGTCTTCTCCTTATTTATAGAAAATCCTGACACCCCACTAAACCAGTCGATAAGAGAGATAAGCGGTATGGCTTCCCGAGCATTTGAGATAAAAAAAACCTTGCTTTACTTGGTTTTATTTACAGTTTCCAGTGATACTATAGTCAGAAATATGGCAACGGAGGTGGGTGAAGTCATTGTGAAGATTAAAGAGGAGGAAAGTCCTTTACAGATCAGCTCAGGTGAGTCCTATAGAAATGATTTCCTGTGTTTACTGTGAAGGAATACCTCCGTCTTGCTTGCCAATGTATAATCCTGTCTGTAAAAGAGCTGTTGCAACCAATCAAGTGCCTTAACCCGAACCTTCGGCATCATTTACTGAAAAGCCCAAACCTTAAAGTGGACCAACACCCAGGATTTTGACTATCCTGGGTGTTGGTCCACTTAGGGGTGTGAAACCCCCCCCGATCGCCGCAAAAACTCACCTCTCCCCGCTCCCACGTGACCTCGTCCGGCCAATGACAGCGCTCAGAGCCGCTCTGGTATGTGCGTCCAAAGCCGCTTGGACGCGCATACCAGAGCACTGTCATTGGCTGCGTCTCTCGCTTCCCTCTAACAGGGAGCGCGCCTGCGCCGGCCATTCACAAAACGGCCGGCGCGGGAGCGCGCCCTGCTAGAGGGAAGCGAGAGACGCGGCCGCGTCTCGCGCATGCGCCGTTGGATCGCCGCTAAGGTAAGGATTGTGGGCCTCCTGGGGGGTCCCTCCTCGCGGGACATCCCGATTTCGGATGCCCCGTGGGGAGGGATCTGATCGGTCCGGGAATCTTATAGATTCCCGGGCCGATCCCCCCTGGGTGTTGGTCCACTTTAAAAAAAAAAACTATTCCCCGGCATCTAAAATGAACATATCTTAAGTTTTTAGTCACTTATTATTCTTTCCCCCCACTGGGCTGCAACTCTGTTCGGGACTCTAGGATACGGGCGCCGTCATCTTGCCTCAGAAGCATCACATATTGAAAAAAAGGGATGAAAAGTAGAGGGAGGTGAGGTTATAGCTGTGCTTTGCACAGACAGAGCAGAGCTGGGATCAGGAAAAGGACAGCAATCCCAGAATGCAGAGCGGCGCAGTCAGAAGACACTTCCTGTTTGCAGGCTGCCTGATGTTCCATGAGCCGCCATCTTGGATGTTTAAAGGCTCATAACAGTAGATGCAGGTAGGGTGATTTTTAATGTGAGCAATCTGTATGTACGGGGGGGGGGGGGGACATAAGATAGACTCTTATTCAGGGTGAAGGTCCGGATTAATGTGAACAATCTGTATGTACAGGGTGTGGGAAACATATAAAATAGACTCTTATTCAGGGTGAAGGTCCGGATTAATGTGAGCAATCTGTATGTACAGGGTGTGGGAAACATATAAGATAGGCTCTTATTCAGGGTGAAGGTCCGGATTAATGTGAGCAATCTGTATGTACAGGGTGTGGGAAACATATAAGATAGAGTCTTATTCAGGGTGAAGGTCCGGATTAATGTGAGCAATCTGTATGTACAGGGTGTGGGAAACATATAAGATAGGCTCTTATTCAGGGTGAGGGTCCGGATTAATGTGGACAATCTGTATGTACAGGGTGGGGGAAACATATAAGATAGACTGTTATTCAGGGTGAAGGTCCAGATTAATGTGGGCAATCTGTATGTACAGGGTGTGGGAAACATATAAGATAGGCTCTTATTCAGGGTGAAGGTCCGGATTAATGTGAACAATCTGTATGTACAGGAGGGGGAAACATATAAGATAGACTCTTATTCAGGTTGAAGGTCCGGATTAATGTGAACAATCTGTATGTACAGGGTGTGGGCTGTGGGATAGGCTCTTATTCAGGGTGAAGGTCCGTTTTTTAAAGTGGACCAAAACCCAGGATTTTGACTAGCCTGGGTTTTGGTCCACTCCCCACCGATCGGGGGTGCCCCACTGTGTGAACCCCCCCTCCCCCGATTGCCGCAGCCAACTCACCTCACCGCGGTCCTACGGCGCACGCGCGTCCGTTCCTCCAATCAGCACGCTTTGGGCGTCTAAGCTCAGCGGCTCTGAGCACACTGGCGACCGCATCTCGTGCTTCCCTCTAACAGGGAGCGCACCCGCGTTCACAAATGGTCAACCACGGCCCGCACATGCGCCGTTGCACCGGGATTCAGGTAAGTGCAGCGGGCGTCCTGGGGGGTTTCACACAGCGGGGCATCCTGATTTTGTGGGGAATGAATGGAACACTTTAAAGAGGTCCCCTCTGGTATAGAACTTAACTTTTAAAAACTTCAGTCTCCAGTCATATTGTGCTCGGCAACCCTCCACTCCACCTCCAGACCTCGCGCATACACCGTGTCATTGCTGCAATGACACTGGGCGCAGGCGCACGTGAGATTTGAGGAGCAGTGCTCGGGATTCGAACAGTGGCTGGTGGAGAGGTGAGTATACTTCATCACTCAGGGGCGGCTAAAGTGGGAAGGGGGTGGAAATGGGCCAGGAATTCAGCAGGATGTCACAGTTTAAGATAACGATGCAGGGTGAAGGGATTATCTGAGATGAACATCAGAAAAGGTCCGATGTTCCTCTTTAAAGGAAAACTCCCTTTTTGTTAGTATGCTTCGCCCGTATCCTAGAGTCCTGAACAGAGTTGCAGCCCAATGGGAGAAAGAAAATTAACTAAGTGACTAAAAACTTGCTGGGGAATAGTTTTTTTTAAGGCTTTGGGCTTTTCATTAAATCATGCTGAAGATCCAGTTTAAAAAGACGGACAAGTAGTAAAGTTAAAAAGCAAGTTTATATAAGCATGATTCGTCCCAAATTGTCTTGTATACAACATGGTGTCGCAGCAAGTGATCAACTTTCCTACTTTTTTATTTTTTTTCTTGCAGAACCTGAAGTCTCCAAAAAGGACGTTTCTTTAAAAATTGATTCAGGTTGGTATAGAAAATATTAATCATAGAAAAATTATTTAAAAAAAATGAATTATATTTATTATTATTATTATTATTATTATATATAATATAATATAATATAAAAAATATAAATAAAATATAAATAAAATATAATATAATATAAAAAATGAATTATATTTATTATTATTATATATAATATAATATATAATGTAATATAAAAAATATAAATAAAATATAATATAAAAAAATGAATTATATGTATTATTATTATATATAATATATAATATAATATAAAAAATATAATATAAATAAAATATAATATAATATAAAAAAATGAATTATATTTATTATTATTATTATATATAATATAATATATAATATAATATAAAAAATATAAATAAAATATTATATAATATAAAAAATGAATTATATTTATTATTATTATTATTATATATAATATAATAATATAATATTACAAATATAAATAAAATATAATATAAAAAAATGAATTATATGTATTATTATTATATATAATATAAAAAATATAATATAAATAAAATATAATATAATATAAAAAAATGAATTATATTTATTATTATTATTATTATATATAATATAATATATAATATAATATAAAAAATATAAATATAATATAATATAATATAAAAAATGAATTATATTTATTATTATTATTATATATAATATAATATATAATATAATATAAAAAATATAAATAAAATAAATAAAATATAATATAATATAAAAAAAATGAATTATATGTATTATTATTATATATAATATATAATATAATATAAAAAATATAATATAAATAAAATATAATATAATATAAAAAAATGAATTATATTTATTATTATTATTTATATATAAGTTATTATTATAAAAAGAAAAATGGTATAGAAATATTAATCATAGAAAATATTAACTTATCCTCCAATAGCGGGAAAGACAGGTTTTCATTGCATATGTGCGTATAAGCGTTGTCTACCTGAAACCGGACCAACACCCGTTTTTCCTTTAAAATGGACCAAAACCCAGGATTTTGACTATCCTGGGTTTTGGTCCCCCCAGGACGCCGAAACAAACTCACCTCTTCCCGGGCCTAGGGCACATGAGCGTCCCCTCACCCCGAACGGCGCACTCGGATCTGCTCACGTCAGCTCGCCTAAGGCGACCCTCACTTCCATTACCCTCTAACAGGGAGCGCTCTCGTGTCGGGCGATAGCAGGCGTGTGCCGTTGGACCGGGAAAGAAGGTGAGTTTATGGTTGACCTGGGGGGTTTCACACAGCGGGGCATCCTGATTCTGGATTCCCTGGAATCTTATAGATTCCTGGGCCGATCTCCGTGTTGGTCCCGCAGTCAGCTAATCAAACCAAGCTTTGGGGGGGGGGCATCCAGAATATTGGAGTCGCCACATAACCCCACAGAACGCCGGTAATCCTCACCTTCACTATGAGCCAGTTCTGGGAAAGCAGTCCCGTGGATTGGCCCCCAGGCAGTCACGTGGGCCATGGTCGCATCCTTGGCACTGGCCACTGGAACAACCTGCCCCCGTAACCACCCGGCGGACAGTCGCAGAACTACTTTCCCGGCGTTGGCTGGTAGTGAAGGTGAGGATTATGGACTTCTGGGGGCTTATGTGTGGGGAAGCTCCAGAATTCTGGATGCACCCCCCCCCCCCCGGAGCTTGTCTTAATTAGCTGACTGCAGGACCAACCCAAACGGGTGTTGGTCCGGTTGAAGGCTGGACACTATGCAAAGCTAAATGCCCTCTGGGGAGAGGGGCAGGTGTAGGTGGAAGTGAAAATGGAGAATATGGTGGAAAAAAAACCCTTTTCCCAGGGCTTCCCTTAGGTCCCACTGTTACAATAATTGGGTAACTAACAACTAGTGTTGGGTGAACCCCCCCCCCCTTATAAATTCGGGTTTGGCTGAAAAAATTTGGTTTGATGACCAAGCTTGACCCGAACTCGGTCCCCATTGACATCAGCCTATATATACCTATGTGTAATAAAGAAGAGCTCTCCCTCTAAATCCACTTGTTCACTTAAAGCGGACCCTCACTCTGAATAAGAGCCTATCTTATATGTTTCCCACACCCTGTACATACTGATTGCCCACATTAATTCGGACCTTCCCCCTGAATAAGAGCCTATCTTATATGTTTCCCACACCCTGTACATACTGATTGCCCACATTAATTCGGACCTTCACCCTGAATAAGAGCCTATCTTATATGTTTCCCACACCCTGTACATACAGATTGCCCACATTAATCCGGACCTTCACCCTGAATAAGAGCCTATCTTATATGTTTCCCACACCCTGTACATACAGATTACCCACATTATAAATCATCCTACCTCCTACTGCATGTTATGAGCATTTAAAGTGGACCAACACCCAGGATTTTGACTATCCTGGGTCTTGGTCCACTTCGGTGGGGCACCCCGATCGCTGTGTGAAACCCCACCGATCACCCGAAAAACTCACCTCTCCCCGCTCCCAGCGCCGACGGACAAGAGATTTGACAGCCGCGGACAAGCGGCGCCGCCGCCTCCCGCGCGTCAAGAGACAGACGGCCGGCGCGGGCGCGCGCACGTCTAGAGGGGCGCGAGGGATGCGGCGGCGGGGGCCGGCGCCGCCGAAGGCAAGGTAAGGGGATTTGGGGTGTTTGGGGGGGTTTCACCCCGCGGGACATCCCGATCTCGGATGTCCCGCGGGGAGGGAGGTGATTGGCTCGGGAATCTTATAGATTCCCGGGCCGATCACGGGAGGGTGATGGCCCACTTTAAACACCCAAGATGGTGGCTCATGGAGCATCAGGCAGCCTGCAGACAGGAAATGTCTTCTGACCGCTGCTTTATATTCTGGGATTGCCGTCCATTTTCTGACCACCAGCTCTTCTCTGTCTGCAGACAGCCTCAGACTCCATGGGCTGTTATCTTGGCTGTTTAAAGGCTCAGAAAATGCAGTAGATGCAGGTAGGATGATTTTGAATGTGGGCAATCTGTATGGACAGGGTGGGGGAAACATAAGATAGGCTCTTATTCAGTGTGAAGGTCCGGATTAATGTGGGCAACCTGTGGTGTGGGAAACATATAAGATAGGCTCTTATTCAGGGTGAGGGTCTGGATTAATGTAGGCAATCTGTATGTACAGGGTGGGGGAAACATATAAGATAGGCTCTTATTCAGGGTGAAGGTCCGGAATAATGTGGGCAATCTGTATGTACAGGGGGGGAACATACAAGATAGACTCTTATTCAGGGTGAGGGTCCGGATTAATGTAGGCAATCTGTATGTACAGGGTGGGGGAAACTTATAACATAGGCTCTTATTCAGGGTGAGGGTCCGGATTAATGTGAACAATCTGTATGTACAGGGTGAGGGAAACATATAAGATAGACTCTCATTCAGGGTGAAGGTCCGGAATAATGTGGGCAATCTGTATGTACAGGGGGGGGAACATACAAGATAGGCTCTTATTCATGGCGAAGGACCGCTTTAAAAGAAAGAAAAATGAGCCTGGCTGGATATTTCTTGATGCGGGGTGTATAAGTGACCCTTCCTCCCGCCATATTATTGGGGCCATTTTTCCCGATAGTGCTCATTTAATGACACGGACAATTCAAAAACAATACACTAAAGCCATAGATACACTGGACTATAACATGTCAAGCAGTTCACAATTATAAAGGTCCCCCCCCAAACAATCCATGAGAGGTAGCCCAGATTGTGAAATAGAGTCCAGATCTTTTTGAACCCACTGTCTTGCCCTTTGTCTTATTTCCTCTAGACGGTACATACCTCAGGAATGATACAGAAGAACATGACCTTTCAGCAGAGCCTTCAGGACACCCAACTGCCCCAAACCCCAGCTGCTCATATCCTGTCGCGCATTGTAAAGTTTTCCGACGTCCCGAGAAATCCTACTCGTGTTTCGAATGCGGAGAACGTTTTTCTTGGAAGCCCGATTATCTGAAGCATAAAATAATTCACCCGAAAGAGAAGCCGCATTCCTGTCCAATATGCGATAAATCTTTTTCGGACAAATCCTACCTTATCCGACACGAAAGAGTTCACACAAAGGAGAAACCGTTTTCGTGTTCTAAATGCGAGAAGTGCTTTACCGACAAGTCGTCTCTCACCATACATGAGAGAGTTCACACCGGGGAGAAGCCGTATATATGTATGGAATGCCGGAAAGGTTTTACTCAGAAATCCGATCTCATCAAACACGAAAGAATTCACACGGGAGAGAGGCCCTACTCCTGCTTGGTATGCGGGAAAGATTTCTCTTACAACTCCGATCTCATAAAACATAAGAGAGTTCACACGGGAGAGAGGCCGTATCCGTGTTTAGAATGTGGGAAGCCGTTTGCCCACAAATCGGATCTTATTAAACACGAGAGAATTCATAAAGGGTTGAAGCCCTATTCCTGCTGCGTATGTGGGAAATGCTTTTCTCAGAAAGCGCACCTCATGAAACATGGCAGGGTTCACGCCGGGCAAACTATAAATGATAACTCTTCTGTAGGTCTAGATATTGTCACACATACACATTAGGTAGACCGACTCGTAATTTTTTTGTATTAACTATCACACAGGCGCAAAACCCTTCCTTTGAAGTCGTTGCTGTATTAGGGTATTTTTTAAAATGCCTATGGAATCGCCGTGCTTGCTACGAGGATCGGATGTTTTTTCCGGTCCGAATAGTTTGTGTATTTAAATAGTAAATCCACTCTCTTATCATGAAACTGTATTTAAATCCCTTTTTTTTATATTTTATTTTAATTTTATATACATGGGAAGCTACAGGTTGGTATATTCTGTTTTAAAGCGGACCAAAACCCCCATTTTTTTACTAGCATCCCCTGAATTGCTCCCCTGAATTTCTCGCCCTATGAAGAGGCTAAATCAATAGTATTGGATCAAAAGCACACCACACACCAGATATTGCTTTGCAATTAAAACTTGTATTAAGGTATCAGAAGTATATATACAATGATACAAAAGAGATACTAAAATGACCAAAACCAAGAACTGGACGCGCACAGCCCACAATATTGTACTAAGTGGGGGTGCCAAAACAGACTGAGCCTGTCTCAACTAACATAGAAACCAATGGAAAGGGGATTCTGGAAGCCCCGCACAGGTCCCCAGAAAGTCTGCACTCCACCCACAATTATCTGAATGATGTAACTATGCCACAATGCTAAATGCTATAAAAATGTACAGTTTATTGAAGATTGAAAATATGAAAAGACTCCAATGGGAGCCAATACACACAACATTACAAAAAAGACAATATTAAAAAACATATACACACAATACTAAAACACAGGGGGGTTAGAAAGAGGGTAATTGGGCTATAAAATTATAATACAGCAGATGTTAATCAAAATATGTAATACATCTTATTGCCAACATTAAACACAGGATCAATAAGATACTCTATCACACAATTAAATGCCCTGGATAGGGACTAGCAAGCAGTGCTTAAACCGGACCTTCACCCTGATTTAATGAAAAGCCCAAACTCTTAAAAAACAATTCCTCAGCATCTAAAATTAATATATTTTACATGTTTAGTCACTAATTTATTATACTTTCCCCCACTGGGCTGCAACTCTGTTCGGGAATTTAGGATACGGGCGCCGCCATCTTGACTCAGAAGCATCACACTTACTGAGGAGAGGAGAGTGGGATAAGGTACAGGGGGGCGGGTTATAGCTGTGCTTTGCTCAGACAGAGCAGAGCTGGGGTCAGGGAAAGGTCAGCAGTCCCAGAATGCAGAGCAGCACAGCCACTTCCTGTTTACAGGCACTTCCTGTTTGCAGGCTGCCTGCAAAAATGGCAGCTTCCATAAGCCGCCATCTTGGATGTTTAAAGGCTTATAAAATGCAGTAGATGCAGGTAGGATGATTTTTAATGTGAGCAATCTGTATGTACAGGGTGTGGGAAACATATAAGATAGACTCTTATTTAGAGTGAAGGTCCGCTTTAAACATAACCCAATATACACTATAATAAGATCCTAGCTCAGTGTCTGCTAGTGAAACCAGAAGACACTGAACAAGTGCTGGCAATGAGGAAATAGTCAGAAAACAATATACAGGCGATGATTACATTACCGCATAAGATGTCCTGCCCGCCTCAAAACCCCCGTGTGTGCCGGCCCGCCGACGCGTTCCGTGGATTCCCCACTTCACCAGGGCGCAGGAATGCCCTCTTTCTAACCCCCCTGTGTTTTAGTATTGTGCGTATATGTTTTTTAATATTGTCTTTTTTGTAATGTTGTGTGTATTGGCTCCCGTTGGAGTCTTTTCATATTTTCAATCTTCAATAAACTGTACATTTTTATAGCATTTTAGCATTGTGGCATAGTTACATCATTCAGATAATTGTGGGTGGAGTGCAGACTTTCTGGGGACCTGTGCGGGGCTTCCAGAATCCCCTTTCCATTGGTTACATAAGATATACTATACTATTCAGTGAAAAAAGGATACAGTATGCAGTTCTGTATATATTGGGTTCAGGATGTCATCAGGAGCAGCAAAAAGGAAAGTATATGTATATATAATTTGTATATGTATATATAATTTATATATATATATATATATATATATATATATATATATATAGCTAGTGCTAATATTCATATACTTTCCTTTTTGCTGCGAACGCTCCTGATGACATCCTGAACCCAATATATACAGAACTACATACTGTATCCTTTTTTTCACTGAATAATATAGTATATCTTTTGTATCTTTGTATATATACTTCTGATACCTTAATACAAGTTTAAATTGCAAAGCAATATCTGGTGTGTGGTGTGCTTTTGATCCAATACTATTGATTTAGCGTGTTCTATTTGAGGTGTTAAGTGGCGAGACACCTCGGATCTTAATAGCACCCTCTCAGTCTTTTTTCTCTCAATTTCCGGTGTGCCGATTACCAACGACTAATATTATTGTGTATATCCCCCTATGAAGAGTACACTTACCCGATTTTTAATGCTCCTGACTCACACTAATGCCAGATAATGGCGCCTGTTTTAGCTGTAAAGCTCCGCCTCCTCCATTCTTTGCCACTGTTGTGTGTGGCATTGATGTCATTGCCGCACCTATGCAATGACTGATCGCCTGCTATATAACACCGAGGGACAGCAAAAAAAAATCAGTGTTCCAGGTCCATTTGAAAAGTGAAAATATCCACTTCTAGTTCTATACTATAGTTCTATATATAGTTCTATACTCTAGAAGGGAGTATTGGCAGGGGCTTCGGGCAAATGTATTTCAAAAGTTTAGTGGGTTTTGGTCCGCTTTAAACTAAGTGAGCACAAAAATACAGACGTCTTGATAACAGCTACTGTTAAAGATCCAAAAAAGCACATTAGCCACATATTGTCAGCTTTGTCAAGCTTTAGATTAATTAGATTAAACAGCCCAAAGAAGAAAAGAGGGAGAAGAAAAAAAGGAGGGGCTTCCAATCTTGGAATAAAGCATTCGGTACCTCTTATTATACCACAAATTATACCAAGAGGAGAACAATCGAAGCTTGGTAGAGAATAACTGTTGATCCAAGGAGACCAGATCTTCCAAGAAGTTGTGTAAAAGTAATTTTCGCAAAAGGCATTTGTATTGACCCTGTTTTTAAACCCCTGAGGGCAGATCCCAAATGTTTTACCTTGAAATCCTTCCATATCTTCCATCAGTTTACATATACGAGACAAGCCTCTGTCGGGATGTGACAGTGGGCCAGAGACTTCTATGAACAGCCTGACACAGGGCACGATAGAAGCATTCCATAACGGCCTGTTGGGAATCGAGTACAAACTGACCATAAACTTTGTCCAAAATGCAGCTGTTTTATTCTTAATGGTTCTTCTACCCAACCCATTATTGTGTATATAAATGTGACTTGAATAAATTCTTTTTTTAATTCTTGTATCCTCACTGCATAAAATAATAATAATCAATGCATAGACGGCCATTGCATGCTTGCGCACACATAGGAATTCATCCTCCAAATTTAACCCATCCATCCGTGCAGTGAGTATACACATGCCTGGAGCAGTGGGCTGCCCTAATTACAGAGGGGTTGGGTGCCTTGCTCAAGAGGACTTCAATCATGTCCCAGGACCGGGATTCGAACCTTGCCACCCTCCGGTCACAAGTCCGCTCCCTTACCTCTAGGCCACAACTGCCCCCAAAATGACAATGCTTTAAAGTGGACCAACACCCAGGGGTGATCGGCCCGGGAATCTATAAGATCCCCGGGCCGATCACCTCCCTCACCGCGGGACATCCGAGATCGGGATGTCCCGCGGGGAGAAACCCCCCCCAAAAGCCCCAAAAAACCTTACCTTATAGGCGACGGATCAGCCGCCGCCTCCCGCGCGCCCCTCTAGAAGTTCGTGCGCCCGCGCTGGCCATTCACAAATGCACGCCCTGTAAGAGGGACGCGTGGGAGGCGGCGGCTGATCACAAAGCCCGTGCCGGCCATTCACAAATGCACGCCCTGTAAGAGGGACGCGCGGGAGGCGGCGGCTGATCACAAAGCCCGCGCCGGCCACTCACAAATGCACGCCCTGTAAGAGGAACGCGCGGGAGGCGGCGGCGGCGGCTGATCACAAAGCCCGTGCCGGCCATTCACAAATGCACGCCCTGTAAGAGGGACGCGCGGGAGGCGGCGGCTGATCACAAAGCCCGCGCCGGCCATTCACAAACGCACGCCCTGTAAGAGGGACGCGCGGGAGGTGGTGGCGGCGGCAGCTGATCACAAAGCCCGCGCCGGCCATTCACAAATGCACGCCCTGTAAGAGGGACGCGCGGGAGGTGGCGGCGGCAGCAGCTGATCACAAAGCCCGCGCCGGCCATTCACAAAAGCACGCCCTGTAAGAGGGACGCGCGGGAGGTGGCGGCTTATGCGTCGCTTGTCCGTCGACGAAAAGGTACGTTTTTTGGGGGGGTTTCACACAGCGGGGCATCCTGATCTCGGATGCCCCGCTGAAGTGGACCAACACCCAGGATAGTGAAAATCCTGGGTGTTGGTCCACTTTAACTAGAAATCTATGAATAAATCCAAAAATGTAAAAATCTTAAGGTCAGAACAGATACAACAGCAGAGTTTCAATAATCCTCATGGGCCATATAAAAAACACATGTTGGGGATTCCATTCTGTATATAAAGTTTCTTTCTACTCTAATTCTACCTCTGCGTAATTCATCAAAGAACGTGCAGAAATCCCGTCTTCGGCATATAATTGCACTCACCTGATCTACTGGGCTCTCTCTTTAAGAGGCAGCCGGTCTCACTTGTTACTCCAAATCTAGTTCTTACTCCACATTTTCTCAATGATTTTTCAAATTATCACTTCAGATCAACATAAAATCAAAAAGAATCCCCCATAGTGTAATACAATTCCCACATAGGCCTCGATTCAATAAGAATTCTCACTGTGGTAAAAAATTCAGTTCATGAGAAAAAAAGTTTGAGAATGTCCCTGTTACTGAATCACCAGATAAAAAGACAATGAAAGTCAATGGCAGCTTTTACTACAGTGTAGAAAGGAGGAAACAGTTTCCTTCCTATTTTCTCATGAATTGAATTTTTTACTACCGTGAGAATCTTTTTCAACTCTTATTGAATCGAGGCCGTAGTATTTAATAAAGAATAAGCTCACAATATTCGAAGCAAAACTCGCTTTCAGCAACCGTGTCTCCAAAGTGGTGTCCTGCTCTGGATACCTTGACGTTTCAGCTCCAGGCGGCACAACAATGGGCTAATGTAGCCTATATAACCCGGGATCCATCCTCGCTGCGAGTAGTGACATCACTTCCGGTTATGTTCTACAGCATCAACACATTTTGTTTATGCCAGGACTTTGGCAAGACATGTTCATGTTACCGTGGACCCTATTAGTCACCTTAGCAGCAGATCACTCAGGAATGTGGGGGTACAATTTTCAGGATTTCTACAGGGCTTCCAGTGGATGGGCATCCCATAGCTGCTTTAGAAGACTTTAAAGGGAACCAGGTGCGTGGCAAACACCTGGAAGTAACAGTAAAGGGAGACCCTATAAACGAGGGTGAGGACAAATCATGGCTGTAAGGGGGGGTGAGGACACATCACAGCTGTAAAGGAGGGCGAGAACACATCACAGCTGTAAAGAAGGGTAAATGATGCATCATGGCTGTAAGGGAGAGTGAGGACACATCACGGCTGTAAAGGAGGGCGAGGACACATCACAGCTGTAAAGAAGGGTAAATGATGCATCATGGCTGTAAGGGCGAGTGAGAACACTTCACAGCTGTAAAGGAGGGCTAGGACACATCACAGCTGTAAAGGAGGGTAAAGGATACATCATGGCTGTAAGGGCGAGTGAGAACACTTCACAGCTGTAAAGGAGGGCGAGGACACATCACAGCTGTAAAGGAGGGTAAAGGATACATCATGGCTGTAAGGGAGAGTGAGGACACATCACAGCTGTAAAGGCGGGTGAGGACACTTCACGGCTGTAAAGGAGGGCGAGGACACATCACAGCTGTAAAAGAGGGTGAGGAGACATAGCTTTAAAGGATGGGGAGGACACCTCACGGCTGTAAAGGAGGAGGAGGATACCTCACGGCTGTAAAGGAGGGCGAGGAGACATCATAGCTGTAAAGGATGGGGAGGACACCTCACGGCTGTAAAGGAGCGCGAGGACACATCACAGCTGTAAAGGAGGGTGAGGACACATCACAGCTGTAAAGGATGGGGAGGACACCTCACGGCTGTAAAGGAGGGGGGAGGACACATCACGGCTGTAAAGGAGGGTGAGGACACATCACAGCTGTAAAGGATGGGGAGGACACCTCACGGCTGTAAAGGAGGGGGGAGGACACATCACGGCTGTAAAGAAGGGTGAGGACACATCACAGCTGTAAAGGAGGGTGAGGACACATCACAGCTGTAAAGGATAGGGAGGACACTTCACGGCTGTAAAGGAGGGGGGAGGACACATCACAGCTGTAAAAGAGGGTGAGGAGACATAGCTTTAAAGGATGGGGAGGACACCTCATGGCTGTAAAGGAGGAGGAGGATACCTCACGGCTGTAAAGGAGGGCGAGGATACATCACAGCTGTAAAGGAGGGTGAGGACACATCACAGCTGTAAAGGATAGGGAGGACACTTCACGGCTGTAAAGGAGGGGGGAGGACACATCACAGCTGTAAAAGAGGGTGAGGAGACATAGCTTTAAAGGATGGGGAGGACACCTCATGGCTGTAAAGGAGGAGGAGGATACCTCACGGCTGTAAAGGAGGGCGAGGAGACATCATAGCTGTAAAGGATGGGGAGGACACCTCACGGCTGTAAAGGAGCGCGAGGACACATCACAGCTGTAAAGGAGGGTGAGGACACATCACAGCTGTAAAGGAGGGTGAGGACACATCAAGTCACACAGGTAAGCTTGTCTGTCGGGAGTGAAATGTCTGATCTTGCTGGCTCTACCCCAGCCTACCACCAGGCCGGGCACATGGCCAAATCCCTTCGCTGCCAACTGGATCTGGGCACATACTGTACCAGAGCTACTGTACTGCCGCCACCATCTTGCTAGCTGCCTATAAGTCATCCCCTGAAAATAAGCCCTAGTATCTATTTTTGCGGGGAAAAATTAACATAAGACCTGTCTTACTTTTGGGGAAACGCAGTATTTGTGCTCACTTTGCATCATAATAAAGGAATCTCCATTTGTCTCGGCTGTTTGAGTCTTTAGTTGTCTAGTTGCCTTCAGCTGAGTTATAAGACAGACTTGACAGGGCCCCAATTAATATTGGTACCAGGGCCCGTCACAATTAGCTACACCACTGATAAAGACCTTTTGTTGAGCTTAAACCTTGCTAGCCCTTCCCCTTGCCAACTGAAAGTCCCTCTACAAGTCTGTTTGCCTCCTAGCCTTCCCCTAAAGCACACCCAAACTTCACCGGGTGTCCCAGTTAGAGCATCCCCTTCCCTTATTTTAAGAATGCATGTTAGGCCATCAGAATATACCCCCCGGGCCAGAGAATAGACTCTTCTTACTTCTTTTTATTGGTGGCAGCTGGCAGGCCAGTGACATCACAGCTCCCGTCAGGCCCAGGAGACATGCCAGTCACCAGCGTACCGTTTGGCCCACACAGGGTCACCCACTATGTGCCCTTTATACAGACAACACAGGATGGATTTTTACCCCTTGCCCCTCTAGCAAACAACATGAGTGCTGATTGGACGAGAGCCTGCGAACGCACCATGGGAGTGTAAATGGAGGTAAACAAACTAGGGATTTCACACACAGGGGCATCCCAAATAAGGCTGCCGCTATAAAGTGGACCAAAACCCAGATGAGTGAAAATCTTGGGCCGCTTTAAACCTCATTAACTTAAAGCGGACCAAAACCCATATTTTTAACTGGCATTCTCCAAATTGCTCTACCCATGAGAAGTACCTTTTGGCAATTATTCCTGCTTTACTCTGCTGCTGCTTGTTTTAGCTTTAAAGCCCCGCCTCCTCTATTCATCGACACTGTAGTGAGTGGCAATGATGTCATTGCCACACTTATGCAATGACTGGTAGTCTAAAATCCTACAGAGGGACAGCAAAAATGTCAGTGTTCCAGGACAATTCTGTAGATGAAAATATCCATGTCTAGGTCTACACCTATGATGGGAGTATTGGCAGGTGCTTTCGCCAGGGGCGCACTTACCGCAAGGCAAACCTAGGCCCGTGCCTCGCTCAGCAGAGGTAGCAACCCCCCCCCCCCGGCTTGGCGGCACCAGCATTCGCACCTCTCCCCGCTCGGCGGCTCTAGCGCCTGCAAACCCTCCCCCGCACGGCGACTCCGGCATCCGCACCTCCTCCTCTCGGCAGCTCTGCCGCCCGCACCACGAACCCGACCCCCCGTTCGACAGCTCCGACCCCACCAACACATCACGGCTGTATAGGAGGGTGAGGACACATCACGGCTGTAAAGGAGGGTGAGGACACATCACAGCTATAAAGGAGGGGGAGGATACATCACAGCTATAAAGGAGGGTGAGGACACATCACGGCTGTAAAGGAGGGTGAGGACACATCACAGATGTTAAGGTGGGTGAGACCACATCACGGCTGTAAAGGAGGGGGAGGACACATCACAGCTATAAAAGAGGGTGAGGACACATCACGGCTGTAAAGGAGGGTGAGGACACATCATGGCTGTAAAGGAGGGGGAGGACACATTACAGATGTTAAGGTGGGTGAGAACACATCACGGCTGTAAAGGAGGGGGAGGACACTTCACGGATGTAAAGGAGGGGGAGGACACATCACAGCTATAAAAGAGGGTGAGGACACATCACAGCTATAAAGGAGGGGGGAGGACACATCACAGCTATAAAGGAGGGGGGAGGACACATCACAGCTATAAAGGAGGGGGGAGGACACATCACAGCTATAAAGGAGGGGGGAGGACACTTCACGGATGTAAAGGATGGGGAGGACACATCACGGATGTAAAGGAGGGGGAGGACACTTCACGGATGTAAAGGAGGGGGAGGACACATCACAGCTATAAAGGAGGGGGAGGACACTTCACGGATGTAAAGGAGGGGGAGGACACATCATGGATGTAAAGGAGGGGGAGGACACATCACAGCTATAAAGGAGGGTGAGGACACATCACGGCTGTAAAGGAGGGTGAGGACACATCATGGCTGTAAAGGAGGGGGGAGGACACTTCACAGATGTTAAGGTGGGTGAGAACACATCACGGCTGTAAAGGAGGGGGAGGACACTTCATGGATGTAAAGGAGGGGGAGGACACATCACAGCTATAAAGGAGGGGGGAGGACACATCACAGCTATAAAGGAGGGGGAGGACACTTCACGGATGTAAAGGAGGGGGAGGACACATCACAGCTATAAAGGAGGGGGAGGACACTTCACGGATGTAAAGGATGGGGAGGACACATCACGGATGTAAAGGATGGGGAGGACACTTCACGGATGTAAAGGAGGGGGAGGACACTTCACGGATGTAAAGGAGGGGGAGGACACATCACAGATGTTAAGGTGGGTGAGAACACATCACGGCTGTAAAGGAGGGGGAGGACACATCACGGATGTAAAGGAGGGGGAGGACACTTCACGGATGTAAAGGAGGGGGAGGACACATCACGGATGTAAAGGAGGGGGAGGACACTTCACGGATGTAAAGGAGGGGGAGGACACATCACAGCTATAAAGGAGGGGGAGGACACATCACAGCTATAAAGGAGGGGAGGACACATCACAGCTATAAAGGAGGGGGACACATCATGGCTGTAAAGGAGGGTGAGGACACATCACGGCTATAAAGGAGGGGAGGACACATCACAGCTATAAAGGAGGGGGACACATCATGGCTGTAAAGGAGGGTGAGGACACATCACAGATGTTAAGGTGGGTGAGAACACATCACGGCTGTAAAGGAGGGGGAGGACACATCACGGATGTAAAGGAGGGTGAGGACACATCACAGCTATAAAAGAGGGTGAGGACACATCACGGCTGTAAAGGAGGGGGAGGACACATCACGGCTGTAAAGGAGGGTGAGGACACATCACGGCTGTAAAGGAGGAGGAGGACATATCACGGATGTAAAGGAGGGAGAGGACACATCATGGATGTAAAGGAGGGAGAGGACACATCATGGATGTAAAGGAGGGGGAGGTCGACCTCCTTTACAGGTCGCCCTTAAATACTCACCTATCCCTGGTCCTATTGTGCACGCGCGGACGCACAGCCATTCAGGACGCTCAGCTCCACTTGTCTATATCCGCTAAGGGGCAAATGGAGCCGAGCGTGCCGACAGCCACATCCCCGCTAGCGTTTAGCAGGGTGCTTGTCCACTGGGTATTCACAAATGCTTGGCACAGACGCACATCTATAGGGTGTAGCATAGCGTGGCCAAGGCCTGCACATGTGCGGATGGATCAGATAAGGTTTCCGGGAACTCAGGGAGGCATTTCAGACAGCGGGCCACACAGCCGCATGCCAACTTGCCTCCAATCCCAGCATGCCTCACTCATACAGAGAGCTCAGTCACATGAAGGGTTACTGCCTCCAATCCCAGCATGCCTCACTCATACAGAGAGAGCTCAGTCACATGAAGGGTTAATGCCTCCAATCCCAGCATGCCTCACTCATGACAGAGAGAGCTCAGTCACATGAAGGGTTAATGCCTCCAATCCCAGCATGCTTCACTCATACAGAGAGAGCTCAGTCACATGAAGGGTTAATGCCTCCAATCCCAGCATGCCTCACTCATACAGAGAGAGAGAGAGCTCAGTCACATGAAGGGTTAATGCCTCCAATCCCAGCATGCCTCACTCATACAGAGAGAGAGCTCAGTCACATGAAGGGTTAATGCCCCCAATCCCAGCATGCCTCACTCATACAGAGAGAGCTCAGTCACGTGAAGGGTTAATGCCTCCAATCCCAGCATGCCTCACTCATACAGAGAGAGCTCAGTCACATGAAGGGTTACTGCCTCCAATCCCAGCATGCCTCACTCATACAGAGAGAGCTCAGTCACGTGAAGGGTTAATGCCTCCAATCCCAGCATGCCTCACTCATACAGAGAGAGAGCTCAGTCACATGAAGGGTTAATGCCTCCAATCCCAGCATGCCTCACTTATACAGAGAGAGAGCTCAGTCACATGAAGGGTTAATGCCTCCAATCCCAGCATGCCTCCAATCCCAGCATGCCTCACTCATACAGAGAGAGCTCAGTCACATGAAGGGTTAATGCCTCCAATCCCAGCATGCCTCCAATCCCAGCATGCCTCACTCATACAGAGAGAGCTCAGTCACGTGAAGGGTTAATGCCTCCAATCCCAGCATGCCTCACTCATACAGAGAGAGCTCAGTCACATGAAGGGTTAATGCCTCCAATCCCAGCATGCCTCACTTATACAGAGAGAGCTCAGTCACATGAAGGGTTAATGCCTCCAATCCCAGCATGCCTCCAATCCCAGCATGCCTCACTCATACAGAGAGAGCTCAGTCACATGAAGGGTTAATGCCTCCAATCCCAGCATGCCTCCAATCCCAGCATGCCTCACTCATACAGAGAGAGCTCAGTCACGTGAAGGGTTAATGCCTCCAATCCCAGCATGCCTCACTCATACAGAGAGAGAGCTCAGTCACATGAAGGGTCAATGCCTCCAATCCCAGCATGGCTCACTCATACAGAGAGAGCTCAGTCACATGAAGGGTTAATGCCCCCCAATCCCAGCATGCCTCACTCATTCAGAGAGAGAGCTCAGTCACATGAAGGGTTAATGCCTCCAATCCCAGCATGCCTCACTCATACAGAGAGAGAGCTCAGTCACATGAAGGGTTAATGCCTCCAATCCCAGCATGCTCTGCTCAGAGTAGGTGTAGCGTCATCGAGTTTCTGTCCAGTGTCCAAACTGGCTACACATCTGAGAGTGCGGCGGCCATTTTCCTGTAGCCCGCAGAACTGTGCCTATATATTTCTTTCATTTTAAAATGTAGAATAAAAGATAAGAAGCATGTTACTCCGGCAGTCACACAGAAGATACAATGATGTGTGGCGGCTACAGACATCTCCCTGTAGTGCAACAAGAAAGTGTCCTCAGTAGCGGAGGCGGCCATGTTGGTGTAGCCAGAGGAGGTCGCAGTAGGCCGTATTCGCACAGTTTTCTCGGTGGAGCGGTCACCACAGAGAAGGTAATAATGGCGCCACTTGCCTATTGTTTAACTGAAGTTTATTAATAGTGGTGATGAAATATATGGAGGGCGCAGAGCCACTGAAGGAGCAGATAGAAGCCATGGGCTGAAGTGAGATGAGGCTGGCTGCTACTGGCTGCTTGGGGTACTGGGGGATCCCTAAGTGGGCCCTTAAACCGGACCTTCAGCGTGATTTATTGAAAAGCCCAAACCCTGAAAAAACGATTCCCCACCATTTACAGTTAAGTTTTTAGTCACATACTTATTATTATTTTCCCCACTGGGCTGCAACTCTGTTCAGGACTTTAGGATATGGGCACCGTCATCTTGCCTCAGAAGCATTACACTTACTGAGGAGAGTGGGATAAAGTACAGGGGGCGGGTTATAACTGTGCTTTGCTCAGAAAGAGCAGAGCTGGGGTCAGGAAAAGGTCAACAATCCCAGAATGCAGAGCAGCACAGTCAGAAGACACTTGCTGGCTGCCTGATGTCCCATGAGCCGCCATCTTGGATGTTTAACATATAAGATAGGCTCTTATTCAGGGTGAGGGTCTGGATTAATGTGGCCAATCTGTGTGTACAGGGTGTGGGGAACATATAAGATAGGCTCTTATTTAAGGTGAGGGTTCGGATTAATGTGGGCAATGTGTATGTACAGGGTGTGGGAAACATATAAGATAGGCTCTTATTCAGGGTGAGGGTCTGGATTAATGTGGGCAATCTGTATGTACAGGGTGTGGGAAACATATAACATAGGCTCTTATTCAGGGTGAAGGTCCGGATTAATGTGGGCAATCTGTATGTACAGGGGGGAAACATATAAGATAGGCTCTTATTCAAGGTGAGGGTCCGGATTAATGTGGGCAATCTGTATGTACAGGGTGTGGGAAACATATAAGATAGGCTCTTATTCAGGGTGAAGGTCCAGATTAGTGTGAGCAATCTGTATGTACAGGGTGTGGGAAACATATAAAATAGGCTCTTATTCAGAGTGAAGGTCCGGATTAATGTGAGCAATCTGTATGTACAGGGTGTGGGAAACATATAAAATAGGCTCTTATTCAGAGTGAAGGTCCGGATTAATATGAGCAATCTGTATGTACAGGGTGTGGGAAACATATAAGATAGGCTCCTATTCAGGGTGAGGGTCTGGATTAATGTGGGCAATCTGTATGTACAGGGTGTGGGAAACATATAAGATAGGCTCTTATTCAGAGTGAAGGACCGCTTTAAGTGGAACAAAACCGGGGCAGGCTGGCTCTAAAATCTATAAGATTCCAGGGGCCGGCACTTGGCTTTCCCCTTGGGCATCTAAAATTCGGATGCCCCGCTGTGTGAACCCCCCCCCTCCCCCGGGGTGCCACAACACTTCCTGGTTTCCTTGCCGATGTAAATACCGGCTGCATCCCCGGCTCCTGCCGCCAGCGTATCTGAACGGCGAGTCGATCGCTCTCCCGATTTCCAGTAACAGAGCCGCTTGCCAAGCATTAAACATGTGGCGACATCTGATTGGACAAGAGCCCACACCCATGCTGCAAGATCGAGGAAAGGAGAGTGTTTGTGGGCGATCTGGGGGGGGGGGGGGGGGGTTCACACAGCAGGGAGTCCCACATCGGGGAATCCCCCAGGGCAGGGAATAATACCCTATGCATGGAATAGCGCTAATTGGACGGGTGTATGGCTGACTTGAACATGCCGCGAGTACGCACCAGCTAAAGGGAAACCGGAGATGCGACCTGTGATTGCGGGATAGAAATGCCAAAAAGGTGATTTGGTTTTGGGGGGGTTCAGACTGCGGGACATTTCAGACTTCAAGAGGATTGTTGGACCTAAAGTGGACCAAAACCCAGGATTTTGAGTAGCCTGGGTTTTGATTCTTGCCTCCGGGAGCGCCTTGTGTGAAACCCCCCCAGGTTGCCCGAACAAACTCACCTCTTCCCGGTCTTGCGGCCGCTCGTCCAATCAGCGCGCCCTTGGATCCGCTCCCGCCCCTTAGTCTAAGGCGAGCGGATCCGAGCGCGTCGTCGGCCACATCCCCTGCTACCGCCTAACAGGGAGTGTGCCCACACCGGCCATTCACAAATGCCTAAAGCGGGCACGCGCCCTGCTAGAGGGATAGCGGAAATGTGGGCGCTGATCGTTAGACCGGGAAAGAAGGTGAGTTTATAGGCAACCTGGGGGGGGGGGGGGGGTTCACGCAGTGGGGCATCCCGATTCTGGATGCCCCGGAGGGCAGGAATCGATCAGCCCGGGAATCTTATGGATTCCTGGGCCAATTTCCGTGGCTTTTGGTCCACTTTAAAATAAAAAGTGGCTGATTCAGGGCTTATCCCAATTCACCCGAGGAGCCTTATTTGGCTTTAGGTCTGCTTTAACTGAAAGGGGAGAAGCTTGCTGCATGAATAGATTTAATGGCAGGTTTGAACGAGCAGATAAATGAAGCGTTTGCTCGATGAGTGACCGACCCTACAAATCTTCTGCAATTGAACGGCTTGCATTCAGGCGCTGAAGATTTGTCTGTTAAAGTGGAACAAAACCCAGGATTTTCACTATCCTGGGTTTTGGTCCACTTCGGTGGGGCACCCCCATTGGGCTGTGTGAAACCCCCCAGAACGCCCGGAAACACTCACCTCACCACGCTCCTACGCAGGCACTCGTCCAATCAGAGCGCTCAGAGCCTCTGTGGTATGCACGTACAAGCGGCGTCCAACCTCAGCGGCTCTGAGCGATGGAGGCCGCGTCTCGCACTTCCCTCTAACAGGGAGCGCGCCCGCGCCGGCCATTCACAAACGGAATGACATAGTCACGGCAGATGCTCTCATTGGATGAGATCCCGCACATGCGCCGTTGGAACTGGGAAGAGGTAAATGAAAAGCGGCGTTCTGGGGGGGTTTCACACAGCGTGGTATCCCAACTTGGGATGCCCCGGGGACTGAAAATATTCCAGGAAGGTCAAATTCACGGGTTTTATTCTGCTTTAAAGTGGACCAAAACCCACACCGATCGGCCCCGGAATTGCAGATGAATTTCCCCCCCCCCCCCCCCCGGGGCATCCAAAATCGGGATTCCTCGCTTTGTGAAACCCCCCAGGTCGCCTTGTTTCCCAGTCCAATGGCGCGTGTACGAGCCGTAGCCGCATCCCCGCTATCCCTCTAGCAGGGCGCGTACATGTACCAGGTATTTGTGAATGGCCGTCGCGAGCACGCTCCCTGTTAGAGGGTAGAGGGGGGATGCGCCCGCCAGCACGCTCGGAGACACTCGCCTTAGGCGCTGTGACGTCAGCGGCTCTGAGCGCGCGGATTGGACGAGCAGCAACTAATGGACTACCAATGAATACCAACAGGGGTGCACACCCAAGGGGAACTAATACCAAATATAGTAATACAATGTTGGGGCTCTGGAGAAGCCCCCGAAGGAACACCTTATAAGAAAAGGTGGCACACCCAAAAATATGTACAAAATAATTAAAAAATAAGTTTATTTAGAAAATAAAGGCTCTGCATAACACTAGACACATGAGGAAAAATTTCAAAAACATTAAAGACAAACTGTGGGGAACCCAAACATAAGGCTCTAGAGCAGTGGTTCTCAACCTTTCTAATGCCGTGACCCCGCAATACAGTTCCTCATGTTACGGTGACCCCGCAATACAGTTCCTCATGTTACGGTGACCCCGCAATACAGTTCCTCATGTTACGGTGACCCCGCAATACAGTTCCTCATGTTGCGGTGACCCCGCAATACAGTTCCTCATGTTACGGTGACCCCGCAATACAGTTCCTCATGTTGCGGTGACCCCGCAATACAGTTCCTCATGTTACGGTGACCCCGCAATACAGTTCCTCATGTTGCCATGACCCCGCAATACAGTTCCTCATGTTACGGTGACCCCGCAATACAGTTCCTCATGTTACGGTGACCCCGCAATACAGTTCCTCATGTTACAGTGACCCCGCAAAACAGTTCCTCATGTTGCTGTGACCCCGCAATACAGTTCCTCATGTTGCAGTGACCCCGCAATACAGTTCCTCATGTTACGGTGACCCCGCAATACAGTTCCTCATGTTACAGTGACCCCGCAAAACAGTTCCTCATGTTGCTGTGACCCCGCAATACAGTTCCTCATGTTGCTGTGACCCCGCAATACAGTTCCTCATGTTACAGTGACCCCGCAAAACAGTTCCTCATGTTGCTGTGATCCCGCAATACAGTTCCTCATGTTGCAGTGACCCCGCAATACAGTTCCTCATGTTACAGTGACCCCGCAAAACAGTTCCTCATGTTACGGTGACCCCGCAATACAGTTCCTCATGTTGCAGTGACCCCGCAATACAGTTCCTCATGTTACAGTGACCCCGCAAAACAGTTCCTCATGTTACGGTGACCCCGCAATACAGTTCCTCATGTTGCAGTGACCCCGCAATACAGTTCCTCATGTTGCAGTGACCCCGCAATACAGTTCCTCATGTTGCAGTGACCCCGCAATACAGTTCCTCATGTTGCTGTGACCCCGCAATACAGTTCCTCATGTTGCTGTGACCCCGCAATACAGTTCCTCATGTTGCTGTGACCCCGCAATACAGTTCCTCATGTTACGGTGACCCCGCAATACAGTTCCTCATGTTACAGTGACCCCGCAATACAGTTCCTCATGTTACGGTGACCCCGCAATACAGTTCCTCATGTTACGGTGACCCCCGCAATACAGTTCCTCATGTTACAGTGACCCCGCAATACAGTTCCTCATGTTACGGTGACCCCGCAATACAGTTCCTCATGTTACGGTGACCCCGCAATACAGTTCCTCATGTTACGGTGACCCCGCAATACAGTTCCTCATGTTACGGTGACCCCGCAATACAGTTCCTCATGTTACGGTGACCCCGCAATACAGTTCCTCATGTTACAGTGACCCCGCAATACAGTTCCTCATGTTGCGGTGACCCCGCAATACAGTTCCTCATGTTACGGTGACCCCGCAATACAGTTCCTCATGTTGCGGTGACCCCGCAATACAGTTCCTCATGTTACGGTGACCCCGCAATACAGTTCCTCATGTTGCGGTGACCCCGCAATACAGTTCCTCATGTTACGGTGACCCCGCAATACAGTTCCTCATGTTGCGGTGACCCCGCAATACAGTTCCTCATGTTGCGGTGACCCCGCAATACAGTTCCTCATGTTGCGGTGACCCCGCAATACAGTTCCTCATGTTACGGTGACCCCGCAATACAGTTCCTCATGTTGCGGTGACCCCAAACCAAAAAATAATGTTGGTGGCTACTTCAAAACTGTAATTTTGCTACAGTTATGATTGGGAATGTAAATACCTGATTATGTATTCTCATTGCTACAAATCAAACATAATTTAAACATAGTGATTAATCACAAAAACAATATTTAATTATATCTTGAGAAATATTTATTACTAATTCTAATAAATAACATTTCACCATGGCATAGCATGTGTCGGAAACTGTCATTTCTCCGCCTCTTATTGAAATTAATAGGAGGCTGCGGCGGATTGTGTGGTAACTGGAGATTCTCGGGAGCTCTCTTCCACAAAATCCGCCGCACTCACAATGAGATCAATAGGAGGCGGATTCAATGCCGGAGACCGCTGATTTCAGCAGTTTCCTCATTCAGAATATGGGAAAATAGTGGGAGATATGGGAGATAATTATACATTGGGGAACAGTGTGAGCTACATCTTATAGTGTCTCTTATAGTATAAGACACTGTGTAAATGTATGGTGCTTTGTGTACTGTGTAATGATTACACACAAAGCACCTTACACTTACTACAGTATTGTGTGTATGGTGTGTGCACTGTTTTAACATTATTAACCTTTATTACACCAGCAGGCGTCTCGCAGGCTTTCTTGGCTTCTGTCCTCCGGCGCTTGTTGCGTCCGCCCGCTGATGACATCAGCAAGCGCCGGACACACGTAATGCGCTGCTATAGACTGTGGAGCGTTCCCCCCCCGCCCCGGACGGATGATGCAATCACGTCATGCGCGCAGGCATTCAGTTTGGAACGCGCATCCATAACGGCGTGCGTTTCAGCTGAATAGCGCTGCTGCAGACGGTAGCGCCACTTCTCAACGGCTCAAGCCATCGGAAATATGTATTTTCCGATGGCTTTAGGCGACCCCGTGTTTTGGTCGTTCGACCCCCGCCGGGGTCCCGACCCACAGGTTGAGATCCGCTGCTCTAGTATCATATAATAAGCATGTATTTATTTACAGCCCCTTTAAGCAGCCCAAAAAATATATATATATATATTTTCTTAACTTTTATGGAGTGAAAAAGTGTAACGTATTCTCTAATTAAAATCTAAAAAACTAAATGAATACACACCCAAAAGGGAAAAAAAATGGGTTGGAAAAAGTGCCAATGCTAAAGTGCTAGCGCTACAATTTAAACAAACGTGATCAGACAGTTTAAAAATATAATGGCATATTTCAATTCATTCAAAAAGCTTCTTGATCCTATAAAGTGTCAAGTGCCCAAAAAAGAATAGACGGCTTATTCAGGGAGATAAGAAAAAAAAAGCCTTACATCACCATAAATCATGTGAGCCATGGGTCCCCCAGCAGCGACAGACTACCGACGCGTTGCGTGGCGTTGGCCAAAAGGGAAAAAAATGGGTTGGAAAAAGTGCCAATGCTAAAGTGCTAGCGCTACAATTTAAACAAACGTGATCAGACAGTTTAAAAATATAATGGCATATTTCAATTCATTCAAAAAGCTTCTTGATCCTATAAAGTGTCAAGTGCCCAAAAAAGAATAGACGGCTTATTCAGGGAGATAAGAAAAAAAAGCCTTACATCACCATAAATCATGTGAGCCATGGGTCCCCCAGCAGCGACAGACTACCGACGCGTTGCGTGGCATGCAGCCACTTCACCAGGGTAATGAGACAAGTGCCCGCATATGCGCCGTAGGACCGTTCTTGGGTAGAGCAGGAATAGACCAGGGAGAATGGGTGCTACGTCAGCAGGTGTTTGACCAGATAGTGACTCGGTGGGGGCAGCCGGATGTAGATTTCCGAGTGCCGAAAGTATTTCTCCTTCAGGAGGGTTCTGGTGGCTTGGGGTCTGGATGCAATGAGTGAGGAGAATTCAGCCTTTGTTATGCTTTCCCCCGATGAGAATGTTACCTTTAGTCCTAAGGAAAAACCAATGAGAACAGGCCAGGGTTCTCCTGATTGCACCACATTGGCCGAGGAGACCATGGTTTTCCCTACTGTCTCGTATATCAGGAGAACCTCCATGGCTTCTACCGACGTTTCCAGGTGTCATTTACCAGGGCCCAGTTCTCAACCCACAGGTCCAGTCTCTATAATTAGCAGTGTGGACCCTGAGTGGGGCTTACTAAGAAATAGGGGTTATCCCATAGAGTTATGTCCACCCTGTTGGAAAGCAGAATGGTAGTGATATGAAAGATCTACTGTAAGGTATAGAAAAGATACCGATCCTTCACCTCGACACAGTCCTTAAAGCAGACCTTCACCCTGAATAAGAGCCTATCTTATATGTTTCCCACACCCTGTACATACAGATTGCTCACATTAATCCGGACCTTCACCCTGAATAAGATCCTATCTTATATGTTTCCCACACCCTGTACATACAGATTGCTCACATTAATCCAGACCTTCACCCTGAATAAGAGCCTATCTTATATGTTTCCCACACCCTGTACATACAGATTGCTCACATTAAAAATCATCCTACCTGCATCTACTGCATTTTATGAGCCTTTAAACATCCAAGATGGCGGCTCATGTAGTATCAGGCAGCCTGCAAACAGGAAGTGTCTTCTGACTGTGCCGCTCTGCATTCTGGGGTTGCTGTCTTTTTCCTGACCCCAACTCTGCTCTGTCTGTGCAAAGCACATGTATAACCCCCCTGCACTTAATCCCGCTCTCCTCCGTATGAGATGCTTCTGAGTCAGGATGGTGGCGCCAATATCTTAGAGTTCTCAACAGAGTTGCAGCCGGTGGGGGAAAGAATAATAAGTAAGTGACTAAAAACTTTCAAAACTTAATCTATTAATTTTAAGGACAGGAGAGGTAGCTTCGGTTTTAGAATCTTTACAGGAAGGTTATAAATTACTGAAACCGTATAACCCCCTGACTTCATCGGGATACACGGCGAGCGGCACGCACACCTGCTTCAGGTTCCTCTTCAGAAGTGGTTAACTCTCAAGGGCCCAGGTCAGGTTGTGTAACCCCCGGGCTGCGGCGGTAAGTGCTCCATTCTTTTTAATCTTTGCCAACTTACACAGGATCTAGGAATGCAATATTATATAAAGGATTCTCTCTATTCTTTCTGACCCTATCAGGGCTTCTAGCACAGATTAATTTGCCGATACAGCCAATAACTGAAATTTAGAGGACTCCTAGAGATTAGCCTAATATTTAAAGTGGGCCAACACCCAGGATTTTGACTATCCTGGGTATTGGTCCACTTCCGCGGGGCACCCCGATCGTGGGTGCCCCGCTGTGTGAAACCCCCCAGAAAGCCCCGAAAACTCACTTGACCCCGCTCCCACGTGACTCGCTCATCCAATCGCCCCCGACGGACAAGGAGAGGCAGCGACGGACAAGTTGAGCGCGGGCCGTCGCCTCCCGCGCGTCCCTCTTACAGGGAGCGCACCCGCGCCGGCCATTCCCAAACGGCCGGTGCTGGTGCGCGCCCTGCTAGAGGGACGTGCGGGAGGCGGCGGCGGACCACGCATGCGTCGCTGGAACGAGGATCAGGTAGGATTTTCGGGGGTTTTGGGGTGCCCCGCAGTCAGGGAGCTGATCGGTCCAGGAATCTTATAGATTCCCGGGCCAATCAGGGGAGGGTGTTGGTCCACTTTTAGAGATGACCCTAATATTTAGAGGACTCCTAGAGATTACCCTAATATTAAATATATTTGCGGTCAGAATCCTCTATGACAATCAAGAAACATTTATTGCAGCGCGATTGAAGTTCAAAGTTTTTTCCATCTGCTTTTTTTAACCTTTGTTTTTACTATTTGAGCTGCCCCTCCAATCCAGTTGCTGCTCTGATTATTTACTTTAGCGCTTCCCTACAACACTATAAAAAGTTAGGTTATGAGTTAGGCCTAGCCTTAAGCACCCTTAAAGTGGACCAACACCCACCCCTTATCAGTTCCCTCCCCGCGGGGCATCCGAAATCGGCATGCCCCGCTGTGTGAAACCCCCCAGAAAGCCCCTAAAAACACCTTATCGGCGACGGATAAGCCGCCACCGCCTCCCGCGCATCCCTCTAGCAGGGCGCGCACCCGCGCCCTGCCGTTTGTGAAGTGCGCCCTGTAAGAGGGACTCGCAAGAGGTGGCGGTGGCTTATCCGTCGCTTGTCCGTCGCTGATAAGGTAAGATTTTAGGGGCTTTCTGGGGGGTTTCACACAGCGGGGTGCCCAGCGGAAGTGGACCAACACCCAAGATAGTGAAAATCCTGGGTGTTGGTCCACTTTAAGGTCCAGTCTTTGGCCCTTTCAGTCTTTCTGGGGGAACGTCTTAGAGACGATTCTTTGGTATATAGATTTTTCATAGTCTTTCTACGAAACAACCCTTTCATGCCAAAATGTTTCCCAGCTGGGATTTGTCTTTAGTTTTTCAAGGACTAATGTTACCCCCTTTTGAACCCATTAAGGACACAACATTAAAGATTACTTTCATCTTAGCAATTACATCAGCCTGGTGGGTTAGTGACCTGCCTGCCCTGTCAGTTTAGGAACCCTACCTGAGAAAGTTAGCAGACAAGAGTTCTTTTAAGACCAGATCCCTCATATACACCTAAAATTACCTCAAAATGTCATAGGTCATAGAAGGTTGTGTTGCCGGCAGTAGAGTCTGCTCAGTCAGATCAGGAGTACAGGTCCTTAGAGCTCCTACATGCCAGAAAGCTGGTTCTCCTGTGTTTACAAATTATAGCAGAATGGAGGAAGGCGGATTGGTCTCCTTGGGGGGGGGGGGGGGGGGGAGCAAGGGGCTGCAGGCATCCAAAGCATCCATAGCTATATGAATCAGAGATGCTATATCTCTGGCCTATCAAGCAATTAGTGCCCTGCCTTCCTTAGGTATTAGAGCTCATTCCACTAGGACAGTGTAAGCTTCTTGGGCTTATAATGGCAGCATCTCATTGGAGGAAATATGTTAGGCCTCCACCTGGTCTTCCTGAGGCACTACAAGGTGGCCTTGTGGTATCACGACCAGCAGAATAAAAATGGTTCTTCAGGCAGTCTGCATACCCCGAGCTGTGTTTGTTTGCTTGCCTTCTGTAGCTAGCCATCCTGAAGGATGCCTGGGGAAAACCCCAGTTAGTATTACCGGTAACAGTATTTCCAATAGTCCTCCGGGATGGCGTCCTACACCCCAGGGGTGTTACTTTTTGCCTGTCTTTTTCTCCTTTGGTTCTCTGATTGTTGCTGTATGATTGCCTAAAAACACTTAGGGCCGGAACTTTAATCAGGGCTGTGGATTCGGAGTCAGAGTCAAGGAGTCGGAGGAAATTTTGGGTACCTGGAGTCGGAGTCGGCAAACAATGCACCGACTCCGACTCCTACTAAATTTTGATTTAGCAAGTTTAAATGTCCCAATTCACAAAAAGTTATAATTAATGACTTCTCTATTGTAAGAATAAAGACCAATGCATGCAGTGCCTCACGTAACCGCAAAACGAACACGTTAAGTGACCGTGAAGAAGCGTGCTTTTCATGTGCTTCACTATATGGCACGCAACGCACAATTAGAAGCGGCAATACTTATACTTTGCATAGTGTTGTGTTCTGCTGTTACAGGGAACCCATGGCTAACCTAGCCTCTCACTGATAAGGGATTAAGTAAATATGTTTTTTGCAGGACTAGAGACACTTGTATAAGTGAAGGGAATGGAGGATCAATAGTTCAAGACTGAAGCTGTACCATTGGAAAAACTGCTGTCATTTAGCAAAAGGCTATAAAAACTTGTAAACTTCGATTGTTAGCTTAAACTTTAAACATGACTATGGGATTCTACTAGGGAAATCATGTTTTATAATAAAGGCCCCTTTCTGGATCCTCCCACTGCCCTATCTTCAGCAGAAGATCAGCACACAGAAAGGAGAAGGCAGCTTCTGCCCAACTACCTCTCTCTGCTAGAAGTAATGGCATGTATGTTGCCTTTCTTTCCTTCAAGGAATGTATAAAATACATTCACATATTAATACAGAGGAGTCGGAGTCGGGGTCGGAGTCTGAGGAGTCGGAACATTTATCTACCGACTCCACAGCCCTGGCTTTAATACTCTGTCTGTTTGTGTTTCCTCTTTAGAGAAAGTGAGTGGCTAAACTGTCCTGGAGGACTTTTGGAAAAACCGGTCTAGTAACAAAATTGTAACAGCCTGGCTCCTTGCTGTGTAACAATTGTAACAAGAGCTGAACCTGTTATGATACATTGTATAGCAGTCATAGACTATTAAAATGTAAACATCGCAGCTTTCTGCATCTGTTTGCTGTGATTTTACAATAAAAAAATGCAGCGTCTACTCTGTTTCCCCGAACATAAGACAGGTCTTATATACATTTTTGCTTTATGGCTTATTTTCTTATAGCTGGCTGGCAAGATGGTGGTAGCAGTAAAGCAGTTTGGGTATAGTACGTGCCCAGAGCCGACAGGCAGTGAGGGGATGTGGGGGATTCAGCCGCGTGCCCAGCATGACGGCAGGCTGGGGTAGAGCCAACAAGATCAGACATTTCACTCTGGACAGACAAGCTTTACCTGTGTGACCTGATGTGTCCTTACCCTCCTTTAGTCAAAAATATAGGGTGTGGGCATGCACAGCTAATCTCAGATCAAATCCTCAAACATGGGTGCTGGTGGGGAGGGGGAGAAGGAAAACCCAAACCAATGCAAAAAAGAGAGGGGCCCTAGACTGACCCCAACCCCCTATTTCCCTGCAGCACACCAAGAATTATACTATTAAATCCTTAAAATCTATAATCATTTAATAATTAAGTATTGCTTAGGACATAACTAACAATACACAAAAGACTCATTAAAAACATACAAACAAATACAAGGCTGGAGAGATCTTCCCTGCTAATGGCTCTAATTCCATAAACATAATAATAATGTAAATAAAAGATCCAAGGTCATTGATTAGAACTGTGCAGAATGCATGTGGCGGTTTGAAAAGTGCAAGTGCGAAAGAAATACTAAGGTGCCAAGATACCCTGAAAATACCCCTAATGGGTATCTGAATATAACAAAAATTGTCACATTAAAAAGTGCTAAAGTGCCATATATGATCAACAATATATATCCTAAAGACGTTTAATTAAAATGTGCAGGAACTATTACTAGCCGCGTAACCGCCAATTAAATATACATTCGTCAACTTTATATGTAATTAATATGATTACGCGTATGAATCTGAGACCAACATGTTTGTTTCTGTACTTCTATACCCCTTTATTTTATCTTACCTTTGTTCTGTTTATTCTGATGTATATTTCAAATCTTAATAAAAAATATATTGCATATAAATATACATTCCTACAAACAGTACACCATAATCACATCACCAAAACATAAGTCGAGCCCAGGGTCCTCTCACAGCAGCCAACTACCGACGCGTTGCGTGGCCAAGTGCCACTTCGCCTCCTTTAGAGCCGCTCCCGTCCCTCTGCTGAAGCCCGGCAGCTGGATTATGAAAACTAGGGCTTATTTTCGGGGACCGGGATTATATTTTACGCATTCTCCAAAAATGCTGAAAAATCTTAACTTTCGTGGTAGGTCTTTTTTGGGGGAAACAGCGTATTTAAAATATTTTGTACATTGCCAATTTAGACTTAATGTTCTAGTTACATGGAAGACTGGACCAGTCAGTGCGCTCTTCTCTAAGCTAAATAATTCTAAATTTCCTAAAACGTGTTGTTATTGTGAAGGCTCCACTGAGAAACCTAAAGAGCTTTTCATTGCTTCTTTCTGAAATGTCCACAATATGAGCTTGTATTTGGTTTCTTCCATAGGGAGCCCCACATAGAACCCATTACTCCACAGATGAGTGGAAGGCCTGACCGGAGCAACACGATGGAGGGTCAGCAGCTCCTCCCATCACAAGGTGAGAGCTGGATTCTTCCCTGTAATCTATATTCATAGGGCGGGATGGGACTCCTTCATGGACCTGTCCTTTATCAGCGGCTTTATTCTCCTATTTCTTCACAGATCCAACAGACACTAAAATAAATGTAAAACTTGAGGAAGAGGAAGTATTTGTGAAAAATGAAGCTGATGAAACGTTCATGCAGATTGGCATAGGTAAGTGATAATGGGGTCTGCACCTTGGGAGAGGGACCACTTCATTCCATCTACCCTATGGAAGAACCATGCAGTAACCAGGACTAAGGGCTGTCAGCCAGGGGCAGATTGGCCATTGGGAGAGACTTTTTCTGTCAGTCCCTCTATTTTTTTGTTTCTTTAATTCATCTGTTAATAATGCCATTAGAGTGGACCGAAACCCACAGCGATCGGTGATTCCTGGGCTGAACGATTCCCTCCCCCCGATTCTAGATGCCCCGCTGTGTGAAACCCCAGGTCGCCCATACACTTACTTTCTTTCCCTGTCCAAATCCGCAGACGCATCCCCACTATCCCTCTAGCAGGGCGCGTGGCAGGCATTTGTGAATGGCCAGCACGGGCACGCTCCCTGTTAGAGGGTAGTGGGGGATGCGGCCGCCAGCACGCTCGGAGCCGCCGGCCTTAGACGCTGACTTAGATGGCATGACGTCAGCGGCTACAAGCACACTGATTGGACGAGCGGCCCGCACATGTGCCGTAGGACTGGAAAGAGGTTAAAGTGGACCAACACCCAGGATTTTGACTATCCTGGGTTTTGGTCTACTTCGGCGGGGCGCCCCGATCAGTGAGGGGTCTGATCGGTCCGGGAATCTTATAGATTCCCGGGCCGATCTTGGGAGGGTGTTGGTCCACTTTAATTGACTTCGCCAACCTGGGGGGTTTCACACAGCGGGGCATCCCTGATTGGGTGCACTGGGGACATGGACCAAAACCCAGGATAGTCAAAATCCTGGGTTTTGGTCCACTTCTGTGTTTAAAATGGATCAAAACCCATGGAGATCCACCCAGAAATCTATATAAGATTCCCGGCCCGATTGATTCCCCCCCCCAGGGCATCCAAACCCGCTGTGTGAAACCCCCCAGGTCGCCCATAAACTAGCCTTCTTTTCTGGGCGGGAGCAGCAGCCACATCCCTGCTATACCTCTAGCAAGGCGTCCCTGTTAGAGTGTAGCGGGGGATGCAGCCACCACTGTGCTCGGATCCGCTCTTATTAAACAAGCTCCAGGACGAATGCGCTCGAGTGGATCCGAGCGAACTGATTGGACGAGTAGCTGCGCATGCGTCGTAGGACCGGGAAGAGGTGAGTTTGTTCGGCGACCTGGGGGGTTTTACACAGCGAGGATATATTAATCTATTTTTTTTATCATTTTCTTTCTTCTTCTTTCCTTATATTCCTTTTTTTGGTCATTTATGTTCTCTCTTTCATTCTTGCTTTTTTTCCCTGTCATTTCTTCTATCCTTTCTTTCTGTCAGTCCTTCCATTATGTCACTCTTTCTTTCTCTGTCATTCGTTTATTTCTTATTTTTATATACTTTTTCAGTAATTATTATTATTTTTTATTTCTGTTCTTCGGCAATATTCAGCATACATGCAACTTTATCACCATGTATGGAGTGTCATACCACATCGTAAGGGGCCCACCAGGGGCGGACTGGCCGCAGGGAGACCCGGGCAAATTTGCCCGGTGGGCTGTACTGCTTTGGGGCAGTCTGGGATGCTACCTTTACTAACACTGCCATCCAATCCCAGCCCCTCATCCCCATCGCCACTCTGTCCCCTCACCCAAGCAACCCCAGCCCATGTGCTCTCCCTAATGATATAGCCTCAGTCTTGGAGCAGACTGGTTGACTGGCCAGGAAGCAGCAGAGATGCCACTGGCTGGTCATGGGCAGAGGCCAGAGCTGGTAAACTCCCAGGCTTATTTTTGGCCCCAGTCCACCACTGGGGCCCACTGAGACTATCGTCCGGGGGCCCACATAAGCCCTGGGTCCTAGGGTCCCTGCGCATATATATTTTTTTTTTTCCAAACTCAATTATTTATTTTCAAGAAAACAAGAAAATACACATACATTGTCCACATATTCTGAGCGCATAGGCAGGGGTACACAATGATGCAAAGACAGAAAATAAGGTTTGATCAAACATGCATATTATCACATACAACAGTCGTTAGATTATCCCAGCCAGGCCAGAAGAGGGTCCTCAGGCACTATCAGGGCCTCCACCTCACCCTCCTCATCCCTCTTATTGTGAGCGAGTGACCCACCCCAAATGCAAGCCCAAGCGGAGAAGAAGAGCACCTCACATGTCTGAATAGACAATCAACGGGAGCTCTACTCCAGGTGTCGCTCTTGCTGGCCCCTCTACAATCAACCCCTGGGTAGGCTGGACCTCGACATCATAAGCCCAATAGAGGAGCAAATTGAACCTCTCTGCCATTTCCAGACACAGGGCACACAAAAGACACCCGAGAATAAACAAGAACTGACCAACAAGACAAATAGTATTGGACTTTAGATAGCCCAGACATACACAGACATAAAACTAAGGGGAGGAATGGGAGGGGGGGGGGAGGGCAGGCGGACACCCGCCAAGAAGGAGTGAAAGGGGAGAAAAGAAAAGAAGAGAAGGGGTCGGCCGGGGGGAAGCTCCAGGGACGAGCAGAATAAGGCACGGGAAGAAAGGGGGAGGATTCGGCTTCAGAGGGAACCCTGCGCATATATTTTGACTCATGGACACCTTCTCTATTCCCAGACCCGAAAGACATTCTGGTTATTAAAGTGAAAACTGAGGAGGAGGAAGAAGTATTTGCCAAGATTAAAGAGGAGGAAGATCCCTTACAGATCCGTACAAGTGAGTAGTAAACTGTATATAGAAATGATGAAGCAGTCTCCCTTCCTCAGTCATTGCTCAGACTCTCTGTGGTGTCTTACTTCTCAGTATAGAGTGTGGTTCTAAACTTTATTTACAGAAATATGAAAAGCGAATAAAAATGGGTTATTACCCAATATTTCAAACCTAAGAACCACCGAGCAAAGTGGTAAAATCTGTTAATACACATAAGCCCTATTAAACCGGACCTTCAGCGTGATTTAATGAAAAGCCCAAACTCTTAAAAAACGGTTCCCCAGCATCTAAAATTAATATATTTTACGTTTTTAGTCACTAACTTATTATTCTTTCCCCCACTGGGCTGCAACTCTGTTCAGGAATTTAGGATACGGGCGCCGCCATCTTGACTCAGAAGCATCACACTTACTGAGGATAGGAGAGTGGGATACGGTACAGGGGGGCGGGTTATAACTGTGCTTTGCTCAGACAGAGCAGAGCTGGGGTCAGGTAAAAAGTCAGCAGTCCCAGAATGCAGAGCAGCACAGTCAGGAGGCACTTCCTGTTTGCAGGCTGCCTGATAAGATGGCGGCTTCCATAAGCCGCCATCTTGGATGTTTAAAGGCTCATAACATGCAGTAGGTGCCGGCCTGAACCGTGGGTCTTGGGGGGGGGGGGGCGGGCGGCACCATTGTATAGCGGTGGCAATATTTAGCAGTGTGGGGTGTGGCTAGGCATGGGGTTCCCGCCCGGTTCTGTGGGGCGGGGGGCGCGGCCTGACACTTTGGTTTGGGGCGGCCGGTGCCTCACCCCCCTCGTTCGGCCGGGCCTGGGCAGGCGGGGGGCCGTGGGCTTGACATCTGGCATCTTGGGGGGTGGGGTGCACCCCTCTTTAAGAGTGCTGAAGCACTATACAGAGTGAGACCCCCTCCTTTTGTCCTTCCCTGTTCTGTATATCGTTTCCCTGTCTTTATTGTATTTCTTGTCTTGAAAATTTCAATAAAGTGAGATTAAACTAAAAAATACTATTTCATACCAGTACCATTAATACAAATTACATTTTATTTTATTTTTTACAATATTTATGAATATACATTTTAATTGTGTAGAGAACACATTAGAAATCCCAACGTGTTTCACCTCTATGATTAGAGCTTCCTCAGGGGAGCAATAGATGTTCATTTAGTGCGGGTGTACGGAAAGCTTTGAAAGTTGTCCAGCACTGTAAATAGGCACTGGACTGCGTTGTGATAGTTGCTGGATCCCCTGTGTGCCCAGACCCTGTCAAAATCTCAAGATCCGCATTTGTCCGCCGGTAGCCAAACTGCCTGGAGTTGCTTATTCAGCCTGCTGGCTGATACACAGACTGCGTCAATGGCCGGGCTGTATTTCACCATGGCATTACCATGGTGTAGATAAGTGAGTGAGGGGTTTACGGGGGTCTGTGTACAGAGGGGGCTTCAGAAATCTGGGTGCCTCCCCTCAACTATCACAATGCAGTCGAGCTGTGGAAAGACATCGCTTGCAGGGCAGCTGCCTAAAGTTGCCCATCACGTGATGAATTGAAAGCACTGTCTCTATTTTTGCAGATGACACAAAGATATCTAGTACAGTGCAGTCTATTGAAGATGTTCACAAGCTTCAGGGTGACTTGGACACTTTGAGTGTCTGGGCATCAACTTGGCAAATGAAGTTCAATGTGGAGAAATGTAAAGTCATGCACTTGGGGTCTAACAACCTGAAGGCCACCTATATCCTCGGGGGAGTAAAACTGGGAGAGTGACTTGTTGAGAAGGATTTGGGGGGGACTGGTAGATCACAGGCTGAATAACAGCATGCAATGCCAAGCAGCTGCTACCAAGGCCACCAAGATATTATCATGCATTAATAGAGGCCTGGAATCACAAGATAGGTGAGTAATTTTGCCTACAAGGCACTGGTGCAACCTCACCTGGAATATGCCGTCCAGTTCTGGGCACGCATCCATAGAAAGGACGCTCTGACTATGTAAAGGGTGCTGAGGAGCCACCAAACTAATAAGAGGAATGAAAGATCTTAGTTATGAGGAAAGATTACGAGAATTAAATCTGTTTAGTCTTGAGAGGAGATGTTTGATGAAGGACATGATTAACTTGTATAAATATATAAATGGCCAATACAAAAAATATGGGGGAACACTTTCAGGTAAAATCCTCTCTAAAGACAAGGGGGCACTGCCTTCCTTTGATTCAATATCTGGAGGCGACAATAATTTTTTTACAATCTATGGAATAGCCTCCCCCAGAAGCTGGTTACAGCATCATAGTAAAAAATAAAATAAAAAATAACTTTCCCCAACCCCCGACCCTTGGATGGACATATGTGTTTTTTCAACCGTATTAACTATGTAACTAAGCTGGCTTACCCTAACCCGTATAATAAGTCTAGTGAAATAGATAAATAAATGTGAAACAACTGTGTCTCCATTGGCAGGAGCATTTGGGGTAGGGGGAGTTATGTTTTATTTTATTTTTTTTCTGATAACCGCTAATAGTAACTGTTAATGTTATTTTCTTCTAAATAAGCATCTAATCCTTTTTTGAAGCTGTCAGCGGTTGATGCTGTAACAAGCCTCTGGGGAAGGCTATTTCGCAGATTTATAGTTCTTATGGTAAAGAATGATTGTCGCCTCCGGAGACTGAATTTCTTTTTTCCAGTCGAAGGGAGGGAGTGCCCCCATGTCTTTAGAGAGGATTTTACCTGAAATAGTGTTTCCCCATATTTTTTTTGTATTGGCCATTTATATATTTATACAAGTTAATCATGTCCCCCCTCAGTCGTCTTTTCTCAAGACTAAACAGATTTAATTCTCGTAATCTTTCCTCATAACTAAGACCCTTCATTCCTCTTATTAGTTTGGTGGCTCCTCTGCTCCCTTTCCATAGAGCGTCCTTTCTATGGATGAGTGCCCAGAACTGGACGGCATGTTCCAGGTGAGGGCGCGTCAGTGCCTTGTAAAGAGGCAAAATTACATCCCTATCCCATGATTCCAGGCCTCTTTTAATGCATGATAATATCTTTTAAAATAGCAAAACAGTTAGGAAAGGTCTTTTTCTTTATTGCATGGCACGGCCCGCTTCGGTATTCATAACAGTTGGGTTATTCCGCGACAAGGTGGTGCAGTGGTACTGCAGAAAGCTGTGGCATCTCCCGGCCCCCTATAAAAACGGGCTTAACCATAGAGTTCCCCAGTGTTTCCTCTGCAGTGGAACTGCGAAGTTAGAAGATGTCTCTCTCTCTCTATGCGCAGGTGAGCAAGGCAACCAAGCCTGCGGCCCTGCAAGTCTATTTCCATCCGTTTCTGGACCCTCTGTGCCTCCCAGCCTTGGCTGACAGATCGGGTGAAGGTAGAAGTGCACTAGGGTCAAGTGCTCCTGGAGCGCTGCTCCAAGCCGCAGACCCTGTAACACAAAGGGTGGCCGGCCATAGGCTTTATGGTGAGCCTACTAGGGATGCGGAGTTTCTGTCTTGGCTTCTGAGGGGGTAAGTGTTTTGGGGACTGTCCCCTTATTTTCCTTTTGGGTCCCCCCCCGCGCCCCCCCTCCCTGGCCATGGCTGCTCGCCGATGCCTTCTCGTCTCTCTCTCTCCCCCCCCCCTCTGACTTAGTTGGGGGGGGAAGGGGGGTGGGTGGTAGCGGTGAGTGGTGATATCTGTGGTGTTTTTGAAGTTTTTGGTGTATTTTCTGGTGTTCTTAGCTGCTGCGCCGCTTTGTACTGCGTTCCGCGGCTGTGGGTGCTATAACCTGAGGTGATTTTGCTTTGTCATGGCACCGGCTGGGTCACGTGAGCGCCGTTTTTCGCGCTCTTCGGGGGGGGGCGGGGCCGGGTGATGACACGTATCGCGTCATTCACCCCGCGGCCTGCCCCTCGAGGTACCTCTGCCGGCGCCATTTTGGACAAGCTGCGCGTCTGGATTTTCTCCCTTCCTGGCTGCAGCGCTGCTTCCTCCGGCGGGTCGCCTTATCCAGCGGTCTGTGTCTATGTGTCCCCGTGGTGCCTTTCGTCCATGAGTCCCCCTTGGGGTTTTTTTTTATTGATTTGGGGTATATTTGCTGTGGGATGCTTATGTGTGTTTTTACTTATGTCTTTCAGGCGGGATACCATTGGGTTGTGGTTTCTCCCGGCTCCACTCCTTCCTCCCCCTCATTCCCCCTTTATTGACTTCTGGGGCATCCCGGGTGTCTTCTGTCTTAAGCCTGTGCCCACTGCTGGCCTATTGCGCCTGTGTTAATCACCATATGGAGTCTTCTGGGGATAGCGCGCTTGGGGGCCCTTCGGGGCAAGCTCGGCTGTGTTCCATGTGTGGGGTATCCCCTGTGAGTAACAGTGTCACAGTGTGCGTGCCGTGCGCTGAAAGTGTCCTTGTGCTTCAAGCTGGTTTCCCTGCTTTGCTTCCCAGCTCTGCGCATCACTCGGCTTCACCTACTCCCCCGCTCCTGCAATTGGGCCCCAGTGAGGGGAATGTTGGCAGGGAGTCACATTCTGATTTAGCTCTGCGGGTGGCTAACATTGAAAAGCAGCTTGCCAGGAATGCTCCTAGGAAGGCCTCTGGCAAGAAGAGACACCTGGACCCCAGGCCCGCTCCCTTTACTGAGATGTATGTGGGGATTGATACGCTTGGTGACTGTTACCCCCTTGAGATGGGGGAGCTCTCCCAGGATTCTGACTCCTCTGGGAACCAGCAGGAGGGTTGCGATAGTGACCCTGGAGAGGAATCATGGTACCCTAAGGACACTGATAATCTGCTGTCACATATTTTGGAAATTTTGCACATTGCTGCCCCTGAGGTAGCTAAAAGAAAGCAGGGGGAGCTTTTTCACCCTGGTAAACAGCGTCTTGAGTTCCCTGAGCAGGAACATTTTACCACCTTGGTGCTTAAAGAATTGGAACGTCCTAACAAGTTGCCTGCTGTGCCCAAGGGTTTGGATAAAAGGTATCCTTTTCCTGTTGATCTTGTGGTCATTTCCCCCTGAAGTGGATGCTCCCGTGCTACGCTTGTCCAATACTTCGGTCATGCCTTCCCCTGACACTACCACTCTGAGGCACGGTGAGGAACGGCGCATGGGTCAAGTGGCCTGCCATGCTTTTACCTGTGTGGGGGCTGGCTTGCGCCCCGTATGTGCTGCCGCCATTACTGCTATTGCCCTTAAGAAGCTCTCATTGATGGCGCAACAGCTGGTAGTGTGGGGGAGGAATATAGGACTCTCTTACTTTGCTCTGATTTTGTGGCCTTCATCCTTACTGCTATGGATGATGCTGTGCGGCTGTGTGGTAGGACGTCTTTGGGGAACGTCGTATTTGGGAAACGTCTTGATGTTTTAGCTAAGGATGGGAGGCTGCCTCAGCGTAGGAGGCAGTCTCTGCCCTTTCGGGGGTCCTCTGCCCCCTCCCTTCCTTTCGCATTCCCAGAGGGGGCCGTGGCTCCCTCCTCTCCAGTGGTCGCAGAGATTCTTGGGGCTGTGGCAGAACCCGTGGTCGTCCCGGTCTCTCCTGGAATCCTAAGCCCAAACCCTCTCCCAAGCCCCCTCAGGCATGAAGGTGCGCCCTCACCCATCCAGGTGGGGGGGACGGCTTCGGCTCTTTGCTCACGTCTGGAGGCTTCATGTTTCAGACCGGTGGATTCAGGAGGTAGTGTCCTCCGGTTACAAGAAGAATCTTTTCACATAGAAACATAGAAGGTTGATGGCAGAAGGAGACCATACGGTCCATCTAGTCTGCCCTTATGTGTATACTGTATGTACTCTTTATCTTAGGATAGATGTGTGCTTATCCCAGGCATGTTTAAAGTGGACCAACACCCAGGATTTTGACTATCCTGGGTTTTGGTCCACTTCAGGGGGGCATTAAGGGTGCCCCGCTATGTGAAACCCCCCAAAACTCACCTCACCACGCTCCCACGTGGCCGCGCTGACCAATCAACGCCAACGGACCAATCAACGCCAACGGACAAGCGGGTGACAGCTGCGGACAACACAGCGCGTCCGCCGCCGCCTCCCGCGCGCCCCTCTGACAGAGTGCGCGCCTAGAGGGGCGCGCGGGAGGCCGATGAGGTGAGTTTTTCGGGGGTTTTGGGGGGGGGTCCCTCACCGCGGGACATCCCGTTCTCGGATGTCCCGCGGTGAGGGAGGTGATCGGTCCGGGAATCTTATAGATTCCCGGGCCGATCACCACTGGGTGACGGTCCACTTTAAATTCAGTGACTGTTGATTTTTTAACTACCTCTGCTGGAAGTTTGTTCCAAGCATCTACTACTCTTTCTGTAAAATAATATTTTCTAACATTGCTCCTGATCTTCCCCCCCGACTAGCTTCAGGTTGTGCCCCCTTGTTCTATCAGTAAGTTTCTTCTTAAAAACACTTCCCTCCTGAACCTTATTCAATCCTTTCACATATTTAAAGGTCTCAATCATGTCCCCCCTCTCCCTTCTTTCCTCCAGACTGTACAAATTAAGTTCTTTAAGTCTCTCCTGATAAGTTTTAAGTTTAAGTCCTTCCACCATTTTCGTTGCCCGCCTTTGGACCCGTTCTATTTGAATAATGGTCCCCAAAAAGGACGGCTCTCTGAAGCCCATTCTGGACCTGAAGGGCCTCAACAAATTTGTCAGATTCAAGCATTTTTGCATGGAGACGCTGCGCACTGCTGTCAGTACCCTTCGCCCAGGCGACTACATGACCAATGTGGACATCAAGGGTGCTTATCTTCATGTGCCTATTTTCCCAGGTCATCAGAGATTTCTAAGGTTCGAGCTGCAGGATCAGCATTACCAGTTTGTGGCTCTACCCTTCGGTATCACCTCGGCACCTCGGGTGTTCACCAAGGTGCTGGCGGGAGTGATGGCTCTGCTAAGGAACCAGGGCATCCGCATCATTCCTTACCCGGACGACATCCTGATTGTGGCCGAGTCTTTTCCTCAGGCCGAGCGGGACACTCAAATGGTGACATCCAGTCTGGAGTCTTTCGGCTGGGTGATCAACTATCCCAAGTCTTCTCTGTCTCCGTCCTTGGTGAGGTCCTTTCTGGCCATGACTCTGGATACCTATCAGGTCAAGGTGTTCCTTCCTCAGCAGAAGGTGGAGGGTCTTCAGCTGCAGGCTCGGGCTCTGTTGTCGTGTCCTCATCCCTCCATTCATCAGGGGATGCAGTTGGTGGGCCTGATGGTGTCCTGCCTTGAGGCAGTCCCCTTTGCTCAGTTTCACATGAGACCTCTTCAGTTGCACCTCTTGTCAGTTTGGGATCGGGACCCTGTGTCCCTGGATCAGGAATTTGTTCTGTCTCCCCTGGCCAGACAGTCTCTTTCGTGGTGGCTGGACTCAAGGAACCTTCTTGGGGGGCAGGTCCTTCCTGCCCCCGTGCTGGGAAACGGTCACCACGGATGCCAGTCTTACCGGCTGGGGAGGCTTCTGGAAGTCCCTGAGGTTCCAGGGTCGGTGGGGCCCACAAGAGGCCCATGCTTCCATCAACGTCCTGGAACTGAGGGCCATCAGGTTGGTTCTTTCTCGCCTATCCACTCACCTTCGGGGTCGGGCTGTTCAGATCCGCTCAGACAACCAGACGGCGGGGGCCTACCTCAATCATCAGGGAGGGACTTGGAGCAAGCGAGCATTCAAGGAAGTGTCCCTGATTCTGTCTTGGGCGGAACAGCATGTTCCCTGCATCTCAGCGGTCTACATCCCAGGGGTGGAGAACCAGGTGGCGGACTCCCTGAGCAAGGGGGAGGTCTCATCTGGGGGAGTGGTCTCTCAACAACCAGGCGTTTCTCTCCCTCTGTCACCGCTGGGGTCAGCCGGATGTGGACCTGTTTGCGTCCCGTCACAATCACAAACTTCCCAGATTTGTCTCTGTCTCAGGATCCTCTGGCCTTCGCCACTGATGCCTTAGCAATACCTTGGACGGAGTTTCAGCTTCTCTATGTGTTCCCTCCATTTCCTCTCCTGGGCAGGGTCATGCGCAAGATAGCCCAGGAGCGGGTACCAGCCATACTGGAGGCCCCTTGTTGGCCAAGAAGAGTTTGGTTAGCATACGTCATGCGGTTGGCAGTAGACAGGCATGTCTTGCCCAAGGATCCAGATCTTTTCACACATGGGCAGCTACGCCATCCCAATTTACAAACTCTAGCTTTAACGGCTTGGCTGGTGAAACCTCCATATTGATGGAAAAGGGTTTGCCTGCCTCTGTTGTTGATACCATGATTTGGGCTTTATCTATTACAGGGTCTGGCATGCTTACATTGCCTGGTGTGAGTCCAAGTTTCTTCCCTGTCGGGTGTTTTCTATTCCCAGGATTCTGGAATTCTTACAACATGGTTTGGATCTGGGCCTTCAACTTAGTACCCTAAAAGGCCATGTTTCAGCTCTGGCAATTTTTTTCCAAAGATCTTTTGTCAATCACCGGTTGGTTAAAACCTTTTTTCCAGGGTGTTTCTCATGTGCGTCCACCCCGTAAGCCTTTGCTACCAGTCTGGGATTTGAATCTGGTGTTGTCTGCACTGCAAGGGCCTCCCTTTGAGCCTATCCATGAGGCTGCCTTGTCTATTTTGACTCTTAAGGTAGCCTTTCTGGTGGCTATCACTTCTGTAAGGCGAGTTTCTGAGCTAGCGGCACTTTCCATCAAACCTCCTTATTTTGAGAGGATTTCCTGCCAAAGGTTGTGTCTGCCTTTCATCTCAATCAGGTCATTGTTTTGCCTTCATTGTGTCCTAATCCTGCTAATTCCAAGGAGCGGACACTGCATTCTCTGGATGTGGTCAGGGCTCTGAAGTTTTATTTGGTCGCTACTGAGACTTTCAGGAAGTCTGATGCTCTTTTTGTTCTCACTTCTGGACCTAGAAAGGGTTTGCCTCTGGCTAAATCCACTATCAGCAAGTGGATCCGTCAGGCGGTGGTTCAAGCCTATTCTGCTAAGGGAAAGGAACCTCCCTTTAGGATTACTGCTCATTCCACTCGTGCTATTGGTGCCTCTTGGGCTTTTCAGCACCAGGCTTCTGTTGAACAAGTTTGCAAGGCCGCTACTTGGTCTTCTGTTCATACTTTTTCTAAGTTTTACAAGGTTGATGTTAAGGCCTCAGCGGATGCTGCTTTTGGCCGCAAGGTGCTTCAGGCGGTACTACTGGCCGTTACTTTTTGGGGATCCCACCCTACTTTGGACACTGCTTTTGGATGTCCCAACTGTTATGAATACCAAAGCGAGCCGTGCCATGCAATAAAGAAAAAAGCAATTCTGTGAGTACTCACCTGTAGAATTGTTTTTGTTCTTGCATGGCACGGCCTGCTTCGACCCACCCTTGTTATCGTTATTCCTGGTTGCCTCTTTATGGTGATAGTTCCAAGTTAATTGGGGTTTTTTACCTTTTTCAAATTTTTTACTTTATTCTCTCCTGGCTTCTTTTCTCACTGCTTGTGTACGCTGGGGAACTCTATAGTAAAGCCCGTTTTTTTAGGGAGCCGGGACACACCATGTGGCGGAATAACCCAACTGTTATGAATACCGAAGCGGGCCGTGCCATGCAAGAACAAAAACAATTCTACAGGTGAGTACTCACAGAATTGATTTTTAAATCTGGCTCATTCATCCAGAGCTTTCCAGTACACTCCTGACTCCCTAGCTGCAGAAAAAAAATACCGGACATTCATGCTGTCCAAATATCCACTGCAGCCACTTCCAGCCAGTGGTTTAAACAAAGGCCAACCAGCATAGAAAGCAACTGGGAGGCTGCAGAGGAATAGACTCGTGCAGCCAACAAACAAGTCAGGTGAGTAATCCAGCAAAAGGAGGAAGAGGCTCATACTGCATGCCCTCATACCTAAAATTTGTATGGGCAATTGTAAGCCTAGCAAATATGTGCCTCTTTTACTATGCTACTCACTGGATGCCCTATTAAAAAAAAAGTGATCATTGGTTTAGTTATTTCAGCAGCCCGTGTTTTATGTTCACAAAGAGAGCTTCTATTTCACTTTCTTATTTCCTCCAGATGGAAGATACTGGCAAAATAATACAGAGGAGGATGCTGCGATCTTTTCAAATGGTGAAAGGGAAAACACGGCAGCACAGTCTATAGGAAATGTGACTCTCCCATGCCCCCATCCAGCACTGCATCCTACAGATCTATCATCTGACCTTTCATATGGAAAGCACTTTCCTGATCATTTACATCCTGTCAAAAATCCTCCAGCTTGTAGCCCCTCAGAGAAGCCATATCCATGTCCTGAATGTGGGAAATGTTTTTCGTGGAAATCGACTCTTAGAAGACATAAGAAACTTCATACAGGGGAAAAACCTCATTCATGTCCCGAATGTGGGAAATGTTTCTCTAACAAATCACAGCTGGTCACACATAAAAGGGTTCATACAGGAGAGAAGCCATATTCATGTTCTGAATGTGGAAAATGTTTTACTGACGGATCAGCGCTTATTAAACATGAAAAGGTTCATACTGGGGAGAAACCATATGCATGTTCAGGATGTGGGAAATGTTTTTCCGACCAATCAACTCTTACCAAACATGAAAGAATTCATACAGGAGAGAAGCCGTATTCCTGTTCCAAATGTGGGAAATGTTTTAATCAGAAATCTTACCTTCTCACCCATGAAAGAGTTCATACTGGGGAGAAGCCATATTCCTGTTCTGAATGTGGGAAGCGTTTTATGGATCGATCAACTCTTATCAAACATGAGAGAGTTCATACGGGAGAGAAGCCATATTCGTGCTCCAAATGTGGGAAATGTTTTAATCAGAAATCGTATCTCAATACCCATGAAAAAGTTCATACAAAAGTGAAGCCGTATTCATGTTCTAAATGTGGGAAATGTCTTAGGGACCAATCAACTTTAATCAAACATGAAAGACGTCATACAGAGAAAGAATTTTAATGTTTCAATAGGGTAAACTTTTTTATGACCAGCCAGCTCTTACCAAACAGTTCAGGGGGGCAAGCCTGTCTTAAATGTGGTAAATGTTTTACTGCGAAATCACAACTTTTAGACATGAGGGAGTTCAAGCCATATTAATGTTCTGAATGTGGGAAATGCTTTTTACAAAATTCTGACCTTAACGGACATGAGATAGTTCATATGAAAAAATAACGGGAGGTATGAAGAGGTCATACATTTACCATAAATTTTAATAATAAATTAAGATGGTGTCAGTTTGACTTCAGACCTGATTTCTTTATGTAAAGAGTTTAGGCAGCTTAGACAGTAACAATTGAGAGAAAAGATGAGCTATGTGTTTAAGCCTTGCTACACAAGAAACAAAGGAGGCCTTTTGGCAGGACCTTCACCCTAAATAAGAGTCTATCTTATATGTTTCCCATACCCTGTACATACAGATTGCTCACATTAAAAATCATCCTACCTGCATCTACTGCATTTTCTGAGACTTCAAACATCCAAGATGGTGGCTCATGGAGGTGCAGGCTGCCTGCAAACAGGAAGTGTCCTTTGACTGTGCCACTCTGCATTCTGGGATTGCTGACCTTTTCCTGACCCCAGCTTTGCTTTGTTTATGCAAAGCACTGCTATAACCCGCTTCCCTGCGCTTTTGACCCCTCTCCCCTCCTCAGTATGTGATGCTACTGAGCCAAGTTGGTGGCCCCCGTATCCTAGAGTCCTGAACAGAGTTGCAGCCCAGTGGCGGAAAGAATAATAAGTAAGTGATTAAAAATGCAAATATATGAATTTTAGATGCCAGGGAATAGTTTTTTAAGGGTTTGGGCTTTTCATTAAATGATGCTAAAGGTCCGCTTTAAAGTGGACCAACACCCAGGATTTTGACTATCCTGGGTTTTGGTCCACTTTGGTGGGGCACCCCGATCGGGGGTGCTCCGCTGTGTGAAACCCCCCAGAAAGCCCCAAAAACTCACCTCTCCCCGCTCCAACGTGACCGCTGCAGCCTATCCCCGCCGGCGGACAAGCGGGAGGCAGCGACGGACAAGAGAGCGTGCCATTCACAAACGGCCGGCGCGCGTCCTGCTAGAGGGACGCGCGGTAGGCGGCGGCAGCGGGCGCCGCTGGATCGAGGAGCAGGTAGGGATTTAGGGGTTTCTGGGGGGTTTCACACAGCGGCGCACCCCCGATCGGGGTGCCCCGCAGTCAGGGAGCTGATCGGTCCGGGAATCTTATAGATTCCCGGGCCGATCATGGGAGGGTGTTGGTCCACTTTAAAGAAGAGCAACCACCAGCCTAGAGTCTATAAGAATATAGAGCCACTGGTCTCCCTCTCTGCCAGGTATTCTGTCCTGCCCTGGGGCAAGGGACTAAACCTGAGATAGTCAGAATACTAGGTTTTGTTTCTCTTTCCTGTGGACTGAGGCCATAGCTATGGCTGGTAACAGTTAAAAAGTACTCAGGGAGAACAAAGGCACACACCAGGACCAGGGTTAAGAATTAGGCACTGGAATGAAGACCAAGGTTTGTTAGCTACAGATGGGAAACATGTAGGTGTCATGGACTGGTAGCAGACACACAGATAACCCATCTGCACCACCAGAGAGAACAATTACCCAGGCCACAGTACCTCCTGATTACCACCATGCTGCTTCGGCCGAGCCCCAGATGCTGGAGGTTGCACAGGCTCCGAACAGTTCCCTAAGCGTCGCATACCTGGGCAAGGGGATACAGGACAGACAGGCAACAAGACAACGTCAGCAGACATTTTAGAGCAGGGACACACATGCGGGCCACTGAAACCCCTAGGGAGTTGGAAGTGCAAGCAGCTGGCCACTAGAGGGCAGTGCATCACTGATTCCTGCAGCAGTAAGACAACGATAAACCTCTCCAGAGAGGTGGGTGACAAACTGGTGCTACTGGCTTGTTGTTTGTGTTGGGCATGTCTGATGATGCCTATGTAGACCCTTTTCTGCTCACTCCAGCTCACCTCTGCTTGCTTTTTTCCTCTGCCTACCTCCTACCTACCTGTCTCCCGATCTTTTCCCCATTATCTCTAGTCTGCTCACCCCATCTCACCTTTTCCTGCCTTAGATCTGCTCCACATCACCCATTAACTATAACAGCCTCACCTCTTGTCACCTTTGCATATACATAATAGCATATACAATGCTTTAAGGTTAAAGCTTGCCTACAGTAAGCTGTAAACTTTTATTGCGGCCAATTTAAGTGGAACAATAACACAATGCGGCGCCTAGACCAAAAAAAGGTTGAGCACCCCTAGTCTAAAGTATACATGTATATGCCAACAAGAAAACTGGACCCAACAGTAATGTGCACGAATATAAATAGGGGGGTGATAACAATATCAGAGCAGAGCTCTAGAACAGACACCTGATGGACACTTACTGGCAGTGATTGTCTATTTCCTGGATAACTTATGTCAAATGATCACTATATATTGATTGTATTGCCTTAAAAGTCTCTGTTTTTAACTAAACCTTCTGGAGTACAACCCGGTTTATCTCTTAGAACCCATGTATTCTAAAATATGACAAATCACAAGAATAAAAAGGATCACTGACTGACTGTATATAGAATCTAATCATTCACAGATGACCTCCTCGCACTCCAATATCTATTTGCAGTTCTTCAACCTATATAGAGAGTTCTACTGATGATGAATCCAGCGCTCTGACTATCAACACATACGCTGAAACTAGTGACGTGAAAGTTGTCTTATAGATAAAAATGGCCCATCCTAAATATTTTGGTATTTATTTGACCCCCACCTACTTACCTACCATACTATTTGTTCCTAAAACTTGAATGATGGAATGTCCTAGTTTAGGAAAATGATTTCCTTTAAAATGAACTTCTTGCCTAAATGCTTATATATTCTAAGCATACAGCACGTCCCGCTCCAGATATAGTAATTACATGTGGGTAATCCTCCACCTGAGGGCGCTGTTCACTGCAGACATGTAGAAAACAAGCTCCTCCTGGCCCTACATATACCGAGGGACCTCCCACAAATCCCCAGATTTCTCTGCAGTGCTGACTGCGAAGACATGAAGTATCATGCTCTCGCAGGTGAGCGGGGCTTTACAGCCCGAGGCCCTGTGGGACTATTTCCACCCATCCTCTTTGTGAAGAATATGCCACTCAGCCTGGGCTGCGTTGGTCGGGTGAAGGTAGGCAGCACCTCGTGTGCTTAACGGAGCCATGCTCCACCGCAATCCCCCACCATAGGGTAGGCGGTTAGGCTGATGGTGAGCCCCTAGTGGATGCCCCTCCCGCATTATTGCCCCGTACCCCGGGTAGCGGCGGACCCTGTGTAGAGGGTCGCCTTCCTCATTTCCCCAACTAGTTAGGGGGAAAGAAAGGGGGGGGGGGTATGTGTGTGGCGGTCCCAGTGTACTATTATGTCATGCTTATGGCCTTATTTCTGCCCTTCATTAGCATTTGGGTGTCAGAGCCGCGCTGCTTGCTCAAAGCTTCGCGCTCTTCGGAGTGGGCGGGGACTTGAATTGGCGCGCTCCGCGTCACGGCCGAGCATCGAGCCCGCCCTTCGAGGTTCGCTGGGTGCCATTTCGTTGATCTTCGCGCGCGCGTGGTGGCGGTTCCTCTCCTCCCTTGGTCTGTAAGTGCCCTCGCGGGTGACTCCTTTTTATATGTTTTTCCAGCTGCGCATGGCTCTGACACCCACTCTTCTCCTTATGTCTTTCAGACGCCTAGATTCCGGTGGCATCTCCCGGCCTGATATATATCTTAGCGGGTTCACATTTTAAATTCTCCCACATTCCTAGCGGGACTTGGGGCATCCAGGGTTGCTTATAGCATAAATTCCTGCTGGCATATTACTTAGATAAATCACCATATGGAGGCATCTCAGAATTATGTGTCCGGGGTCCCGCAGGGACAAGACCGGCTGTGTACAGCGTGTGGACAGCCCCATGCTGAAGCTGACAGAGCACGGGTCTGCGGACCGTGTGCTGAACAAGTACTGGGCCCTGCAATCAGGGTTGCCAGTGGCTGCACCTCGCTTCAATACACCTGTCTCCTCGTGCTTAAATCTCACTCCTAATGAGTCGCACTCGAGCGGGGATGACCAGCAGGTGGTGCCGCGCAGGCTACCTACGGCTGAGCAGGTGATGTCTGGTTTGGCGGAGCGCTTGGGTGCTGGAAAGAAGCGGTCCCTGACGCCTCCTGGTTCTATGTTTCCCACTGAAACTGAAGAGTCTGCTGCTATGCAGGACCTTGATCCTTCTGATGAAGGTGAATTGTTCTCAGGTTCCAGTTCCTCAGACGAGATACCTTGGAGCCGTGATTATTCTGGCCCTGGTTCCTGGGGCCTGTTTGACACTGATGAATTACTTATAAAGATCTTTGAAGTACTGTCCATCTCTCCTCCGGGAGAGTCTCCCAAGCCTAAGAGGGAGAGTTTCCACACAGCGACACCGCGCTTGGAATATCTGGAACAGGATCATTTCCAGGCTCTTATATTCAAAGAATGGGAATCACCTTGTAAACTTACAGGGGTTCCGGGGGTCTGGGAATGGAAGTACCCTTTTCCCCCTGATGTGGTTGACTGTTGGTCAGCCCCCCCCCCGAGGTGGATGCACCGATTATAGGGGTTGCTAACCCTCCCTTCGTGACAGCTCCTACTCATCGTATACTTCGGGATGCTGAGGACCGGCGCATTGACAGACTGGCTTCCCACGCCTTTTCGTGTGCAGGGACGGCGCTGCGCCCGGTCTGTGCCGCGGCCATCACTGCGGTGACCGCCAGGACCCTTCTTAGGAAGATACTTGATCACCAGCCGGAGGATCTCCCTTGGGAGGTCTTTAATGCACTTTCCAATTGTGATGTTTTTGTGAGGTTTATCCTCTCAGCGATGGATGACACTATTACGATGTGTGCTAGAACCTCTGTCCTTGTGGTAGCTATTCGCCACCTGCTTTGGCTGCGACAGTGGGGAGCTGACATTGATACTAAAAAGGCTCTCACTGGCCTTCCTTTCAGAGGACGACGCTTATTTGGGGCCCGTTTGGACCTTTTTGGAAAAAAGGGTAAGGCACCCTCGCGCAGAAGGCCGTCTCGGCCTCCTAGGGACAGGGACACCCCTCCCCCTCCCTACGTTAGTGTCAAACGCGAACCAGAAGTGTGCTTCCAACTTTTCGGAGTAGATGCCCACCCCAGGGGGGGCAGGCAACGTCCTGGGCCCTCCGGCAGGGCTAAGTCCAAATCTGCCAAAACCGCCCCAAGCATGATGGGACGCCGTCGCCCTTTTGGGTGAGGGGACTGCCGCAGCTCTTGGCTCCTATCGCAGGGCGCCATGCTTCTTTCTGGTGGTTCCAGGAGGTAGTTCCCCTGGATGCAGGATAGAGTTTGCTGGGCGGTCCCTTTCTGAGGTTGTCAGGGTTCTTCTAGTCCCTGTTTCTCTTCGGGAGTTGATACAGGCCGAGTTCGGCATGCAGGGTCTGAGCTCCCTTGCAGGTTGGCCCTTAACTTGGGATTGCATCTACATTACCTTTTCCCTCTGGGGATGAGGCAGTCTGACCCAGGCTGGCATTTTGGGCCTGGCATTTATACTTTCACAGGCAGTTCCTACATGGGATCTATGTGTTGGGCCACAGGCGCTCTTGTCCAGTGGGCTTCTTGACGCCTGTGAGGATCTAAGATCTTTTTTTTTTTTTTTTTTTAGTTACCTGTGCCTTCCAGACACCTAGGCCATTACTAGCCAGTGTTGAAGGACCAACTCTACGGATTGGGGCCTTGTTTTTGGTTCCTCTTCTGCTCCCAGATGGCTCACCTAGGCGAGTACGGGAGTGATATCTTGGACGTGTCCATGTGGCGTCCGCGCTAGGATCTACTTGATTGTCTTTCTTTACTTCCAATTTCTACGTCAGGCCGAGTTGGCTATTTGACTGGTGGTTTCCTTTGGGAGTCTTTTGGCTTGGTGCTCAGGCACCTCACTTGCTTAGTGTCCCCTGGTTCGGTATCTCGCTCCTGGGTGGCTTTTGGATTCGGTTCAGTTTAGAGCCTTCTTCCTTGGTAATAAGTGGACCTCTGCTTACAGGGGCTCTGCCTTCTTTGATGTCACCTTACCTTCACCATTGCAGCTGGTGGGCCCGTTGGTGGCGGCCCAGATGCTGTCCCTTATACTCAGAGGCCCTTGGGCTCTGTGGCACCTTATGTTACTTATCCTGGACAGGGTTCCAGCACCCCTGGAACTAGGTCTGTGCGCTTTCCCCCTTGTACGGGGGTTCCTCTTGAGATTGTACATTCAAGGAATATGTCAGGGGGCATCCCCTCCCTTGCTTCTTCCTGTTGATGGTCACCATGTGTACCAAGTCTTGCAGGTTGACAGGGGGGCTTGTTTATTCTGAAATCCCCCGTGGTTCCTAGGTGGGGCCCCTTAGGGGGTCCATTTTTATACTGTTTTTCGTTGACACAGTGAGCCTTTGGTGGGCTCTATTTTGCTGGACTACTCCTCTTCAGGACCTGTCTTTTTGGGGACTCTCGGTCTGTCTGAGGACAGTGGCCTGCCCTTTATTCTAAGTATGTCACACACCCCACTTCAAACATTAATAATTACACTAGGGTTAATGCACCGCTAGGTGGCAGCATTGCAGAGAACTTCTCCAAAAAACTTCAACAGGCCCCTCCCGGTCTATACATACCTGGTACCTCCCAAGAACCTCCCAGTGTTGTTCTCTGCAAGGTGGCGACAAGACAGAAGAAAGAAGTCTCCTGCTTGCAGGTAGCCGGGGTATCCCCCCGGCCCCCCCCCCCCGTGGTCTATTTCTGCCCGGCTTTTGTTTGAATGTATTCTATTTAATGGCAGCCTCCCAGCTTCGGCTGTAGGCCGGGCAATAAGGTAGCCGGCACCATTGGTGCCTAGGAGATTAGCTCCTCCGCTCGACCCTTCATTGCGGGGCATAGCGGGATTCCCGGAGTGGTGATCCGGATGTGGGATGCCCCATTTTATAGGAGTTAGTGGTCAGGTTGTGCCTTGCCCTGGGATATTGTGTCTCTTTCCGGGGTGTGGGACGCGCTTGGGACGGTGACATGCTTTTAAACGGTGACATGCTGTGTGAGTGTGCTGCTGCGCTCTACATTGTGATTCCCTTTGTGATTTTACATTGTCTATCTTCACTGTATGTTTGCCTGCCTTTTTTTCCCCCTGTCTGTGTGTCTTCTCCCCTCAGGAGCCGGGGGGGCGGGGCCTCGCGGCGCGCTGCGGGTGGCTGAGCGCCGTACCCGGCGCTTGCAGCCTGCTTGTCCGGCTGCTCAGGGGGGACCTGTTATCAGTGTGTGGGTCTGTGTTTTACATTCTGGCGCTGTACACTGGGAGCCGGCGGGTGGCTCCGCCGGTCCCGTCATTGAGGTCTGCTTGCGGTCCCCGCCGGCAGACGCTGACGCTGCCTGGGGGCGGGGTCGCGCGCGCGCGGACCGCGCACGGATTGGACGGCCGGAGGGGCGGGCGTTCTCGGCTCCCGCGCTCCCGGAGCTTCTCTCTTCCTCCCTCACTGCGTGTGTGCGGGCCGCCATCTTCTGCAGGCTGCGCGGTTTTCCTCTCCTCTCCAGGTAGGCGGTTTTAGTTTGTCTTGCGATGACCCCTCGGATCCTTTCCTCCCCCTTCTCCTTCCTCCTCGCTCCGGCGCATCTTTATGGTGCTGGTTGGCATTAACCATTTCCTTTGCTCTGGTTAATGAGGGGGGGGGTGTAAGGGGGGTTTTGTATGTTATGTGGATTTTTGGTTATGGTGCTGGATTGACGCCTGTCCCTCTCCCTTTGTGTTTTTCAGATCCTGGGATCCCGTCTGGCAGGGCTCTCCCGGTCTTATATACCTGGCTCGTGGGGGGTGTTTTTTCTTTGCAATATATATATATACACTTATATATATATATATATATATAGTTATAGTTATATATATATATTTATAAGGGTCTTATGCTATTCCCCTGGGTCAGGATCTTGTGACTGTCCTTAGACAAGTGTTAGGTATTAAGGGGCATCCCGGGTCGCGTACCGCATAAATCCCTGGGTTCTGCGAATACCATATATTTCACCACATGGAGGTTGCCACAGATACCGGGAATGGTTCTTCGGGACAATCCAAGGTGTGCGGGGGTTGTGGGACTCCGCTCCAGGGAGATGATGTCATTTTGTGTATTCCTTGTGCACAGCAGAACATTGCACGGCAGTCCAGTACTCCGGTGCCTAGCACTTCTTCGGCCGCGCCATCTCCCTCTCCCCCTCGCTTATTCCGGACCCCGTGTGACGTTGTCCTGGGCGGGGATTCGCAGTCTGATGTATGTGCCCGCTTGACCAGCCTTGAGAAGCGGTTTTCTGTTATAGCCGCTCAGAAGGTTTCAGCTAAGCGGAAGCATCTGTCTCCGCCCCCGCCGGATTCAGATGAGGAAGTGGTGGGAGATCTGGATTGGTCGGATCGTCCCCTTGAAGATGGTGAGCTCATTGAGGAAGAAGATTCGGATGTTCAGCAGTTGCTGGGTTCTGAGGGGGATCAGGCTGATGGCCCCCCTCTCGATTCCTCTACCATTCTGAGCCAGATGTTTGAGGTTTTGGATTTGGAGCCTCCGGTGGTTGCTCCTAGGCCCAAGGGTCAGCTTTTTGGGGTGTCCAAGCAGCGTCTGGAGTTTCCCAGCCAACAGCATTTTGAAGAAATTGTTTTCAAGCAATGGGAGCAACCTACTCGTCTTGTTGGGGTGCCGTCTAGCTGGGATAGGAAATATCCCTTTCCGGCGGAATTGTTGAAGCGTTGGTCTGTTCCCCCTGAGGTAGATACTCCGGTCCTGGGACTGTCCAACACGGCGGTTGTGCATTCCCCTGACACGACTTCGCTCAGGGACGGCGAGGATCGCCGGGTTGATCAGCTTGCCCGTCATGGTTTTGTATGTGCGGGTTCCGTGTTAAGGCCTGTTTGTGCCTCGGCTCTTTTGACTTTTGCTGTCAGGTCTATTGTCAGGGACTTGGGGGTGGATCTCGAGCCCACCAGTGATGAGTCCCTTGGGCTTAAGCGCTGCGATGCTTTTTTTGTCTTTTATCCTGGCCGCTCAGGAGGATGCCATGTTGATGTGTGGCAGGGCTACTGCCTTGCTGGTGGCTATCCGGCGCTGTGTGTGGTTGAGACAGTGGACGGCTGATTTTAATTCTAAGAGATCGCTCACGGCTCTGCCCTTTTTGGGTTTGAGGCTTTTTGGTGAGAGGCTGGATTCTGTTGCCAAGGGAGGTAAATTACCTCAGCGCAAGAAATTTCGCCGTTCCTTTCGGGGGATGGTCTCGTTCAATTCGTCCTTTCGGGGAGTCGGCGCCGGTAGAGGTGCGGGCTCCTCGGCCCCCAGGGGCGCCAGTTGGAATAGGGGCAGAGGCCGTGGCCGCCCCACTCGAGTCTGGGGTGCCAAGCCCAAGCCGGCTGCCAAGCCCACCCAGCAATGAGGGGGCGCCCTCACCCGTTCGGGTGGGGGGACGGTTGCAACTTTTCTCCCGGGTGTGGGACCAGGAGGTCCCGGACAGATGGATCCGGGAGGTGGTTTCGGCCGGTTACAAGTTGGAGTTCGAGTCCCGTCCTCCTCCAAGGTTCTTCAGGTCTCGGGCGTCTTTGGATCCTTTGGCCGCGCAGGGGCTCCTGGCGGCAGTAAGGAATCTTCTAGATTTAGCTGTCATTTGCCCGATTCCTCCTTCAGAGGTGGGGCGCGGGTTTTACTCCAATCTCTTCACGGTCCCCAAAAAGGACGGGTCCTTCCGTCCTATTCTGGATTTGAAGTTTCTCAACAGGTTTCTGCGATCGGTTCGCTTCGGCAGGGGGACTTTATGACGTCCATAGACATCAAGGATGCGTACCTGCACGTGCCGATCTTTCCTGCTCATCAGCGGTTCCTCCGTTTCGTGGTGGGGGATCGGCATTTTCAGTTTGTGGCTCTTCCATTCGGCCTCACCTCTGCTCCGAGAGTGTTCACCAAGGTGTTGGCGGGGGTGATGGCCCTGCTCAGAGCTCAGGGGATTCGCATTGTGCCTTACCTGGACGATCTTCTCATCATGGCTCCTTCCTTCAGTCAAGCAGAGGGGGACACCAGCACTGTGGTGTCTATGTTGGAGAGGTTCGGCTGGGTGATCAATTACCCCAAGTCCTCGCTGGTTCCGGCCAGGGTGGTGACTTTTCTGGGGATGTCCTTGGACTCCTGCCAGCACAGAGTGTTTCTTCCTCAGGCCAAGGTTCTGATGATTCAGGAATTGGTCCAGCTGCTCTTCTCCCATCCTCATCCGTCCATTCGTCTGGGGATGAGACTGGTGGGGTTGATGGTGGCCTCGTTCGAGGCAGTTCCCTTTGCTCAGTTTCATACGAGGACTCTTCAACTTCATCTTTTGGCGTCTTGGAACCGGTGTCCGGGGTCGTTGGATCGGTCCTTCCGGTTGTCCCCTCAGGTTCGGCAGTCCCTTCTGTGGTGGTTGGTCTCGGACAACCTTCTGAAGGGCAGGTCGTTTCTGACTCCACTTTGGGAAACTGTCACCACGGATGCCAGTTTGTCAGGCTGGGGAGGTTATTGGAAGGATCTTCGGTTTCAGGGGCAGTGGGACCCTCAGGAGGCCCACTTGCCCATCAATGTTCTGGAATTGCGAGCCATCAGGTTGGTTCTGTCTCACTTGACGCATCATTTACAAGGTCTGCCGGTTCAGGTTCGCTCGGACAATCAGACGGCGGTTGCTTACATCAATCACCAAGGAGGGACTCGCAGTCTGGGTGCCCACAGGGAAGTGTCCCTGATTTTGGTCTGGGCGGAGACTCATGTCCCTTGCATCTCGGCAGTTTACATTCCGGGAGTGGAAAACACAGAGGCGGATTTTCTGAGCCGGTGTGCGTCCCGTCGGGGGGAGTGGTCTCTCCATCCCCAGGTGTTTCGGTCACTTTGTCTCCGGTGGGGGATGCCGGAGGTGGATCTGTTTGCCTCTCGTCACAATCACAAGCTTCCGTCCTTTGTGTCCCTGTCCCGGGACCCTCTGGCTCTGGCGGTGGATGCCATGACCCTGAGCTGGAGGGACCTGGGGTTTCTTTATCTGTTTCCTCCGATTCCCATGCTAGGCAGGGTTCTGCGAAAGTTGGTTCTGGAAGGAGTTCCCGCCATTCTCGTGGCTCCAAGGTGGCCAAGGCGGGTGTGGTTCGCGGACATCGTTCGTCTGGCCGTGGATCAGTTCGATCTGCCTCTTCGGCCAGATCTTCTCACTCAGGGTCAGCTCTGTTACCCCAATTTACAAACGCTGGCTTTGACGGCTTGGCTGCTGAAACCTCCATCTTAAAGGAGGAGGGTCTTTCGGATGCGGTCATTCAGACTCTTATTAGTGCTAGGAAGAGATCTTCTTCTTCCATCTATTACAGGTATTGGAGATCTTATATTGATTGGTGTGAGGCTAGGTCTTTGCCCTGCCGGGTCTTTTCTGTGTCTAGGATTTTGGAGTTCCTTCAGGCGGGGCTGGACTCCGGTCTTCAGCTGAGTACCTTGAAGGGGCAGGTTTCTGCTTTGTCAATTTTTTTCCAGAAATCTTTTGCTAGTCATTCCTTGGTCAAGACTTTTTTCCAGGGGGTTTCGCATGTACGGCCTCCCAGGAAGCCTTTGCTCCCAGTCTGGGATTTGAATTTGGTTCTTTCCGCTCTTAAGGCTCCTCCTTTTGAGCCTTTGCGGGATGTCCCTTTGTCCGTTCTTACTCAGAAGGTTGCTTTTTTGGTGGCCATCACTTCGGTTCGGCGCCTTTCAGAGCTGGCAGCTTTGTCTATTCAGGCTCCTTATTTTGAGGATCATCAGGACAAAGTGGTTTTTCGTTACAAGTCAGATTTTCTCCCTAAGGTGGTCTCTGCGTTTCATCTTAACCAGGACATTGTTCTTCCTTCTTTGTGTCCTAAGCCTAAGAATGCCAAGGAGAGTGCCTTGCACTGCCTGGATGTTGTACGTTGTGTCAGGTACTATCTACGTGCTACGTCTTCTTTTCGCAAGACTGATGCCTTTTTCGTTGTGCCCTGTGGGCCTAGGAAGGGTTTGGCTCCGGCCAAGTCTTCCATTAGCAAATGGATTCGTCAGGCCATTGTTGGTGCTTATTCGGCTAAGGGGAAGGCTCCTCCTTTCCGAGTTACTGCTCATTCTACTCGTGCGGTTGGTGCTTCCTGGGCATTTCAGCACCAGGCTTCGGTTGAACAAGTGTGTAAGGCTGCAACTTGGTCTTCTGTTCATACTTTTTCTAAGTTCTATAAGGTTGATGTGCGGGCTTCAGCGGATGCTGTTTTTGGCCGCAAGGTTTTGCAGGCTGCACTGGTCTGAGTTTTTTTTCTGCGTTATTGCCTGTTTCGGATACCCACCCTTTTCTGGACACTGCTGTTGGATGTCCCTAGTGTAATTATTAATGTTTGAAGTGGGGTGTGTGACATACTTAGAATAATACCATTTTGTGAATACTCACCTGTAAAATGGGTATTATAAGTATGTCACACACCCCACTTCACCCGCCCTTTTTGGTATCCTGGCTCTCTATTTGGTGAAGTTTGGTTATTTACGTTGAGGGTTACATTGTTTGGTTCTGGTACCTTGTCTTACTGCTGTTCTAATACTGGGAGGTTCTTGGGAGGTACCAGGTATGTATAGACCGGGAGGGGCCTGTTAAAGTTTTTTGGAGAAGTTCTCTGCAATGCTGCCACCTAGCGGTGCGTTAACCCTAGTGTAATTATTAATGTTTGAAGTGGTGTGTGTGACATACTTAGAATACCCATTTTACAGGTGAGTATTCACAAAATGGTATTTTTATCTGTGAAGGTCTCGGAACAGGTTGATCCTTCAGGAAGGTTCTGATCTAAGTGGGGGGTTTACATTCCTTGCACTTCATTGGTATTAGCTTCGATGGCTGTCCTCCTGTGGCAGGAGGTTCTATCCTAGTGTCCCACTGAGTCCCTACTGGTGTGGCTCTGTGGGGCCCCTTCACTATTACAGGGACTCTGCCCTGGGTTATTGTCCCAGAATTCTCTGGCCTTGGTCATGGGGGCCTAGTATTTCTCTTCTGTCAGAACATTATATTCTATATGTCTTATCTTCATTCGCCCTGCTAGGCGGGGTTCTGCACAAGATTGCTGAAGAAAGGGAGAACCGTTATGCTGGGGGCCCTGGTTGGCCCAGTGGGGTGTGGTTCGCAGATTTTTCTGCTGAGGACGACGGTCCTGTACGCTCTCTCACGAGGGCTGTTCTGTCTATTCAGGCTCTTTACTATGTCGCCCCTATCTTCAGGCTCTTTTAGACGATTGGATGGTCTGCTCACCCTATTAGAGATGGGTATCTCTGGGTGTCTTGTCTCTATTGGAGGGCTAGGACCTAGCTCCCTCCTCTTCTTCTCCCTTTTCTGCCGGCTATGTCAGGGTATGTTGTACTTGTATTGCCTTGTTTGGACTAGCTCTCTCCCCCGCGGGACGTTCTCTGTTCCCTGGGTTCTAGAGTTATTACAGCATGGTTGAAGTTGGCTCCCCAACTCAGTTCTCTGAAGGTTTTCAGGGCTCGCCCTGTTTGCCTACTGCAGAAGTTTGGTTCAATCTTCTGTCTTGAGCATTCCTCAGGGGTTGCTCAGGTGCATTCCCCAGGGAGTTATATGCTCCCGTTTGGGGTTATTTAGTCTGATGCCCTGCGAGGGGTTCTCTTGGGTCTTATTCAGGTTCTTGTCTGAACTGTTCTTTTCCTCATGTCGCTCTTCTGGGGCGGTTGCTCCAGTCAGAAGTGTGCCATAGAGGACGGCTCTGTTAGTGGTCCTAGTCATTATATATATTTTTTATGCCCCTTTATTCCAGACCTTTCTGCCTCTGGGCTATTGTCTGGATTACTCTGAGCTAAAGGGATCTGCATCCCTCAACAGGTGTTGGAGATTTTCCTGGACTGTCTCTTGTCCCTGATAGGGATTTAGGCCCTTTGGGCTTATAGGTGTCTCCATCCTTAAGTACCGGATCTGATTGCTTCCACGGGTGTAGGTGCCCTTTGGATTGTCTTACTCGGTTGGTTTTGTCCTTCTGATCCTAAAGTAAACGTTTCGGCTCTTGCTGATTCTTGTTAGTGTTGTTTTCAGTATTCCTGCCGGTCTCGCCGGAGACCAGGTTTCATATTCCCTGATGGGGAGAGTTCTAAGGTTGCCATGGCTACCTTTTTTTGCAGTAGCATGGTTAGGCTGTTACTCTGGCCTATTCTTTTAGGGGAAGATTCTTCTTCTCCCTTTTTTTGTTCTCTTCTACTTGTGCTTGGCTTGGGCCTTTCAGCACTAGGTTCTGTTGAGCAAGCTGGCTAGTTCGCTGCTCGTGTTCAGTTCATCCTTTACAAGGTTTTCAAAAGGTTGAGGTTAGAGCATGTGCTCATGTTGCTCTTGGCAGCAAGGTTGCGGGTGACAGCGCTTTTACTGTTGGCTGTGCCTTTTTTCATGGGGATCCCACCCTACTTTATGGACACTGCTATTGAATGTCCCACATGTAATTACTATATCTGGAGCAGGACGTGATGTATGCTTAGAATAATACAATTCTGTGAAATACTCACCTGTAGAATTGGTATTATACGCATACAGCACGTCCTGCTCCACCCCACCCTGGTTTCACTCTGTTCTGGATCCCCTGTATGGTGATTGTTATCCTTCTTATAATTGCCAGTTTTTGGGTGGTTGGTTTCTCCCGGCTTCTCTTTCTCACTGCTTTTCAATGCTGGGGATTTGTGGGAGGTCCCTCGGAATATGTAGGGCCGGGGGGAGCCTGTTTTCTACATGTCTGCAGTGAACAGCACCCTCAGGCGGAGGATTACCCACATGTAATTACTATATCTGGAGCAGGACATGCTGTATCCGTATAATACCAATTCTACAGGTGAGTATTTCACAAAATTGTATTTTTTTCTTTTCCCAGTAAGAGTGCCCAGCCCTGCACTTGATACTCCTCACCGGGACATGTTTTGCTTTAAAGTGGACCAACACCCAGGATTTTGACTATCCTGGGTTTTGGTCCACTTCGGTGGGGCACCCCGATCGGGGGTGCCCCGCTGTGTGAAACCGCCCAGAAAGCCCCGAAAACTCACCTGACCCCGCTCCCACGTGACCGCTCCAGCGAATCACCGCCGACGGACAAGCGAGCACGCCCGCTGCCACCTCCCGCGCGTCACTCTTACAGGGAGCGTGCCCGTGCCGGCCATTCACAAACGGCCGGCGCGGGTGCGCTCCCTGCTAGAGGGACGCGCGGGAGGCGGCGGCGGCCCGCGCTGGAACGGGGATAAGGTAAGGGTTCTGGGCTTCCTGGGGGGATTTTGGATGCCCCACGGGGAGGGATCTTATAGATTCCCGGGCCGATCCCCCCTGGGTGTTGGTCCACTTTAAATGAATGTATTACTGGGTTTAAAGGCCCCTATCTGGTGAAATATTATGATTTCCACCTCTACCGACAAGTGGTCTGGCTATATGCAGTCCAAAAAACATGCTGGGCACATATAGAGTTGCCGCTGGTGCCTCCCTGGAGTTAATTTTCCCTTATGCGTGATACACTTGGATTAAATGGTTTTTACCCTAAAGCTATGGCCATTTTATTCTCAAGTGTTTTAGTTAATGTGTACAGCTGACCATGATTGTGAAGAACCCTGATTCATCCTCTAGTCTCTCTGGGCTGCATACCTCAACTTGGTCACAAAAGCTTTAATTGTTTTGTTCTGGTGATTCCCTAGAAATCTTACACCGATAGACTTTCGTACATTGCAAGTCAAACACATCCTAGTGGACTCGCTCCGATGCCTTCCAGGATAATTTCCTTCTTGAGAAAGGGATATTAGCAGCATTGGCCAGGCCATGTCTATGAATCAAGTTATGGAGAAAGGAGATTACAAGTCCATGCTGATGAATGATGGTGCTGGGTCTGATCGTGTCACAGTTCCACCGCACCCATCCAGTTGGCAATTCCTTGCTAATAAAACAGGTGCACCCCTCTTTATCCCTATATAGCTTTGTACTCCCAGTAGCTTGCTACTTGACTCAGTCTATTAAAGAGGACCCAAGCCGATTTCCAGGCAAACCTTATTGGCTACCAGCCACTATATGGGCGTGAGAGCATGGTTTGGATGAGTAATCCTGACATATTCCAGATGAAGATGATCAAGATGAAAATCCTGGCTCTAAGGGGATTAAACTCTTTAGCCTGGCCATAGCACCAAAAAAAAAACTGCTCTATGTGCATCATAATTTGGGATGTCCTTTCCAGGTTTATGTACACAATACAGAATTTCACGGCATCCCCGCTCTGAGCACCCAGCAGACCTGACTATGTCTGTCAACGGAGGTGTGCGGGGCAGAGGGAGAGATGTACTGCTGCAGCACCCCCACTAGTAGATATTTCTACCAGGGAAAAAGAAAGAAATGAGCCCCAATCTTCAATTATTCAAAAATATCCTCAAACCCCCTCAGATAAATTGGGAATCTGATATCCTTACCTAAGCCGCGCTTACACAGCAGTCGCTGTACAATTTCTTAGCCTCTCTTCTGTTAAACTGGACCTTCAGCATCATTTAATGAAAAGCCCAAACCCTTAAAAAAACTATTCCCCAGCATCTAAAATTAATATATCTAATGTTTTTTGTCACTTATTCTTTCCACTGCTGGGCTGCAACTCTGTTCAGGATACGGCGCTGCCATCTTGGATGGTTGTACAATCCCTGCGATAATGAAAATCCTGGGTTTTGTTCTTCTTTAACCCATCATGTGACTGATCTGGATGTGAAAACCATGCTGGGCATATTAAGGCAGACCAAAACACAATGCCTCTGGCCCTAAAGTCTAGACTGCTGGGCCCAGTGAAAGACCTCCAAACTGGGATGCCCTGCCATGTGGACTTCTTTTGCATTGCCAGGTCTCTTACCTCGCTCCACACTCCCAAGGTGTATGGGCGGGGTCTTGTCCAAGTAGATTGCAGTGCATATTAATGCCCGGTAAGCAATTCTGGATGAACGGATTGCCAGGACCCCTTGTGATGGCTCCTGCCTCCCAGCATTTAGATATGAGATAGAGGAGTGCTGGGGATGCCGTGAAGTCCAGCGCATATGCTGGGGGCTTGATATACGAATACTTTATTGACCGCCAAGTAACTACAGGATACATACAAGGAATGCTTCTTGGAAGGGAGGTACCCCGTTAGAGCTATAAACATTAAATATAAAAATTAAAACATTTAACATATTATACATATATTATTATACTATTATACATTGTAACATATTTACATATGATACTGGTGGTAAATCAGTCACATGGTAAAGACAGGGAGTTTGCGGCAGATTATTCAGTGGTGATTATTTAGCGCCTTAACGGCTAGAGGAAAAAAATTATATTCCAAGTATGTCACACACCCCGCTTCCAATATTCATGACATGTGGGTTATGTCCAGTAGAGGGCGAACTTCTGTAGAGAAGCCCCTCCCGGTCCATAAATACCTGGGACCTCCCACACATTCCCCAGTAATCGTCTCTGCAAGACGGCGAGCAAGTCAGAAGATGGCTGTCTCCTTACTTACAGGTAGGCCGGGGTCACACCCGGCAATTTTTTGGCCCTATTTCCGTCCGGACTTTGATTTTTTAAAAGTTCCTATGCCTCCCAGCCTCGGCTGTAGGTCCGGATGAGGGTAGGTAACACCCTAGGGGTGTTCAGTAGGAGCTATGCTCACCCGTGAGACCCCGTTCAAAGGGGTAGGCGGTTACCAGGTTCGGGATCCTGGTTTGGGATGCCCTGTCCGTGTCCCCTACGCTGCACTATGTGGCTGGGATTACCTTCCCCATCCGTTGCCCTCTGTCCCCGGATTATGGGGGGGGGGGGGGGCATCTATCCCTTTATTCTCATCCTTATTTTTTTTTTTTTACTGGCATGTGAGTGTGTGTGTGTGGTTAAACTGTATGGCGCCTCTTGGGAGGTAGGAGGCTTATCGTCCGGGCGGGCCCCGCTACTTTGCCGGGGCTCGGCCATTCTTTCTTCTCCTCACGGAGGGGAGGGGGCGGGGCCGCGAGCTTGACGCGCTTCTGCGGCCCGCCCCCTTCTCATGGCGCCGGTGGAGGTCCCCAGCCTATTGCTGGGAACCGCTGTTCTCGTGTACAGGAGAGGGCGGGGCCAAGCGTGGCACGCAATCCGCGCCGGCCAGCCCACCTTCTCTATCTTCCTGATGCTTATGCTGGAGGCTGCCCTTCTACCTCGTCGCCATTTTGCTGATTGCATGAGTGCTCTGCGGGGTCCCCCTTTCTTCCTTATCTATGGCGTTTTTCTGTCTGCACATGTTACTTTTGCATGCTTGTTCTTATAATAAGCTTTATTACTGTGTTTTGTATGGTTATGTAACCTTCAAGCTTCTTACTTATGGCCCCCTATTGTTGTGTCTTTCAGGAGGATCGCCCTTGTTTTAGTTAAAAAGGGGGTTCTCCCGGTCATTAGGTTACCTCACTCTAAATTTGGGGTCCTCTTTCAAATCCTCCCACTAACGGACTTTTAAGGGGCATCCCAGGTAGCTTATTAGCGTAATTCCCACTGGTCATTGCGACTACCATAAAATCACCATATGGAGGCTTCCCAGGATACCGGGCTTGGGCTCCCTTCGGGGCAATCCCGGCAGTGTGTGGGTTGTGGGGTATCCCTTACGGGGGATAATGTACTGATTTGCATACCATGTGCTCAGCAGGCCATAACGCGGCAGTCGGGGCCCCAGGCGTCTGGGTCCGTGCCTCCGGCCTCATCTCCTACCCCACCCCGCATTATCCGCACCTCAAGTGACACTGTCATTGGCGGGGAGTCGCAATCTGATGTATGTGCTAGATTGGCCAACATCGAGAAATTGATTTCTAGCTCTGCGGCCAGAAAGGCCCCAGCTAAGAGAAGACATCTGTCTCCAGCCGCGCCGGTTCTGGATTTTGATGACTATGATACCCTTGACTGGTCTGATTATTCCCCGCTTGAGGAGGGGGAATTGTTTGCTGAATCTGATGCTGAGGATCAGCAGTTTTTTGATGCTGATACTGGGCAGGCGCAGGGGGATGCCGTTGATACCTCCAGGGTCCTGGCCCATTTATTTGAGGTGCTGGATATTTCTCCTCCAGCGGAGTCCCCTCCGCTGAAGGGGGAATTCTTTGGGACTTCTAAGCCTCGCTTGGAGTTTCCAAATCAGAATCATTTTGAAAGCATGATTCTTAAAGAATGGGAGAGACCTAGCCGGCGCCCCGGTGTTCCTCAGAGATGGGATAGGAAGTATCCCTTTTTGGTGGACGCGGTGAAGCGCTGGTCGTCCCCTCCTGAGGTCGATGCGCCCGTTCTGGGATTGTCCAACACCTCTGTTGTACATTCTCCAGACGCCACCACTCTAAAAGATGGTGAGGAAAAGCGCCTTGACCAAATGGCCTGCCATGCCTTCGCTAGTGTGGTTTCAGCCTTGCGGCCTGTTTGTGTGCCTGCGCTCACGGCTGTGGCTACCAGGTCTGTGGTTAGGGACCTGTTCAGTGGTTCCCAGCTTAACCCGGCCAGTGATGAATTCGCAGCCCTTAAGCGGTGCGAATTGTTCTTGTCTTTTGTTTTATCCGCCTTGGATGACACAATATGCATGTGTAGTAGAACCTCGGTGTTGCTAGTGGCTATTCGCCGATCGGTCTGGTTGCGCCAATGGGCGGCTGACATTGCGGCTAAGAAATCACAGGGCTACCCTTCCTGGGTATGCGGCTGTTTGGAGATAAATTGGATTCGGTGGCAAAAGGGGGAGGCCGGGGCTATTATTCCAACCTCTTCACGGTGCCCAAAAAGGATGGATCCATAAGACCCATTCTGGATCTGAAGTTTCTCAACAGGTTCATCAGAACCAAGAAGTTCCGCATGGAGACTCTGCGCTCAGCCATCAATTCCCTTCGTCAGGGGGATTTCATGATGTCCATAGACATCAAGGATGCTTACCTTCATGTACCAATCTTCCCAGCACACCAGAGATTTCTCAGGTTTGTGGTGGTAGATCAGCACTCAGTTTGTGGCCCTCCCTTTTGAGTTGACGTCGGCACCAAGGGTGTTCACCAAGGTGCTGGCGGGCATAATGGCCCATCTCAGAGCCCAGGGCATTCGCATTGTGCTGTATTTGGACGACCTCCTCATTACGGCATCCTCTCTCAGTCAGGCGAAGCTGGACACCAGGCTGGTGGTGGCGACGCTGGAGAGGTTCGTTTGGGTGATCAACCATCCCAAGTCTTCTCTCTCCCCATCAAGGGAGATCTTTTTTCTGGACATGAATCTGGATACCATTCGGACCAGGGTGTTCCTACCTCAGTCCAAGGTGCAGATGGTTCAGGATCTGTTACGTCTTCTCCTGTCTAAACCTCGTCCTTCTATCCGGCTAGGGATGAGACTGGTGGGATTGATGATGGCTTCCTTCGAGGCAGTCCCCTTTGCTCAGTTCCACATGAGGTCGCTCCAGCTCCATCTATTGTTGGCCTGGGACAGATGTCCGCAGTCATTTGATCAGTTATTCCTGATGTCTCCCTGGTTTCGGCAGTCCCTTCAGTGGTGGCTGGAACCAAGCAATCTGATGAGGGGCAGATCCTTTCTGATCCCTTGTTGGGAGATGGTTACCATGGATGCCAGCCTGTCGGGCTGGAGAGGTTTTTGGAAGACACATCAGTTCAAGGGGCTGTGGCGTCCTCAGGAGGCTCACACCCCCATCAATGTCTTGGAGCTGAGAGCTGTTCGGTTGGTTCTGTCATGCTTGACGCATCACCTACGGGGCTTACCGGTTCAGGTTCGATCAGACAATCGAATTGCGGTCGCTTACATCAATCACCAAGGAGGGACTCGCAGTAGGAGTGCCCTCAGGGAAGTTTCTCTGATTCTTGCATGGGCGGAGAGCAATGTTCCATGCATCTCAGCAGTGTACATTCCGGGAGTGGAAAACACGGAGGCGGACTCCCTGAGCAGGGGATCCTCTCGCCGAGGGGAATGGTCTCTCAACCACAAGGTATTCCGGTCCCTCTGTCACAAGTGGGGGACTCCGGAGGTGGATCTCTTTGCCTCACGTCACAATCACAAGCTCTCAAAGTTTGTGTCTCTGTCTCAGGATCCTCTGGCCCTGGCAGTGGACGCCATATCTCTTGCCTGGAGGGATCTGGGGTTCCTGTACCTGTTTTCCACCCTTCTCCATGGTAGGCAAGGTGGTGCGCAATCTGGCTCTAGAGGGTGCGCCAGCAGTTCTGGTGGCCCCAAGGTGGCCAAGACAGGTTTGGTTCGCAGACGTCGTAAGGCTGGCGGTAGATCAGTACTGGCTGCCCCTGTTTCTGGATCTGATCACTCAAGGTCAACTATGTTACCCCAATTTACAAACGCTGGTTTTGACGGCGTGGCTGCTGAAACCTCCATCTTAAGGGAGGAAGGTTTGTCTGAGGCTGTGATTCAGACTCTTGTTAGAGCTAGGAAGAGATCTTCCTCTAACATATACTACAGGACTTGGAGGTCCTATATTGACTGGTGTGAGGCAAGACCCTTCCTTGCAGGGTGTTTTCGATTCCTAGGATCTTGGAGGTTCTTCAACACGGTCTGGACCTGGGGTTCCAGCTTAGTACCTTGAAAGGATAGGTCTCTGCCCTGGCGGTCTTCTTTCAAAGGTCTTTTGCTTTGCATCATCTGGTTAAGACCTTTTTCCAGGGGGTCACTCATGTGCGGCCCCCTAAAAAGCCTTTGGTGCCCGTTTGGAATTTGAATTTGGTTCTGTTGGCCCTCCAGGGGCCTCCTTTTGAGCCGGTGCAGGATGTTGCACTTTATATGCTCACTCAAAAGGTTGCCTTTTTGGTGGCTATTACCTCTGTTCAGCGTGTCTCTGAGTTGGCGGCTCTGTCTATTCAGGCCCCTTACTTTGAGAGACACCAGGACAAGGTGGTATTTCGCTTTAAGCCAGATTTCTAAGGTGGTTTCTGCCTTCCACCTCAGTCAGGATGTAGTTCTCCCTTCCTTGTGTCCTAAGCCTAGCAATGACGAGAGGGTTTTGCACTCTTTGGATGTGGTTTGTTGTGTGAAGTACTATTTGGTTGCTACTTCTCCTTTTTCGTAAGACGGACGCCTTGTTCGTGGTGCCCTCCGGGCCCAGGAAGGGTTTGGCGCCCGCCAAGTTTACCATTAGTAAATGGATACGCCTGGCCATTGTTGGGGCTTATTCTGCTAAGGGGAGGGTTCCTCCTTTTAAGATCACTGCTCATTCTACTCGTGCTGTTGGGGCTTCTTGGGCCTTTCAGCGCCAGGCTTCTGTTGAACAAGTTTCTAAGGCTGCTACTTGGTCTTCCGTTCATACTTTTTCCAAGTTTTATAAGGTTGATGTGCGGGCCTCAGCGGATGCTGTTTTTGGCCGCAAGGTTCTGCAAGCTGCAGTGCTTTAAAATTTGTGCATTTTTTGCCGTATGTGGATCCCCACCCATGATGGACACTGCTACTGGATGTCCCACATGTCATGAATATTGGAAGCGGGGTGTGTGACATACTTGGAATAATACCATTTTGTGATTACTCCCCTGTAAAATGGGTATTATGAGTATGTCACACACCCCGCTTCACCCTGCCTTTTAGTATTCTGGATACTTTATATGGTGAACCTTTTATTGTTAAGTTTGTTATAATTGGCTCTTCCTGGTCCCCTTACTGCTGTCCTATACTGGGGAATGTGTGGGAGGTCCCAGGTATTTATGGACCGGGAGGGGTTCCTTTTTTTCCTGTCATCTCTGCAGAAGTTCGCCCTCTACTGGACATAACCCACATGTCATGAATATTGGAAGCGGGGTGTGTGACATACTTATAATACCCATTTTACAGGTGAGTAATCACAAAATGGTATTTTTTGTACCTGGAGGTTCTTGTAGAAACCGCCAGGTACCTCCGGCCAGAGGGCAAGAGTTTGAAAAAAGAATGTCCTGGGTGTGTTCGGTAAGGTATCAGGCAAAACCTGGGCATTCCACATGACGGGGCATCCCGGTTTGAGGTCTTTCACTGGGCCCAGCAGTCTAGGGCCAGAGGCATTGTGTTTTGGTCTGCCTCAATACCCCCAGCATGGTTTTCACATCCAGATCAGTCACATGATGGGTTAAAGAGGAACAGAACCCAGAATTTTCATTATCGCAGGGATTGTACAACCAAATGGGGCTCCCCCTCCCCAGGTGCAAAAACTTGCAGCTTATTCAATTTGTTTACCTTACCAGCGATCCCACAGCGAATGTGCAGACCAATCAGGGTCCCTCATGATAATTAACAAGCAGCTGAGAAACCTGAATGGCAGACTAGCTTCTCCCTTATGGCTGTGTGTACACGCGCCAGCCATTCAGACAGAAATGCCTGGTGTGGATGTGCACATCTGCTAGAGCAGCGGTTCTCTACCTGGGGGGAAATACATATTTCCGATGGCTTTAGCCGCTGAGAAATCGCGCTACCATCTGCAGCAGCGCTATTCAGCTGGAACGCATGCCGTTATGGATGCGCGCTCCAAACTGAATGCCTGCACAGACATGATTGTATCATCCGTCCGGGGCCTAGTGCGGGGGGAGCGGTCCACAGTCCATAGCAGCGCATTACATGTGTCTGACGCTTGCTGACGTCATCAGTGGGCGGACGCAGCAAGCGCCGGAGGACAGGAGCCAAGAGAGCCTGCGAGACGCCTGCTGGTGTAAAAAAAGGTTAATAATGTAAAAACAGTGCACACACCATACACACAATACTGTGAAAGTGTAAGGTGCTTTGTGTGTAGTCATTACACAGTACACAGAGCAGATTACACTTACACAAAGCACCAGACATTTACACAGTGTCTTATACTATAAGAGACCACTATAAGATGTAGTTCACACTGTTCCCCAATGTATAATTATCTCCCACTATTTCCCCATATTCTGAACGAGGAAACTGCTGAAAATCCGCCTCCTATTGATTTCATTGTGAGTGCGGCGGATTTTGTGGAAGGGAGCTCCCGAGAATCTCGAGTTACCACACAATCCGCCGCAGCCTCCTAATAATTTCAATCAGAGGCGGAGAAATGCCGACACATGCTATGCCATGGTGAAATGTTATTTATTGGAATTAGTAATAAATATTTCTCAACATATAATTAAATATTGTTTTTGTGATTAATAACTATGTTTAAATTATGTTTGATTTGTAGCAATGAGAATACATAATCAGGTATTTACATTCCGAATCGTAACTGTAGCAAAATTACAGTTTTGAAGTAGCCACCAAAATTATTTTTTGGTTTGGGGTCACCGCAACATGAGGAACTGTATTGCGGGGTCACCGCAACATGAGGAACTGTATTGCGGGGTCACCGTAACATGAGGAACTGTATTGCGGGGTCACCGCAACATGAGGAACTGTATTGCGGGGTCACCGCAACATGAGGAACTGTATTGCGGGGTCACCGTAACATGAGGAACTGTATTGCGGGGTCACCGTAACATGAGGAACTGTATTGCGGGGTCACTGTAATATGAGGAACTGTATTGCGGGGTCACCGTAACATGAGGAACTGTATTGCGGGGTCACTGTAACATGAGGAACTGTATTGCGGGGTCATGGCAACATGAGGAACTGTATTGCGGGGTCACGGCAACATGAGGAACTGTATTGCGGGGTCACCGTAACATGAGGAACTGTATTGTGGGGTCACTGTAATATGAGGAACTGTATTGCGGGGTCACCGTAACATGAGGAACTGTATTGCGGGGACACTGCAACATGAGGAACTGTATTGCGGGGTCACGGCAACATGAGGAACTGTATTGCGGGGTCACTGTAACATGAGGAACTGTATTGCGGGGTCACTGTAACATGAGGAACTGTATTGCGGGGTCACCGTAACATGAGGAACTGTATTGCGGGGTCACGGCAACATGAGGAACTGTATTGCGGGGTCACTGTAACATGAGGAACTGTATTGCGGGGTCACTGTAACATGAGGAACTGTATTGCGGGGTCACTGTAACACGAGAAACTGTATTGCGGGGTCACGGCATTAGAAAGGTTGAGAACCACTGTGCTAGAGGGATGCTACTGGTGACTCGCACATGATCCATGGAATCGCCGGTGACCAGCAGGGTTTTACATAAGGGGTCATCCTGCGCCGGCCGTTTGTGAATGGCGGGCGCGCTCCCTGTAAGAGGGACGCGCTGGAGGCGGCGGTGGCCCGCGCTCAGCTTGTCCGGCGCTGCCTCTCCTTGTCCGGCGGCGGCGATTGGATGAGCGAGTCACGTGGGAGCGGGGTCAGGTGAGTTTTCGGGGCTTTCTGGGGGGTTTCACACAGCGGGGCACCCACGATTGGGGTGCCCCACCGAAGTGGACCAAAACCCAGGATAGTCAAAATCCTGGATGTTGGTCCACTTTAAACCTGACCTCGGAGTCTAAACGAATCTAGATCCTCCTGAGTTTGGATGCCCCTGTGTGTGACCCCCCCCCCCCCTCATTACTTTCCTGGAACTGGTGAATGCACTGTGGGATTCGCAAGTTTGAGGTAACGGCCAAACCAGGGGGGATCTTTCACAGGCAGGGGCATCCCAAATTGAGATGCCCCGGTAAAGCGGACCAAAACTCAGTGGTGGAATTGCTTGCATAGTGGGTGTGCCAGCCATCCCAGGTTGTATCACAGATTGGGATGCTCCAGGGATAGGAAATCGGCTGGGGTGGGCAACTTAAAAGCAGAACAAAACCCAGCACTTCCTCCCCTGGAATCTAAATCGAGATGCCCCGTTGTGTGGAACCCCGTCATTCGAGGAGATGTGGGCACCGGCTGTAGTGGTGCCCTCTCAGTCCTCCGCTGGTCAAGCGCAAGGCACACCCCAAAGGCCGGGCCCTATCAGTGGCCCCCCCAAAGGGCGGGGGCCCCCGGCAGCTGCCCCGCCTTGCCGGGTGCTGACACCGGCCCTGTATTTAGGGCTTGTGCAGGGAGGTGGGCGGGGGCGTGAGTGTAATCGGCTGCATATAGAGGAGCGTGTTATCTTCTGTAGTGTTCCCTGATTTCAGCTCACTTCACTTTTAAAGTGGACCAAAACCCACGGCTATAGATTCCTGGGCTGATTGATTCCCTCCCCCCGGAGCATCCAAAATCAGGATGCCCCACTGTGTGAAACCCCCCAGGTCGCCCCGTACACTTACTTTGATTACTGGTCCAACGGCATATGTGCGAGCCGCAGCCGCATCCCAGATATCCCTCTAGCAGGGCGTGTGCCGGCTCCAGGCGTTTATGAATGGCCGGCGTGGGCACACTCCCTGTTAGAGGGAAGCGGCAACTCTGTTCAGGACTCTAGGATACGGGCGCCGCCATCTTGCCTTAGAAGCATCACATACTGAGGAGAGGAGAGTGGGATAAAGTACAGGGGGCAGGTTAAAGCTGTGCTTTGCTCAGACAGAGCAGAGCTGGGGTCAGGAAAATGTCAGCAATCCCAGAATGCAGAGCAGCACAGTCAGAAGACACTTCCTGTTTGCAGGCTGCCTGATGTTTCATGAGCCGCCATCTTGGGCTCATAACATGCAGTAGATGCAGGTAGGATGATTTTTAATGTGAGCAATCTGTATGTACAGGGTGTGGGAAACATATAAGATAGGCTCTTATTCAGGGTGAAGGTCTGGATTAATGTGAGCAATCTGTATGTACAGGGTGTGGGAAACATATAAGATAGGCTCTTATTCAGAGTGAAGGTCCGGATTAATGTGGACAATCTGTATGTACAGGGTGGGGGAAACATACAAGATAGGCTCTTATTCAGGGTGAAGGTCCGGATTAATGTGGGCAATCTGTATGTACAGGGTGGGGGAAACATATAAGATAGGCTCTTATTCAGGGTGAGGGTCTGGATTAATGTGAGCAATCTGTATGTACAGGGTGGGGGAAACATATAAGATAGGCTCTTATTCAGGGTGAGGGTCTGGATTAATGTGGGCAATCTGTATGTACAGGGTGTGGGAAACATATAAGATAGGTTCTTATTCAGGGTGAAGGTCCGGATTAATGTGGGCAATCTGTATGTACAGGGTGTGGGAAACATATAAGATAGGCTCTTATTCAGGGTGAAGGTCCGGATTAATGTGGGCAATCTGTATGTACAGGGTGTGGGAAACATATAAGATAGGCTCTTATTCAGAGTGAAGGACCACTTTAAAGTGCCTAGGGCACCATGAACACCAAATACGGCCCTGGCCCCGGGGAGAGGGAATCGATCAGTCCAGGAATCTTATAGTTGTGGGTTTTGGTCCAATTTAAAGTGTAATAAGCCCTGTTAGAGGGTAGCGGGGGCACACTCCCTGTTAGAGGGTAGCGGGGGCACACCCCCTGTTAGAGGGTAGCGGGGGCACACTCCCTGTTAGAGGGTAGCGGGGGCACACCCCCTGTTAGAGGGTAGCGGGGGCACACCCCCTGTTAGAGGGTAGCGGGGGCACACCCCCTGTTAGAGGGTAGCGGGGGCACACCCCCTGTTAGAGGGTAGCGGGGGCACACCCCCTGTTAGAGGGTAGCGGGGGCACACCCCCTGTTAGAGGGTAGCGGGGGCACACCCCCTGTTAGAGGGTAGCGGGGGCACACTCCCCGTTAGAGGGTAGCGGGGGCACACTCCCCGTTAGAGGATAGCGGGGGCACACTCCCCGTTAGAGGGTAGCGGGGGCACACTCCCCGTTAGAGGGTAGCGGGGGCACACTCCCCGTTAGAGGGTAGCGGGGGCACACTCCCCGTTAGAGGGTAGCGGGGGCACACTCCCCGTTAGAGGGTAGCGGGGGCACACTCCCTGTTAGAGGGTAGCGGGGGCACACTCCCTGTTAGAGGGTAGCGGGGGCACACTCCCCGTTAGAGGGTAGCGGGGGCACACTCCCCGTTAGAGGGTAGCGGGGGCACACTCCCCGTTAGAGGGTAGCGGGGGCACACCCCCTGTTAGAGGGTAGCGGGGGCACACCCCCTGTTAGAGGGTAGCGGGGGCACACTCCCCGTTAGAGGGTAGCGGGGGCACACTCCCCGTTAGAGGGTAGCGGGGGCACATTCCCCGTTAGAGGGTAGCGGGGGCACACTCCCCGTTAGAGGGTAGGGGGGGCACACTCCCCGTTAGAGGGTAGCGGGGGCACACTCCCCGTTAGAGGGTAGCGGGGGCACACTCCCTGTTAGAGGGTAGCGGGGGCACACCCCCTGTTAGAGGGTAGCGGGGGCACACTCCCTGTTAGAGGGTAGCGGGGGCACACCCCCTGTTAGAGGGTAGCGGGGGCACACCCCCTGTTAGAGGGTAGCGGGGGCACACCCCCTGTTAGAGGGTAGCGGGGGCACACCCCCTGTTAGAGGGTAGCGGGGGCACACCCCCTGTTAGAGGGTAGCGGGGGCACACCCCCTGTTAGAGGGTAGCGGGGGCACACTCCCCGTTAGAGGGTAGCGGGGGCACACTCCCCGTTAGAGGATAGCGGGGGCACACTCCCCGTTAGAGGGTAGCGGGGGCACACTCCCCGTTAGAGGGTAGCGGGGGCACACTCCCCGTTAGAGGGTAGCGGGGGCACACTCCCCGTTAGAGGGTAGCGGGGGCACACTCCCCGTTAGAGGGTAGCGGGGGCACACTCCCCGTTAGAGGGTAGCGGGGGCACATTCCCCGTTAGAGGGTAGCGGGGGCACACTCCCCGTTAGAGGGTAGCGGGGGCACACTCCCCGTTAGAGGGTAGCGGGGGCACACTCCCTGTTAGAGGGTAGCGGGGGCACACTCCCCGTTAGAGGGTAGCGGGGGCACACTCCCCGTTAGAGGGTAGCGGGGGCACACTCCCCGTTAGAGGGTAGCGGGGGCACACCCCCTGTTAGAGGGTAGCGGGGGCACACCCCCTGTTAGAGGGTAGCGGGGGCACACCCCCTGTTAGAGGGTAGCGGGGGCACACTCCCCGTTAGAGGGTAGCGGGGGCACACTCCCCGTTAGAGGGTAGCGGGGGCACATTCCCCGTTAGAGGGTAGCGGGGGCACATTCCCCGTTAGAGGGTAGCGGGGGCACACTCCCCGTTAGAGGGTAGCGGGGGCACACTCCCCGTTAGAGGGTAGCGGGGGCACACTCCCCGTTAGAGGGTAGCGGGGGCACACCCCCTGTTAGAGGGTAGCGGGGGCACATTCCCCGTTAGAGGGTAGCGGGGGCACACTCCCCGTTAGAGGGTAGCGGGGGCACACTCCCCGTTAGAGGGTAGCGGGGGCACACTCCCCGTTAGAGGGTAGCGGGGGCACACTCCCCGTTAGAGGGTAGCGGGGGCACATTCCCCGTTAGAGGGTAGCGGGGGCACACTCCCCGTTAGAGGGTAGCGGGGGCACACTCCCCGTTAGAGGGTAGCGGGGGCACACTCCCCGTTAGAGGGTAGCGGGGGCACACTCCCCGTTAGAGGGTAGCGGGGGCACACTCCCCGTTAGAGGGTAGCGGGGGCACACTCCCCGTTAGAGGGTAGCGGGGGCACATTCCCCGTTAGAGGGTAGCGGGGGCACACTCCCCGTTAGAGTGTAGCGGGGGCACACTCCCCGTTAGAGGGTAGCGGGGGCACACTCCCCGTTAGAGGGTAGCGGGGGCACACTCCCCGTTAGAGGGTAGCGGGGGCACACTCCCCGTTAGAGGGTAGCGGGGGCACATTCCCCGTTAGAGGATAGCGGGGGCACACTCCCCGTTAGAGGGTAGCGGGGGCACACTCCCCGTTAGAGGGTAGCGGGGGCACATTCCCCGTTAGAGGGTAGCGGGGGCACACTCCCCGTTAGAGGATAGCGGGGGCACACTCCCCGTTAGAGGGTAGCGGGGGCACACTCCCCGTTAGAGGGTAACGGGGGCACACTCCCCGCTAGAGGGTAGCGGGGGCACACTCCCCGTTAGAGGGTAGCGGGGGCACACTCCCCGTTAGAGGGTAGCGGGGGCACACTCCCCGTTAGAGGGTAGCGGGGGCACACTCCCCGTTAGAGGGTAGCGGGGGCACACTCCCCGTTAGAGGGTAGCGGGGGCACACCCCCTGTTAGAGGGTAGCGGGGGCACACCCCCCGTTAGAGGGTAGCGGGGGCACACTCCCCGTTAGAGGGTAGCGGGGGCACACTCCCCGTTAGAGGGTAGCGGGGGCACACTCCCCGTTAGAGGGTAGCGGGGGCACACTCCCCGTTAGAGGGTAGCGGGGGCACACTCCCCGTTAGAGGGTAGCGGGGGCACACTCCCCGTTAGAAGGTAGCGGGGGCACACCCCCTGTTAGAGGGTAGCGGGGGCACACTCCCTGTTAGAGGGTAGCGGGGGCACACTCCCTGTTAGAGGGTAGCGGGGGCACACTCCCCGTTAGAAGGTAGCGGGGGCACACCCCCTGTTAGAGGGTAGCGGGGGCACACTCCCCGTTAGAGGGTAGCGGGGGCACACTCCCCGTTAGAAGGTAGCGGGGGCACACCCCCTGTTAGAGGGTAGCGGGGGCACACTCCCTGTTAGAGGGTAGCGGGGGCACACCCCCTGTTAGAGGATAGCGGGGGCACACTCCCTGTTAGAGGGTAGCGGGGGCTCACTCCCTGTTAGAGGGTAGCGGGGGCTCACTCCCCTGTTAGAGGGTAGCGGGGGCACACCCCCTGTTAGAGGGTAGCGGGGGCACACCCCCTGTTAGAGGGTAGCGGGGGCACACCCCCTGTTAGAGGATAGCGGGGTCCCTGTTAGAGGGTAGCGGGGGCACACTCCCCGTTAGAGGGTAGCGGGGGCACACTCCCCGTTAGAGGGTAGCGGGGGCACACTCCCCGTTAGAGGGTAGCGGGGGCACACTCCCTGTTAGAGGGTAGCGGGGGCACACTCCCCGTTAGAGGGTAGCGGGGGCACACTCCCCGTTAGAGGGTAGCGGGGGCACATTCCCCGTTAGAGGGTAGCGGGGGCACACTCCCCGTTAGAGGGTAGCGGGGGCACACTCCCCGTTAGAGGGTAGCGGGGGCACACTCCCCGTTAGAGGATAGCGGGGGCACACTCCCCGTTAGAGGGTAGCGGGGGCACACTCCCCGTTAGAGGGTAGCGGGGGCACACCCCCTGTTAGAGGGTAGCGGGGGCACACCCCCTGTTAGAGGATAGCGGGGTCCCTGTTAGAGGGTAGCGGGGGCACACTCCCCGTTAGAGGGTAGCGGGGGCACACTCCCCGTTAGAGGGTAGCGGGGGCACACTCCCCGTTAGAGGGTAGCGGGGGCACACTCCCTGTTAGAGGGTAGCGGGGGCACACTCCCCGTTAGAGGGTAGCGGGGGCACACTCCCCGTTAGAGGGTAGCGGGGGCACATTCCCCGTTAGAGGGTAGCGGGGGCACACTCCCCGTTAGAGGGTAGCGGGGGCACACTCCCCGTTAGAGGGTAGCGGGGGCACACTCCCCGTTAGAGGATAGCGGGGGCACACTCCCCGTTAGAGGGTAGCGGGGGCACACTCCCCGTTAGAGGGTAGGGGGGGCACATTCCCCGTTAGAGGGTAGCGGGGGCACACTCCCCGTTAGAGGGTAGCGGGGGCACACTCCCCGTTAGAGGATAGCGGGGGCACATTCCCTGTTAGAGGGTAGCGGGGGCACACTCCCCGTTAGAGGGTAGCGGGGGCACACTCCCCGTTAGAGGGTAGCGGGGGCACACTCCCCGTTAGAGGGTAGCGGGGGCACACTCCCCGATAGAGGGTAGCGGGGGCACACTCCCCGATAGAGGGTAGCGGGGGCACACTCCCCGATAGAGGGTAGCGGGGGCACACTCCCCGATAGAGGGTAGCGGGGGCACACTCCCCGATAGAGGGTAGCGGGGGCACACTCCCTGTTAGAGGGTAGCGGGGGCACACTCCCTGTTAGAGGGTAGCGGGGGCACACTCCCCGATAGAGGGTAGCGGGGGCACACTCCCCGATAGAGGGTAGCGGGGGCACACTCCCCGATAGAGGGTAGCGGGGGCACACTCCCCGTTAGAGGGTAGCGGGGGCACACTCCCCGTTAGAGGATAGCGGGGGCACACTCCCCGTTAGAGGGTAGCGGGGGCACACTCCCCGTTAGAGGGTAGCGGGGGCACACTCCCCGTTAGAGGGTAGCGGGGGCACACTCCCCGTTAGAGGGTAGCGGGGGCACACTCCCTGTTAAGAGGGTAGCGGGGGCACACTCCCTGTTAGAGGGTAGAGGGGGATGTGCCGCCGGCGCGCCCTGCATCTTAGACAAGCTAAGCCGAAAACGCATCAGCACAGTGCGCTGATTGGACGGGAGGTTGTGCATACGCCATAGGACCGGGGAAAGGTGAGTCAGTTCAGGCGACCTGGTAGGTTTCACACAGCGGGGCAACCCTTTAAAGTGGACCATAACCCACCCATGAGACTCCAGGGCAGGCTTACTCCCTACCCCGTGGGCATCCCAAACTGGGATACCCCGGTGTATGAAACCCCCCAGGGCGCGCATTAAACTCACCTTTCCCCCCCAGAGCTGGTTCCAGGTTTGTGGGGAGAGAGAGAGTCTTAGTGGGCCTCAAATGGGTCATTTCCTGCTGCTGATCGCCCTCCAGTCCCTGTCAGTTGTCACTTGGTTCTCACCACCTTCTGAGCTTCCATCAATTGCCCTCCATTCCAGGCCACCTCCTCCATTCCAGGCCACCGCCTCCATTCCAGGCCACCGCCTCCATTCCAGGCCACCGCCTCCATTCCAGGCCACCTCCTCCATTCCAGGCCACCGCCTCCATTCCAGGCCACCTCTTCCATTCCAGGCCACCTTCTCCATTCCAGGCCACCTCCTCCATTCCAGGCCACCTCCTCCATTCCAGGCCACCTCTTTCATTCCAGGCCACCTCCTCCATTCCAGGCCACCTCCTCCATTATTGCTGAGGCCAGCCATGAGCAGGTCTGCACACAGCACCCGGCATTTGGTGGTTCGGGTCCACTGTAAAATAATACCATGGCCTAGTGTCAGCCTGAGTGGGCCCCTAAAGATGCCAATTGCCCAGGTTTGCCCTGTGCTGGCGCCGGCCCTGTTTCCCCCAAGCCCACATCGCCCGGCTTCCCTCCTCAGCTGTGTAGCCCCGCTCACTACAAGGGCCGCACACAGCGAAGTGATACCGGTGCCGCTCAGGATGCTGCAGTGGGTTCACACAGCGGGGCACCTCAGTTTGGGGAACAGCCCAAAACCCAGAGTAGTAAAAATCCCATGTTTTGGTCCATTTTAAGGTCGGTTTGGGATGCCCCGCTGTTTGAAACCCCCCGAGCTAACTCGCCTCTTCTCGAGTCTATGGCGCATGCGCAGCCAATCAGCTTCTCCCGCCGCGCTAGAAAAGCGGTCATAGCCTCTCGCATTATGAATGAAGTAGCGGCTAATTCCGCCATTTTGCCGTGGCCCACAACCTGATATCAGCAACGGTGTTAACGACTCATGAATCCTTTGACATAAATTAATGTTAGCGTTATTAACGATTTTTTTTCCTATGATATATTCTTACCTCTGCATAGATTCCGTGATATTATTGTCATTTGCGACAGGAAACGGGAAGTGTCCCCAGTGCCGGGGGCGGCCATGTTGTTGTGGTCAGAGGAAGTGGCAGCTTTTTCGGAGGAGCAGACAGCTCAGGAAAGGTAATGATTGCCTCAATATTGTTGTTATGTTATTAATACTAATACTAATGGGCGGGGTTTTGAGGAATGTGGGGGGCAGATATGGCCCGATAGAGAGGTAAGTTGTGTGAGGAGGAGGGTGGGGGCTTTATTATGAGGTGGGCAGGGGGCTGTCCACCAAAAGTCACTAAAATAATAAAATTACCCCAAGCAACGTACCTGTCTTTTCTAATTACCACTTACCCCTCACTGGTTCCCCCTGGCACCATAGGTTATATTATCTCCCATCCTTTGCTAAAAACCCCAGGGCACCTACCCCCAATTTTATTACCTCCAACCCTTCGCTAGATACCCCGGGGGCACCTACCTCCAATTTTATTACCTCCCACCCTTTGCTGGATACCCCAGGGCACCTACCTCTAATTTTATTACCTCCCGCCCTTTGCTGGATACCCCAGGGCACCTACCTCCAATTTTATTACCTCCCACCCCTTGCTGGATACCCCAGGGCACCTACCTCTAATTTCATAACCTCCCACCCCTTGCTGGATACCCCAGGGCACCTACCTCCAATTTTATTACCTCCCACCCCTTGCTGGATACCCCAGGGCACCTACCTCTAATTGTATTACCTCCCGCCCTTCGCTGGATACCCCAGGGCACCTACCTCTAATTGTATTACCTCCCGCCCTTTGCTGGATACCCCAGGACACCTACCTCTAATTTCATTACCTCCCGCCCTTTGCTGGATACCCCAGGGCACCTACCTCTAATTTTATTACCTCCCACCCCTTGCTGGATACCCCAGGACACCTACCTCTAATTTCATTACCTCCCACCCTTTGCTGGATACCCCAGGACACCTACCTCTAATTGTTTTACCTCCCGCCCTTTGCTAGACACCCCAGGGCACCTACTTTCCCTTTTCATCGCCCCTTACCCCTCGCTGGATAACTCGGGGCACCTACCTTTTCTTTACCACCCACCTTTTGCTAGATACCCCAGGGCACCTACCTCTAATTTGATTACATCCCACCCTTCGCTAGATACCCTGGGGCACCTACCTCTAACTTTATTACCTCCCTCCCCTTGCTGGATACCCCAGGGCACCTACTTTTCTTTTTCATCTTTACTTACTCCTTGCTGGATAACCTACCTTCCTTTTTTTTTTTCTTTTTTACCACTCCCAGTCACTAGATACTCCAGGCCCCTACCTTTCATTTAGTATACTGCCCACCTAGCACTGGATACCCCAGGGCACCTACCTCAAATTTTATTACCTCCCACCCTTCATTAGATACCCCGGGGCACCTACCCCCAATTTTATTACTTCCCACCCCTTGCTGAATACCCCAGGGCACCAACCTTCTGTTCTTTTTTACCACCTCCACCTGGATACCCTACTAATTCTTTAAACCCTCCACTGGCTACTCCAGGATCTTGCCTTACTTATTATCACCTACCCCTCAATGACTACCTTCCCTCTTACTGGGATAGATACAAATCACCCAGCCCCCTATAGCAAAGGTCCTGTTTTCCTAAAGTCCTCCGAAAAAATGCCTGGTTTGTGCCATAAAGCACTGGGTTCTTCTGCACCCCTGGTGGCCAGGAGAGGGTATTGGCAGGCCGCCTGCCCCTATGGTTCCAGTAACTCGGGTCTGAGAAACCTCCGCCTGGCTCCTACATGAATTGCTCAGGGTCAGCAACCTTTCCTCTATGTAGCAGTCTTGATATAATCTGTAAAACTTCAGCAGATCCAGATCCTTTTTTTTTCTGTTAGTGCTCTACATGTCAGAGGAGGACTTAGAAGGATACAAGGAAATCTACGAGGACCTAAAGATGGAGGATCAGCAACCCCGAATATTACGAGGTAAACGATAGTCACCTGACAGAGGGTGAAATTGTTGAACAGCTAAAAATAAAAATTCTAAAAGAAATATTCTCCCAAAACAACGCGAGAGAAAAAATTCTCACGGTGCTGAATCAGCCCTATAGTGGCAAAAAGAGACCAAAGACAATTCCTTCTATTCAAGGTTACAAGGGAAAAGCGCTTTCTTAAAGTGGACCAAAACCCAGGATTTTGACTACTTTGGTTCTTTCCCCCGGGGAACCCCGATCAGGGGGGCCCTGCTGTGTGAAACCCCCCAGATCTCCGAGCCCAACTCATGCCTTCCCAATCCTACGGCGCATGCGTAGCCGTTCGTCCAATCAGCGCGCTTACGTGGTCTAAGCCTTCTTCTAAGGCCAGCGGCTCCAAACGCACTGGCGGCTGCATCCCCCGCTTCCCTCTAACAGGGAGCGTGCCCATGATGGCCATTCGCAAATGCCTGCCTCAGGCACGTGCCTTGATAGAGGGATAGCGGGGATGTGGCCGCTGCTCACGCATGCGTTGTTGGACCAGGAAACAAGGTAAGTTTATGGACTACATAAGGGGTTTCACACAGCGGGGCATCCCGATTTTAGATGCACCAGGAGGGTGGAATCAATCAGCCCGGAAATCTTATAGATTCCCGGGCTGATCGCGGTGGGTTTTGGTGCACTTTAAAGTGGACCAAAAGCCACCAGCGGCCGGCCTGCAAACTAAAAGATTCCAGAGCTGGCTGCTGGCTTTTCTCTGGGGCATCACGAATAAAGGAAGCCCCAGCTGTGGGAAACCCGCCAGTAAGCCCAAAATCTCGCCGTGCCACGCTCCAACGGGGCATGCGCGGTCTCTCGTCCAATGAGAACTGGGTCGTCATTTGGCAGGGGACTCTCGCTGTTTGCAATGTGGAGTGTAAGAAGGTTCCAGAGCAATAAAATGTTTATGATCTCAATTATTAATGAATTATTATTAAATCACTAATATTACTGGAAAATAGGTAACTTGGATGAATGGAGTCTGTGGATTTTTACCTGGTTATTATGATTCTGATCCGGGGCTGGTTAATTAAAAGGAAATAATGCACATATAATATAATATAAGGTTTATTTTGCATCAATATTCATTGTATAATATATATATATATATATATATATATATATATATATATATACACACACACACAGACTCAAAAAGTAATGTTTGGGTTAGTTTTCTCTTGGTTTTTGGGTCTCTGAACGGACAACATGTGAGACATGTAGGAGATTGCCACATAGGCAGTATGATAGGGGTTGGGCGGAAGACAAAAGACTTGGCCTGAGAGGTGAAAGACTGCTGCATTTTTCTATGGACACTGCTTACATTTCTGTTTTGCAACTTCATATCATATTTACATCATTCATATTATTATTTCCTTGTAATGTAATCGGCTCTATTTTATATTAAATCCATTTATTGATTTTTGGTTTCGACCAATACTTGAAGCACGATAGCTGAGATTATTTTTGGACGGCCCAGTCCTTGTTAAAAAGTCAGACAAGGAAAAAGAATAATATCACAAATGGTGATATTTTACATGGAGCACGCGTTGATGCAGCGGCGTGCAAGCGTTCCCGACCCAGCCTATCTGAAAGGCGACCTGGAGATGCAAGGGATGCGGCAGTGCGTGTCCCCCTATTGATTTGAATGAGCACCACCTGCCAATATTAAAGTTGCGAGTAGAGGGGATTCCGCTCATGTGATAAGACATCCGAAAATGTTATCAAGTAATTCCGTTGTCCACCTCGTTAGGCTGGTTTTGAGGTCCACCTAAATCAAGCGACAACTATACACAAACAAGAGTGGGACTCAGCACAGATACTATTCAGTCTCAAATATTGAATGGGTGCAGACCTACAAAGGACCAAGACACAATTGTGTCAACTATCAAACAACAAAGCCAGGGCCGCCAGATCAGCCCTAAAAGGTCCTTTAAAGAGAGGCCGCACAAACCAGAAGAATTTTTTAAGAATATAAAGGCCTTTTAATTATAGATCAAAAAATCAATACATAAATGACATCACAATTTATATACAGAGACACATTAAAGTGGACCAACACCGAGAGGTGATCGGGCCGGAAATCTATAAGATTCCCGGGCCGATCACCTCCCACCCCGCGGGACATCCCGATCTCGGATGTCCCGCGGGGTGGGAGGTGATCGGCCCGGGAATCTTATAGATTTCCGGCCCGATCACCTCTCGGTGTTGGTCCACTTTAATGTGTCTCTGTATATAAATTGTGATGAAACCCACCCCCCCAAACACCCCAAATCACCTACCTTATCTTCTGCCGCCGCCGCCTCCCTCGCGCCCCTCTAGGCGTGCCCGCGCCGGCCGTCTGTGAATGGCCGGCACGGGCGCGCGCGCGCCGAAAGTGACGCGAGGGAGGCGGCGGCGGCGGAAGCCGCTTGGACGTTCCTGTTCCCCGCCTGGACGTTGGCGGGGATTGGACCGGGCAGTCACGTGGGAGCGGGGACAGGTGAGTTTATTGGGGTTTATTGGGGTTTCTGGGGGGTTTCACACAAAGTGGACCAAAACCCAGGATAGTCAAAATCCTGGGTGTTGGTCCACTTTAAAAACAATTAAGAAACGCTTTCTTACGTATTTGTTATTATGATACAATACTGTAAAGTCATGCATCAGCTTGAATGGGGGAAATAGATTACATAATATAGGGCAATTTTCCTATGATATGACATTAGTAGTGTGATTAAACCGGACCTTCAGCATGATTTAATGAAAAGCCCAAACCCTTAAAAAACTATTCCCCAGCATCTAAAATGAATATATTTTAAGTTTTTAGTCACTTATTATTCTTTCCCCCATCGAGCTGCAACTCTGTTCAGGACTCTAGGATACAGACGCCGCCATCTTGGCTCAGAAGCATCACATACTGAGAAGAGGAGAGCGGGATAAAGTACAGGGGGGTGGGGTTATAGCAGTGCTTTGTACAGACAGAGCAGAACTGGGGTCAGGAAAAGGTCAGCAATCCCAGAATGCAGAGCGACACAGTCAGAAGAGACTTCCTGTTTGCAGGCTGCCTGATGCTCCATGAGCCGCCATATTGGATGTTTAAAGGCTCAGGGTGAAGGTCCGGATTAATGTGGGCAATCTGTATGTACAGGGTAGGAAAACATGTAAGACAGGCTCTTATTCAGGGTGAAGGTCCGGATTAATGTGGGCACAATCTGTATGTTTGGGGGGGAAACATATAAGATAGGCTCTTATTCAGGGTGAAGGTCCGGATTAATGTGGGCACAATCTGTATGTTTGGGGGGGAAACATATAAGATAGGCTCTTATTCAGGGTGAAGGTCTGGATTAATGTGAGCACAATCTGTATGTACGGGTGGGGGGCATATAAGATAAGCTCTTATTCAGGGTGAAGGTCCGGATGAATGTGGGCAATCTGTATGAAGGGGGGGGGGAGGGACATATAAGATAGGCTCTTATTCAGGGTGAAGGTCTGGATTGATCATCCTACCTGCATCTACTGCATGTTATGACCCTTTAAACATCCAAGATGGCGGCTCATGGAGCATCAGGCAGGAAGTGTCTTCTGACTGTGTCGCTCTGCATTCTGGGATTGCTGACCTTTCCCTGACCCCAGCTCTGTTCTATCTGTGCACAGCTATAACCCCGGCCCCTGTACTTTATCTCGCTCTCCTCTCCTCAGTATGTGATGCTTCTGAGGCAAGATGGCGGCTCCCGTATCCTAGAGTCCTGAACAGAGTTGCAGCCCAGTGGGGGGAATAAATAATAAGTGACTAAAAACTTAAAATATGTTAATCTTAGATGCTGGGGAAAAGTTTTTCAAGGATTTGGGCTTTTCAATAAATCATGGTGAAGGTCCGGTTTAAGCCTAACTTGGGTTTGTCGCTATGTGGCTTGTCCCTTCTGTTACGTTGCTCCAAAGTCTTACCTACCATCCAGCTTCCACTTCTAGCCTTGTGTTTACAAGGGCCACTAGCCTGAAACAAGTCTCCACGAGTAGGAAGTGATCCTGGCACAGTTGGATAAGAAAGGTAGCGGCCATTTTGGAGCTTCCTTTTCAGCATCTCAGCCATGCTGCTGCCTGGCTTCAACTGACAACGCACAGTAACAGGAAGCCCAGCAGCACTTCCTGTTTGCAGGCAGCAACTGCAAATGCATGAGCCACCATTTTGTTTCTAAAATTTACTACAGCAGGAGTTAGAAAAAGGTAAATTCATTTTTATGTGCAGCAATCTAAATTGCCCCGGGGGGGGATGCATATGGGCACTGTTTGTTGTGTTGGTCTGGTTTAATAGTCGTAGATATACTCAAGCGTTGCATGCCTGACTTGCTCTTTCTGGGCGTTTGAGATATCGCGAAGTTTAAAAGAGGCCATTTGCATGGCTCCGCCTTCTGCTAAGGATCATGGGTAAATCATGTTATCCTTGGTGTGTATGCATCATTTAAAGTGGACCAAAACCCAGGATTTTGACTATTCTGGGATTTGGTCTACTCCCCCTGCATCAACTCACCTCACCGCGGTCCTATGGCGCATGTGCGGTCTCTCGTCCAATCAGCGCACTCGGAGCTGCTGAGCTATGCACGTCTGAGCAACGTCTTAGCTCAGCGGCTCCGAGCACGCTGGTGGGCTCATTTCGCGCTTCCCACTAACAGGGAGCGTGCCAACGCTGGCCGTCCACAAGTGGCCGGCGCGGACACACGCCCTGCTAGAGGGATAGCGGGGATGCGGCCCGCGCGCGCACCGTTGGACTGGGATTAAGGTAAGTGTTGTGGGAGACTTGTAGGGTTTCACACAGCGGGGCATCCCGATTTTGGATGCGCTGAGGGAATGGATCAGCCCGGGTTTTGGTCCTTTTTCTCGGGGCCACCTGATTGGGGACAATCCAATGAACGGTGGGGGTCCCCACACACCCCCAAGAATTTGCCAAGGGAATACAAAAGTGGCACCAACCTCAAAATGTTAAAAAATAAATTTATTACAAAAAAATATATATCTGTCTATAAAGCACATCAATACAATACAGACTACTATGACATGACATATACACAAAAGACTCCAGAGGGCGCCAGAGGTCCGTTGTAACAATCCATAATAATAACAATAATAATCAATGGCTCAGAGCAACAATATATTAATACCATTATAAAATATTAAACCTAATAATTTCCAAAAAAATATAATCTGAACAATGTGCAAATTTCACAAAAAAATAACAATAAATGTGCAAATTAGTGCAAAGGGCTCCTATATACAATAATAAGAATAATGAAGGGCCTACACTGGCAATATATAGAAATGTAAAAAGAGCAAAGAGGACAAGCCAAAGTGATCAGAAGAAGCATAGAACAAAAGTAAAAATACAGACCAACTGGGCTTCCCCCCATGGGAATCAAACGCCAACGCGTGTCGTAGCGACCACGCGCTACTTCCTCAGGGCAACCTGATCGGGGACACCACACTATGTGAAACCCTCCCAGGTCGCCGAAACCAACTCGCCTCTTCCTGGTCCTACGGCGCATGTGCAGCCGCTCGTCCAATCAGTCCAAGTCCAAGAGCGCGCTGATGGGCGCATCCCCCGCTTCCCTCTAACAGGGAGCGTGTCCGCGCCGGCCATTCACAAATGCCTGGTGCGGGCATGCGCCCTGTTAGAGAGATAGCGGGGGTGCAGCCGTGGCTCGTCCATGCGCCGTTGGACCAGGAAAGAAGAAAAGTTTATGGGTCAACCTGGGGGGTTTCACAAAGCGGGACATCCAGAATTTGGATGCGTCAGGGGGAGGAAATCGATTGGCCCGGGAATCTTATAGCTGATCTCTGTGAGTTTTGGTCCACTTTAAATGCTTTCTGTTTCCAACGCCTTTATTCCCAACTTTGTTCACATACTCTAGGTACTACTGTATACTGTATAAGGGGGTATACCCCCCTCCCCCCCCCCCCCCCCCCACCAACGTACTCACACATTCACACTCTTGTGTTTTTCATAGACCCTATAATAGACAAAAATGCCAAAACCGAGGAGGAGCCAGAAGTATTTGTGAAGATTAAAGAGGAAGACGTGTCTATACAGATCAGCCCAGGTGAGTAATGAATATAGAAACTATTTCACTATTCCCCCTTAGTCACAGACTCTGGATGTCTCCTACATCTCACAACACATCACTGGTGTCTTTATTTACAGATGCCGGGGCCAATTTGGTTAGAAATCCAAAAACTGAGGCTGCGGAAGTATTTGTGGGGGCACAGGAGATTCCTCTACGGATTAGCCCAGGTGAGTAATGTCATATATGGAAGGATTTTCCTGTTAACCTCATCTGGTCCTTTCTCACATACACATGGCATCCAACACACCAGTCCGTGCCAATACTAAACAGGAAGTGGCATTTGCACATAGAATTATAAGCAGTCGCTGAAAACGACACAGACTATGGCTAGTGGTTCTTAAAACACCCAGGGCCGGGCCGATCACCTCCCTCACCGCGGGGCATCCGAGATCGGGATGTCCCGCGGGGTGAAACCCCCCCCCCCCAAAAGCCCCAAAAAACCTTACCTTATCGGCGACGGATCAGCCGCCGCCGCCTCCCGCACACCCTCTAGCAGTGCGCGCGCCCTGTAAGGCGGCGGCTTGTCCGTCGCCGAAAAGGTACATTTTTGGGGAGGGTTTCACACAGTGGGGCATCCTGATCTGGGATGCCCCGCTGAAGTGGACCAACACCCAGGATAGTGAAAATCCTGGGTGTTGGTCCACTTTAAGCAACCAAATACCCCCCCAAGGACTGGATCATGTCCTAAAGGGGAACCTCACAAAGCAGAGCTCCCCTCCACGTATTAAACTGGAACAACGCTCCATGGAAGTCTATGAGGCATTGTGTAGGGCACTAATTTAGACTCCGGGGTTGGACAATCTTACCTTTCACATCGATCCCCCCGGAGAACTTGAGCCCTGTGATTGGCCACATGGTTGCCGGCACTGGTCACATGGGTGTCCGCACCAGGATACGCAGTGAAAGCTGGCGGGCTACCATGTGACCGTGACGGGAAATCACAGGTATAGCGTTCTCCAGGGAATTGATGTGAAAGGTAACATTTCTTTACTTTAACATTTTTTATGTGCTGGCAAATGCAGGCGGAGGGGGGGGGAGGCACCAAGTGGGTGGGTGGGCAGCTTGTGGCCGGCCCTGGAGTCTAAATTGTGTGCCGGGAAAGAAAAAAATGGGGACTTGCACTATACCCTATTTAATCTGTAGAGGTGCTGCTCCCAAAGCTGCAAAAGAGCTCAAACCAGGAACAAAAAAAGCCATGTAGGGAGGCAACTCTCAACTCATAAATTGATCAAAAAATACATTTTTATTAATTACATATTTATAATCACTACATACAATGCACAACATATTAAAATCCCTTAAAAAACACAAAAATCCAACAATAACACACAAGACAAACCAACATAAAGGTGTGTAGGCGATGGGGAGAGTCTCACCACACTAACTGATATCAAATGCCCGGATATATGTGCTAAATCATTCAACAAAGTGTTCCAACAGTGCAACTGAGCATGTGCAAATCCTACCTATGATCCGGATCACTATATAATCTATATATTTATATACTGAAGGACACCACTAGGGTGAGAGGTGGCACCAACCTTGGTATTAATTCTAATTGTGGTGCAATGCTCTGGTTACAATCTACATATATATGTAAGCAAGAAGAAAAGGGGAAAGTGCCCGCCAAAACCCCTATAGATGCCTACCAGAGTCTTAATGCACACACCTCATATATAGAAAAATATATACATTTATTAAATTAATCCAATAAATACATATCACATATAAGACATTTTAAAAAACATAGAGGACAACCTAATTACTAATCTGCCACAAGGGGGGGGGGGCTGTTGTAATGCGCTCTGATGGACATCACTATAATTATAATATTCCCTATATCAATAATCACCTAACCAATTTATGTGCTTAAATAATTCAATAGTCAACCCCAATATATAAAAATACAAGATACTTCCAAATAAAGTGCATCAATCACATAATAGAAATGACATAAACCATAAAAAAATTATAACCAGGCAAGAAGATGTGCAAAGGAGAAAAACAATGAAGACAGTATACAGTGCCACTTATCTGAGTGTGCAGTCAATCAGTCAGCGCGCCCCCCCCCCCTTGATTTAAGCCCACGCGTTCCGAGACAACGTCTCTTTCTCAAGGCAAGGCGGGCACTTTCTTCTTGCTTATATATTTATATAAAGTGCAAATGCTTCTAGTCAAACAATCAATTAAGAATTAATATTCTCAACCATAACAACTCATAAGCATATAAACATGTCAATCTACTATATTCACCAATTAAAGAATAACATGAAAATATATTCACCTGTATATATTATTAGGCATCCCAAAGGGAACGACTGATGTATATAATAATAATACCACAATACCAATCAAATAATTAAATCACAAATCTATCACAAAAAACATCACCAGGAATTAAGCCGAGGTATCATGAAAATAACATGTGTGAAGTCTCCCCACCGCCTACCGCAAAATATTGTGTGCCAGGCACAATGCCCCATAGACTTCTATACGCTGTTCTGATTTAAAGTGGACCATAACCCAGTGGACCATAACCCCCCCCCCACCAACGTACTCACACATTCACACTCTTGTGTTTTTCATAGACCCTATAATAGACAAAAATGCCAAAACTGAGGAGGAGCCAGAAGTATTTGTGAAGATTAAAGAGGAAGATGTGTCTATACAGATCAGCCCAGGTGGGTAATGATTATAGAGACTATTTCACTATTCCCCCTTAGTCACAGACTCTGGATGTCTCCTACATCTCACAACACATCACTGGTGTCTTTATTTACAGATCCCGGGGCCAATTTGGTTAGAAATCCAAAAACTGAGGCTGCGGAAGTATTTGTGGGGGCACAGGAGATTCCTCTACGGATTAGCCCAGGTGAGTAATGTCATATATGGATGGATTTTCCTGTTAACCTCATCTGGTCGTTTCTCACATACACATGGCATCCAACGCACCAGTCCGTGTCAATACTAAACAGGAAGTGGCAATTGCACATAGAATAATAAGCAGTCGCTGAAAACGACACAGACTATGGCTAGTGGTTCTTAAAGTGGACCAACACCCAGGGCCGGGCCGATCACCTCCCTCACCGCGGGGCATCCGAGATCGGGATGTCCCGCGGGGTGAAACCCCCCCCCCCCCTCCAAAGCCCCAAAAAACCTTACCTTATCGTCGACAGATCAGCCGCCGCCTCCCGCACACCCTCTAGCAGTGCGCGCGCCCTGTAAGAGGGACGTGCGGGAGGCGGCGGCTTGTCCGTCGCCGAAAAGGTACATTTTTGGGGAGGGTTTCACACAGCAGGGCATCCTGATCTGGGATGCCCCGCTGAAGTGGACCAACACCCAGGATAGTGAAAATCCTGGGTGTTGGTCCACTTTAAGTAACCAAATACCCCCCCAAGGATAGGATCATGTCCTAAAGGGGAACCTCACAAAGCAGAGCTCCCCTCCACATATTAAACTGGAACAACGCTCCATGGAAGTCTATGAGGCATTGTGTAGGGCACTAATTTAGACTCCGGGGTTGGACAATCTTACCTATCACATCGATCCCCCCGGAGAACTTGAGCCCCGTGATTGGCCACATGGTTGCCGGCACTGGTCACATGGGTGTCCGCACCAGGATACACAGTGAAAGCTGGCGGGCTACCATGTGACCGTGACGGGAAATCACAGGTATAGCGTTCTCTGGAGGTAACATTTCTTTACTTTAAAATGTTTTATGTGCTGGCAAATGCAGGCGGAGGAGGGGGGGGGGGCACCAAGTGGGTGGGTGGGCAGCTTGTGGCCGGCCCTGGAGTCTAAATTGTGTGCCGGGAAAGAAAAAAATGGGGACTTGCACTATACCCTATTTAATCTGTAGAGGTGCTGCTCCCAAAGCTGCAAAAGAGCTCAAACCAGGAACAAAAAAAAAGCCATGTAGGGAGGCAACTCTCAACTAAATTGATCAAAAAATACATTTTTATTAATTACATATTTATAATCACTACATACAATGCACAACATATTAAAATCCCTTAAAAGACACAAAAATCCAACAATAACACACAAGACAAAGCAACATAAAGGTGTGTAGGCGATGGGGAGAGTCTCACCACACTAATTAATATCAAATGCCCGGATATATGTGCTAAATCATTCAACAAAGTGTTCCAACAGTGCAACTGAGCATGTGCAAATCCTACCTATGATCCGGATCACTATATAATCTATATATTTATATACTGAAGGACACCACTAGGGTGAGAGGTGGCACCAACCTTGGTATTAATTCTAATTGTGGTGCAATGCTCTGGTTACAATCTACATATATATGTAAGCAAGAAGAAAAGGGGAAAGTGCCCGCCAAAACCCCTATAGATGCCTACCAGAGTCTTAATGCACACACCTCAAGTATATATAGAAAAATATATACATTTATTAAATTAATCCAATAAATACATATCACATATAAGACATTTTAAAAAACATAGAGGACAACCTAATTACTAATCTGCCACAAGGGGGGGGGGGGGCTGTTGTAATGCGCTCTGATGGACATCACTATAATTAAAATATTCCCTATATCAATAATCACCTAACCAATTTATGTGCTTAAATAATTCAATAGTCAACCCCAATATATAAAAATACAACATACTTCCAAATAAAGTGCATCAATCACATAATAGAAATGACATAAACCATACAAAAATTATAACCAAGCAAGAAGATGTGCAAAGGAGAAAAACAATGAAGACAGTATACAGTGCCACTTATCTGAGTGTGCAGTCAATCAGTCAGCGCGCCCCCCCCCTTGATTTAAGCCCACGCGTTCCGTCTCTTTCTCAAGGCAAGGCGGGCACTTTCTTCTTGCTTATATATTTATATAAAGTGCAAATGCTCCTAGTCAAACAATCAATTAAGAATTAATATTCTCAACCATAACAACTCATAAGCATATAAACATGTCAATCTACTATATTCACCAATTAAAGAATAACATGAAAATATATTCACCTGTATATATTATTAGGCATCCCAAAGGGAACCACTGATGTATATAATAATACCACAATACCAATCAAATAATTAAATCACAAATCTATCACAAAAAACATCACCAGGAATAAAGCCAAGGTATCATGAAAATAACATGTGTGAAGTCTCCCCACCGCCTACCGCAAAATATTGTGTGCCAGGCACAATGCCCCATAGACTTCTATACGGTGTTGTTCTTATTTAAAGTGGACCATAACCCAGGATTTTGACTATCCTGGGTTTTGGTCCTTTCCCCCTGATTGGTAGTGCCCCACTGTGTGAAACCCCCCAGATCGCCTGAACGAACTTTCCTCTTCCCTGTCCTGCGTGCTCGTTCACAAATGCCATTGGACCGGGAACGAAGGTGACTTTTCGGGCGACCTGGTGGGGTTTCACACAGCGGGGTGGGGGGGGGGGGGGCTGGGGTTGGCAAATATGCCCGCCCTGCAGTCTCATAGACTCCAGAGCACAGAGCTGGACACAGAGGATACCAAACAAAAGGGATTTAAAGAACACAAAACAAAGCCATATGCTGAGTCTACATGAGCAGATAAATTGGCTGTTTGCTCAGCAAGCGACTGACAATACAAATCTTCTGTGATTGAGCGACTGTGTTCCAACACCACACAAGATTGGTTGGTTAATATGAGTGGGAAGGGGAGGGGGGTTTTCTGCCCCCTGAAGTTGAGTAGTTTATAGGACTATTAATAATAGATATGATATATGTTTGAAATAGCATCAATAAGTTTATTTTCTCTTCAATAGTTCATTCATAGTCTCATATGATTAAAGAGCTTAAAGTGGACCAACACCCAGGGGGGATCGGCCCGGGAATCTATAAGATTCCCGGACCGATCAGATCCCTCCCCGCGGGGCATCCGAAATCGGGATGTCCCGCGGGGAGGAACCCCCCAGGAGGCCCACAATCCTTAACTTACCTGCGATCCAACGGCGCATGCGCGAGACGCGGCCGCGTCTCTCGCTTCCCTCTAGCAGGGCGCGCTCCCGCGCCGGCCGTTTTGTGAATGGCCGGCACAGGCGCGCTCCCTGTTAGAGGGAAGCGAGAGACGCAGCCAATGACAGCGCTCTGGTATGCGCGTCCAAGCTGCTTTGGACGCACATACCAGAGCGGCTCCGAGCGCTGTCATTGGCCGGACGAGGTCACGTGGGAGCGGGGAGAGGTGAGTTTTTGCGGCGATCGGGGGGGTTTCACACAGCGGGGGATCGGGGTGCCCCACCTAAGTGGACCAACACCCAGGATAGTCAAAATCCTGGGTGTTGGTCCACTTTAATTGTAACATCAGTCTATTGTTTCCTATGAGGATTTTTTTCACATATTTTCTATTGTATTAACACATACAGTGCCACGTACATATTTTTTCACATATTTTGGTGATACACAAATGATAATAGCAAGGTAAACAGAGCGGCGTGCCACCCAGCATGCAGCACCCAGCAGGACTGCAGGCACCACCCGTCCCCAAAAGCGGAACGGATACAAGACTCTGGAAGAGCAATTGCTTAGAACCTGCATAAAGCGCCAGCGGGAGACATAGACGCTACACTTACAGTAAATAAGACTGTACACAATGAAAGCAAGCGCTCCTTCACATCTCATCTGATAGCGTGAGTGCACTGAGGAAGCATTTTTTACGAAACGTCTGCACGCTCTACTGTATATACCTAAGGGTGACACGCTTGCTGCAAACTGCGAAACTTACTGCTGCTACGAACTGTGCAAAATATACTATTACACTTTGAGAAGAATCCAGATAAGACTTTATTATCTGTTTACCTTGCTATTATCATTTGTGTATCACCAAAATATGTGAAAAAATATGTACGTGGAACTGTATGTGTTAATACAATAGAAAATATGTGAAAAAAATCCTCATAGGAAACAATAGACTGATGTTACAATTAAGCTCTTTAATCATATGAGACTATGAATGAACTATTGATGAGAAAATAAACTTATTGATGCTATTTCAAACATATATCATGTAGCGATAACCCTTATCGCCGGAGGGCCTCACTGCCCGAGACGTCCTTTTCCCAATGGTGAGAGGTGCTGCTGGAATTCCAGAGTCATCCGTGAGGAAACAGGAACAGCCCTTACAAGGGCTAGTGAATTGTAATATAGCGTTTCCCCCAATAAGAGACAGAACTCAGTATTGAGGGTGAAGGTGAAGTGAACTTTATTAGTGCCACACTGGGCCTTATATGCAAGGCTCCATGCAAGGGGACCTCCCCCGTGGACCTCATGACAAATACACAGACCAATGGGAGCAGGGCACACAATCCCTCAACTCTGCCGGTGACGCAATCAGCAAAACAATAGACGTCTGTAATACACTCAATCAGAACAATGCCATTGTCTGTGACGTAATCAATCAATACAATGGCAGTCAGAACAATGAATAACGTAATCAATCAACACAATGGCAGTCTGTACATGCTTAAGAAAAGGAAAGTAATGAACCTGTGTAAAGTCCAAAAGACAGAGCGTCTGTCACATATCATATCTATTATTAATAGTCCTATAAACTACTCAACTTCAGGGGGCAGAAAACCCCCCTCCCCTTCCCAATTATTATAATAGAGTAGGGACTCCCTAACACTGGACAGCCTTTTCCCCAGGTACTTCCCAATCGCAGTATCCATAGGGCTCACCGTTAGCACTTTGGTCAATATGAGGCCTTGTCCTCTGTTTCCAAATTCCAACCATCAAGCGATGAATGAAAAATTTTTGGTCAACAACAAGGATACGACGGCCGACCAATTTTTGTTCATTCAGTAGCAGAAAAAACACAGAGCTTCTTAGTTGATATAAGGTGGTCAAATAATCCCAAAGCGCATGCGTCCTTTCACCGTCACGTGCCCACCACCAGTAACCACCAGACTCTTACCTGATCAGCAGTAAGACAATGCAATCAAATAAATCTATTTCATTCCACTTGAATCACAGCGCATCAGTCTTCAATAGGTTGGGGCCATACAGCTTTTGGAAGCACTTCCCAAAGTTTTTACTCCCATAGCAGCCAACAGCGGCTGTTCCAGCAGTAATGGTCTTTAAATCCTTCAGTCTGGACAATTCCAGAATCTTACTGCTGATCTGGTAAGAGTCAGGTGGTTACTGGTGGTGGGCACGTGACGGTGAAAGGACGAATGCACTTTGGGATAATTTGACCACCTTATATCAACTAAGAAGCTCTGTGTTTTTTCTGCTACTGATTGATACGGGACTTGATTGATGGACTTAAAGTGGACCAACACCCAGGGGAGATCGGCCCGGGAATCTATAAGATTCCCGGGCCGATCAGATCCCTCCCCGCGGGGCATCCGAAATCCTGTGAAACCCCGCAGGATGCCCAGAAACCTTACCTTATCCCCGTTCCAACGGCGCATGTGCGAGCCGCGGCCGCATCTCGCGCTTCAATCTAGCAGGGCGCGCACCCGTGCCCCCCGCTTGTGAATGGCCGGCGCGGGCGCGCTCCCTGTTAGAGGGAAGCGCGAGATACGGCCTCCAGTGCGCTCAGAGTCGCTGTGGTTGTCGCTTGTCCGTACATACCACAGCGGCTCTGAGCGCTCTGATTGGACGAGCGCTCGCGTAGGAGCGGGGTGAGGTGAGTTTTTTAGGGCGATCTGGGGGATTTTGCGCAGCGGGGCACCCCCGATCGGGGTGCCCCACGGAAGTGGACTAAAACCGAGAATAGTGAAAATCCTGGGTGTTGGTCCACTCTAAGAAGCACTTTCCAACGTTTTTACTCCCATAGCAGCCAACAGCGGCTGTTCCAGCAGTAATGGTCTTTAAATTCAGTCAGACGATTCCTGAATCTCACTGCATTGTCTTACTGCTGATCAGGTAAGAGACTGGCGGTGGGCACGTGACGGGGAAAGGACGCATGCGCTTTGGGATAATTTGACCACCTTATATCAACTAGGAAGCTCTGCGTTTTTTCTGCTACTGATTGATAAGGGACTTGATTGATGGACTTAAAGGAGCAAAAATGGCCCAATGATAACAATCCATATAAATATACTGGATGGAGGGAGGAGAGGTCACTTATACACCCGGTATCGAGAAATATCCAGCCAGGCTTGTTTTTTTTTCTTTTAATGGAAGGAAGGGGACGACTCGGGTGACAGACTCTGTCACCCCTCATAGACTAAACCTGTAAGCCCAGGATTTTATTCCTACCAGGTGAAAAAATCACAAGCTTGGCGGAAGTTTTATTCAGTTGGGGTGTATAAGTGACCCCTCCCCTTATTAGCTAAAGTGTTTATATGGATTTTTAATATTACACAATTTCGCGATAGTGCTCCTTAAGTCACACACGTTGAGCTTATAATCTTAAAGTGGACCAACACCCAGGATTTTGACTATCCTGGGTTTTGGTCCACCTCGGCGGGGCACCCCGATCGGGGGTGCCCCGCTGTGTGAAACCCCCCAGAAACCCCGAAAAACTCACCTCTCCCCGCTCCCACGTGACTGCCGCTGCCAATCCCCGGCGACGGACAAGCGGGAGGCAGCGACGGACAAGAGAGCGCACCCGCCGCCGCCTCCCGCGCGTCACTCTTACAGGGCACACGCCCGCGCCAGCCATTCACAAACGGCCGGCGTGCGTGCGCGTCCTGCTAGAGGTGCGCGGGAGGCGGCGGCGGGCGCCGCTGGAACGAGGTGAAGGTAGGATTTGTGGGGGTTCGGGGGGGTTTCACACAGCGGGGGACCCCCGATCGGGGTGCCCCGCAGTCAGGGGTCTGATCGGTTCGGGAATCTTATAGATTCCCGGGCCGATCTTGGGAGGGTGTTGGTCCACTTTAAGAAATTTGTTAACCTAGCGCAGTATTTGCCAGATTTCCTGCTTCTAATTTTTGTTCGTTTTAGAGATTTCTCGCTTGATAATCGCTCCATCTAAATGGGCCATTACTCTCGGGCCACACTGGGTAACCACAGAAACGTAAACTGGGCATACAGTCCTCAAAATCCTGCAGCCTCCGGGGGAGGCCCGATGGAAAACGACAGAACAGATAAAACTAAAACTGAACAAAGTACTGCTGGCCATGACTGAGGAAGTTACACAGTATTAGTTGGCCTCAGTCAGGTGCTGTATGATGACACCACTAATGGCCAGACAGCTCTTTAGAGGACCCCCACTGGTGGCCACTGGAACAGCAAGGTAACACAGTGCCACCAGCAGGACATCTGCATAACTTACAGACCATGACAGATTAGCTCTGTTAAAGCGGACCTTCACCCTGAATAAGAGCCTATCTTATATGTTTCCCAAACCCTGTACATACAGATTGCCCACATTAATCCGGACCTTCACCCTGAATAAGAGCCTATCTTATATGTTTCCCACACCCTGTACATACAGATTGCCCACATTAAAAATCATCCTACCTGTATCTACTGCATGTTATGAGCCTTTAAACATCCAAGATGGCGGCTCATGGAACATCAGGCAGCCTGCAAACAGGAAGTGCCCTCTGACTGTGCTGCTCTGCATTCTGGGATTGCTGACCTTTTCCTGACCCCAGCTCTGCTCTGTCTGAGCAAAGCACAGCTATAACCTGCCCCCCTGTACTTTATCCCAATCTCCTCTCCTCAGTAAGTGTGATGCTTCTAAATCAAGATGGCGGCACCCGTATCCTAAAGTCCTGAACAGAGTTGCAGCCCAGTGGGGGGAATATAAATAAGTAAGTGACTAAAAACTTAAAATATATTAATTCTAGATGCTGGGGAATCGTTTTATAAGGGTTTGGGCTTTTCAATAAATCATGGTGAAGGTCCGGTTTAAAGAGGAACTTCGGACCTTTAAACTGCTAGGTCCTGACAGCCCCCCACCACAATGTTCCGTATCTTTTAGATGACAGCGTCTCCCAGATCGCCGTCATCCTGCTGCTTTTTCCAACCCCATGGCGTCTTAGCCGTCTGTGACAGATGCCAGGGGAGCTAAGCCGTCCTGACGTCCAACCCCGCCTGCCCTCGCTAGGCACGCCAACATCTTGCTGCGTTTCTGATCCTCCCTGCAGCCCCCTGGCCCGAGGTGAGGACTTCACTGTGCAGGCGTGCGATCATGGGGGCAGCACAGTTAATTGTGGGACAGAGAGGAAGAAAACATGGCCGCTGCCATACGGAAAGCGCCTGAGAAGTATGATCAAGGGGAGGAGGAAGAGCAGAAGACAGGTAAATTAAACCTGTCAAATGTAGAAACGGGAGTTTAAAGGGAACAGAGGGTGAAGTTTGGGGAGTGTTTGAGAACTGTCCAATGTTCATCTTTAAAGCAGGATTCCAGTGACAATATTCCCCTCCCCACCCGCCCTGCCACCCTACCTGCCACCAGTGCTGTGGAGTCGGAAATGGATATTTCTGCTTTTCGATTTGTCCTGGAACACTGATTTTTTTGCTGTCCTTCTCTGTAAAATGTCAGATGATCAGTCATTGCAAATGTGTGGCAATGACATCATTGCCACACACAACAGAGGCAATGAATGGAGGAGGCGGAGCTTTACAGCTAAAACAGGCGCCATTATCCGGGATTAGAGTGAAGCACTAGCAGTGAAAATTAGCAAAAGGTGCTCTTCATGGGGGGGAGCAACTAATGTGATGCAAGTTAAAAATTTGGGTTTTGGTCCTCTTTAATTACCAAGGGAGTGGTGCCTGCTCAACTGCATGTAACTTCTCTTCTGCCTCCATCCAACCCTACAATAAGTAAATGCCCTTTTCTTGTTGGTCAGGCAACTGAAAACTACAGCGCACCGCCAGCGCCTACTATCATAGGATGTGCTGGCCCATACAGTGTGTGCTGTGGTTTCTTGTGTTCTGTTAGAGGGGGGACCATAGTGAATAGACGAGTATCACCTCATTGTATAAATGGGGTGGGGGGCAGTCTTGGCTTTAAACATTACTGTAGATGTACACAGTTCTTTAGACAAACTTACTACAGAGTAGTACTGAATGGAGGTGACTGTTATGAAGGTGGGCTGTTATGCTGAGACTGAAGCATTGCGGAGACAGAACATGAACTAGGGTGTCTTTAAGTAGAGTACAGTCGAGTTAGTATGATGGTGAGGGTCTGGGGGAGACTCATAAACCAGGAAGTGAAAGGGCATGTTAGAAGCCAGTAATTTCTGGCACAGGATGTGGTGACCTGTGTAAATCCAACTGGCTCCATAGCAGTATGGCCCATTAGGAATTCTTCTATCCTTGCCTATGGCTAGTGTTCTAGGTGTGAGTCTGCTTTATTAATGTGATTGTTGGTTTAGTAATTTGAACAGCCCTTACTTAGGAACAGCAAAGTTCCTTTTTAACCCTCTCATTTCCCTTCTATTTTATGTTTTCAGATGGAAGATACAGCCGGAATATCACAGAGGAACATGCATTTATCTGTCCAGATGGTGAAAGTAAAGATGACATCACAGCAAGGTCTACAGGAGACCAGGCTACCCCCACCCCCCGTCAGGCACTGCACCTTACAGATTCATCAGCTGACACATCTGCACATGACGAGGGTTTTCCTAAACCCTCAAATTCTTTTACCAGTCACAAAACTCATAGACCTCTCGAGAAGCCATATTCATGCTCTGACTGTGGGAAAACCTTTTCTCAAAAAGCACAGCTTATAAGACATCAAAGAGCTCATATAACAGGGAAGCCATATTCGTGTTCTGAATGTGGTAAATCTTTTTTTCAGAAATCTGATCTTTTTAGACATGAAAGAATTCATACGGGAGAAAAGCCTTATTCATGCAAAGAATGCGGGAAAGCATTTTCATATAACTCAGGCCTGACTACACATGAAAGAGTTCATACAGGAGAGAAGCCATATCCATGTTCAGAATGCGGGAAATGTTTTTCCCAGAGATCAGCTCTTATCAAACATAAACGAGTGCATTCCGGAGAAAAGCCATATGCTTGTTCTGAATGTGGGAAATGCTTTTCTCAGAACTCTGCTTTTAACATGCATAAACGATTTCATGCTGGGCAGAAGGCATACTCATGTGCTGTATGTGGGAAAAGTTTTTGCCAGAGTTCGGCCCTTATCATGCATAAGAGAGTCCATGCAGGGCAGAAGCCATATTCCTGTTCAGACTGTGGGAAATGCTTCTACCAAAGATCAGATCTTATCAGACATGGGAAAGTTCATATGACAAATATGATGTATTCCCATTCTGAATGCAGGGAATATTCCTATAACTCAAAAGAGGGCGATAATACAGTGCAGAAACCATATTTTTGTTCTGAATCTGGAACAAGTTTTTCACAGACCTCAAACTTTTTTGGCCATAAAAGATTTCATAAACGGAAGCCATTTTCCTGTGCAGAATGTGGGAAATGTTTTTCGGATAACTCTGCCCTTCTAAGACATGAGAGAGTTCATACGGGTGAAAAGCCATATTCGTGTTCAGAATGTGGGAGATCTTTTTCTCAGAAATCAGATTGTATCAAACATGAAAGAATTCACACAGGAGAGAAGCCTTATTCCTGCAAAGAATGTGGGAAAGACTTTTCTAATCACTCGGATCTTGCCAGACATGAAAGGGTACATTCGGGGCAGAAGCCACATTCATGTTCTGAATGTGGGAAATACTTTTCCCAGAGATCAGACCTTATTAAACATGAACGAGTTCATACAGGAGAGAAGCCTTATTTCTGTAATGAATGCGGAAAATATTTTTCTCATGACACAACACTTATAAGACATAAAAGTGTTCATACAGGGCAGAAGCCATATACTTGTTCTGAATGTGGGAAAAGTTTTTCTCAGAATAGAGCCCTCATCATGCATGGAAGGGTTCACACAGGAGAGAAGCCATATTCCTGTTATACATGTGGAAAAGGTTTTTCTGATAAATCGGCAATTACCAGACATGAACAAGTTCATACTGGGGATAAGCCATATTCATGTTCAGAATGTGGTAAATCTTTTATTCAGAAATCAGATCTTAAGAAACATGAAAGAGTTCATACAGCGGAGAAGCAGTGTTGATGTATTTTCAGTGTAGTAAAGGCATTACGAAAGCATCATCCACTGGATAACTGGTACAGGGCACACCGTTATTACTTTATCTAAATGCTATTAACACAGAGGGATTTGTATTTATGTCCTGGATGCTTTACTCAGCTTTATTTTACATCTCAATGGTCTAAAAAGGGGATTCTGTGAAGTGGCCATTATCACAGCTGTTTTGTTCAACTTGTGTGAGGCCTCACACTTCCATTATTCAAAGCTTTTACCAGCAGGGCTGTAAGCAATTATATTCCTGCATTATCATATATATTATAACGTATTTTTATTATATAATATTTATTAAAATTAATATTTCCATTGCAATTGACTTCACTCTCACTGTAGTTTCAGTATAGAAAACGCACCACTGTCTATTTAAATACATTTATCAGTGAGCTGGAGGAAAAGAAAATGAACTTAGTGGCTGTCTGGTGAGGTTTTATTTTAGTAGACATACAACTTGAAATATATAGCTTATATTTTACCTCATGGATCCCCAGCCTGTAGCACGGGGGGCCACATATGGCTCAGGGAACCCTGCTGTGTGGCTCGGAGTCTGTCTGAGGTTAAGGTGAAAAAGTGCGCCTGCTTACAAGCTCTTTTCCAAAATGGCCTCCAGGATGGTCCGGCCCAGTAGCTCCTCCAACCTAAACAGGAAACACAAACTGGACATGTTTAAATACCCCGCACCTTCTGCCTGGACCTCAGTGTTTTAAAAGAGGAATCCCAGAAGAAACATGCTTTACATCAAGATATACATCACAATATCAATATACTTAGCCTGGGCAGGAAGTAGGACTAACGGAAATTCCATTACCTGTAAACTGATTGAGGATTTTCCCAGCCTCAAAATGTGGAGAACAAAAACTGCAGAAACAGGTAAACCAACACACTACTCAACCTATTTCTGCCATTTACTTCCTCTGGTCTTGGGGATTTAGCTTAGGGAGCAGCTTTTATGGGGCGTGGGATTCTGCTTATTGATCTAAGGGAATAGGGGGGTTCGCACACATGGGTACGCGCTTAGGGCGTGCTATCTTTCGCACAAATTAGCTGATGCCTTGAAGGTGGCAACTAAGTGGGACATGTAAGTAGCTATTAAAGTGGTTTTAAAACCCTGCAGGACTGCTGCATTATCTCCTGGACCTCCCAATTGTCATATTAAATACAAATCAGGGTCGTGATACTGACTGGTTGGCTTAAAGCTGTATTTTCCCTGAGCTCTGTGCAACTTACACAGCTGAATCCCCGGTGGAGGCCCCAGTGATTCCTGCAAAAAGGTTCCAGCCTGGGATACTGCTGGACTGCTTACCAGTGCAAAGCCTCGAGATGCTGCCTTTCTCCACAGCAGAGCAAGACCAGGTCCCCAGCCATCCTAGACATGATGCTTCTGGCATGATGAATCCAGCTCCAGGCTTACAAATACAATGCCTGGCACCAGGTGGTTCGAGGGACTCCTGCATTCCCCCGAGCACCTTCTCGAACTTGGCTCCTTTCCACTGCCTCTTCACCCTGCAGCCCCTGCTCTGGTGGTATTTGAGCCCAGGTGGCATCATTTTCCTGTGCCTTCCCCAGGTCAGTTTATGTGATACCCTCCCCTCCACCCATCCATTTGGAGGACAGTTCAAACCCGGGACCGGCATGGGTTGCTTGATTGCCACACGCACACACACCCAACCAAAGAGGAAACACAGTAATAGTCCCCCTAGATATCTATAGGAATAAATCAAAGGCACATGGACATGCTAAAGACATTTCGTTTCATTTAACTGGTTTTCTCAATTCAGAGAAAGCCAGTCGGATAACTATTGAAATGTCTTCAAGAAAATAACACAGCAAGCCCAGTTGCCTTGATTTATTTCAGTAGATGTACTATGACCTGGGTGAATGAGAACCTTCACAGACACGTTCCCCTAGGTGCTCCTCAGGAGGATACTTTGTCAGATAAAAAGGATGCTCATGGCTATCTCTTGCTTTATGCGAAACCTCATTCTCAATGATCAGACAGGTGAGGGAGGAACAAGACAATCAGGACCCTGCTTCCCATTCATCACGCTAAGAAAATCTGCCAGTTGTTCCTGCTTGATTTAATATTTTACTGACCAGATTTCTTTGAAGTGAGCCAAAAGAACATCAGCCTTTAGGGATCTCTGCTGTTGAGGGTTGAAATTAAGCAATACGTGGATGATGACCAGAAACACAGTCAAATGGTAAAATTCCGGCTGAGCAATGGGTTTGATTATTGAATGTTATTTCCACCCAAGGAAAGCCAATTTCTGTTGTCTGGGTTAATGCCTGAGCGAATTATTTGCTCTGAAGTCTGATTTGTTGCATTCATTCGCATTGCCCTGGTGTGACTCTAGATGGACCAAGTTTTTCTGTATTATAGAGAGTGCAGTTCCTACAGAATAGTAGAAGGTATGCCAGAAGGGAGATTTTGCATTCTGATTCAATATTGACTGGAAATCCAGTGCTTGAAGACCAGCTGGACCACGTCTTTTGGGTAGAGGAGTTTTGGTAACTGGATGAAATGGGTCTTTTTGCTAAACCCTGTCCACAATAACCCAAATAATTTAACAATGCTGGGAAGATGGAAGGTCCACAATGAAGTACATGACTATGTTGGTCCAGGGGTCTTCTAAAACAGGCAGAGAAATAAATAGAGCCATTGGTTGCTGGTGGGTAAGTTTTTACACACGCCGACTTTGAAGAATGCAGCCACATCATGTAAGAAGGTTCCAGAGGAAGAAAATGTTTAGGATCTTGAATATTAATGAATTTTTATTATTACTAATATATAAGTAACTTGGATGAATGTGGAAGTTGTGGATGGGTACCTGCTGTTTATTTTTATTTTGATCCGGGGGTGGCTGATTCAAAGGAAATAATGTCAGGGTTATGTCTCAGTTCCATCTCAGGAATTACTTGATGTTTGGACTTTCAGACCATTAACTTTAACCATCTGTTGTGTGTAGGTTAAGGGTTTGTATTTCATGAAGGCCTCCTTGTAACAGAAAGAGGGCTGCAGTTGGGAGGAGACATTTGGGTTGACCAAGGAAATTATATTTAAGCAGCGAAACCTGCGGATGGGTTTCTTCTTCCTCTCACAGCAGACATGAGGAAAGAGCTGCCACGCGTGCAGTATAGCCGAACCCATGCAGGGGCGTGGCAGAAAACAAAGGCCCTGTTTGAATTAGCTTGAACAGAGATCAAGACTCTCTGTTTACAATCTGGACATTGTAACTTTCCATTATAGTCACACTTTTTACTACTTTTTATGTGAATTAAATCCACTCATCGATTTTTGGTTTCGGCCCAATACTTTATTTGTGGATTCCAATAGCTGAGATTATATATGGACGCCTCGATATTCCTTGTAAAGTACAAAAAACTTTCTTCACATCAGTTTTAATATTGGACCATCAGACAGGGTGCTCGTAAATGTAGATTTTTTCCTTAACAGAGTAGACCTCTTAGAAAATACTGTGCTCCTCTTGACTCTTTAGGCTTAACTGTACAGAAACGAATGACTCCATCCAGTTTGTCCGGATGTTCTGTTGATACTGTTGAATCTTGTTACTTTAACGAGTGTTGGTCCCTCTCTCTGCAGATAGCAAGAAGCTCGGGGGGGGGGGGGGGGCACCCAGAACGCAGGGGAGCCTCCTCGCACCTAACTGAACAGATCGTGCAGAATACTCACTTTAATTACGAGCCAGCACAGGAAAAGAGCCCCGCGATTGGCCGCTGGGCGGTCACGTGGGCAGGTCCTGCTGGCGGTCGGCACAGAGGACGCGACTACGGCCCACGAGACTGCCCGGCGGCCAATCGCGACTCCTTTCCGGGCACTGGCTTGTGATTAAGGTGAGTATTCTGCGCGATCTGTTAGGTGAGGGTGGGCTCCAGCGTTCTGGATGCCCCCGAGCTTCTTGCTATCTGCAGAGAGCGGGACCAACACCCGTTAAAGTAATAACGGGTGTTGGTCTGGTTTCAATCTGGATGAAGAGTTATTAGCAGTAGAGGGTATAGGTTAAGAACGATATTATGACGTACTTGCATCTGGAGGGTGGTGAGCGTACTGATATAAGGTACAGGCAATGTTACGAGAGACATTGCTCCACCTTTGTGGTCAAACAGAAGAGGTCTTCTAGGGATTGAGGAGCAGGTGAGGCCACTGTGGTGGAAGTCATGGGAGGTTCCGATATAGGGCAATATCTCAGGATGTGGTCAAGAAGAGTAACCTGAAGGGACTGGAAATCTGGAGAGTGGCAACCAGACTGGCATCTGATACATGTGATGTTCCAAGAGACATTGATCCACCTATGTGGTCAAACAGAAGAGATCTTCTAAGGACTCAGGGGCAGGTGAGACCGCTGTGGTGGGAGTCACGGAAGGTTCCTGTTACAGGTAGGTAGCTCAGAATGTGGCCAGATGTGGTAGTAGGTAGAGAGGATGCAGAGAAGGACATGGTCCAAGCATGCTAAAAGGTAACAACTGGGCGTTAAAAATCCATATAAACATGTCGGCTACTAAGAGGAGGGGTCACTTGAACTGAATAAAACTCCTGGCAAGCTTGTGGTTTCTTCTGGTAGGAATACAATCCAGAGCATGTCAGGTTTGAGTATGTGACATAGCCTGTCACCCCTTATTTCCTCTTCCTTCAATTAAAAATACGAAACAAGCCTGGCTGGATATTTCTTGATACCGGGTGTATAAGTGACCCCTCCTCCCTCCATCCAGCATATTTATTTATTTAAAGTTTTATCATTGGAAATTTTTTTGCGATAATGCTCCGTAAAGAGGAACATTGGACAGTCTGGGGAGTAATCAAACTCTCCCCAAACTTAGCCGTCTCTTCCCTTCAGACCTCCGATCTAACAATTGGAAAATAAAACGTAGCTGTCTTCTGCCCTTTTCTGCGCTCGTTCGTTCTACTCCAGGTGCCAGTGTAGGGCAGCATCATCTTGCCTTCCCAGGATGCATTACGCCGCTCTCTGGGATCTCGTGCCTGTGCAGTGTATTGTCTGCGCCGATTGTCTCGAGCCAGGGCGACTGTGGAAATGTTGTGAGAGCAGCTTGCGAGGTGGGGGCGGGGGGAGGTGGACACAGTGGAGTGGCACGGCTATTCTCAGCGGTGTCAGTCTTAGGCGGCTAAGAAACCAGGGCCTTTGGAAAAGCAGCAGAACGTCAGTGATCCAGACTCTGGCAACACCCAAAAGGTAAGCAGAGCCGGCAGAGGGGTGTAATAGGAACCGGTCAAACAAAGGACTGTTGTTCCTCTTTAAAGTGGACCAACACCCAGGGGTGATCGGCCCGGGAATCTTATAGATCACCTCCCTTGGGGGGGCTTTTGGGACCCCCCCAAAAACCTTACTTTTTCGGCGACGGATCAGCCGCCTCCGCCTCCCGTGCGCCCCTCTAGCAGTGCGCGCGCCCGCGCCGCCCGTTTGTGAATGGCCGGCGCGGGCCCGCGCCCTGTAAGAGGGACGCGCAGGAGGCGGCGGCGGAGACGGCTTATCCGTCGCTTGTCCGTCGCCGCAAAGGTACGTTTTTGGGGGGGTTTCACACAGCGGGGCATCCTGATCTCGGATGCCCTGCTGAAGTGGACCAACACCCAGGATAGTGAAAATCCTGGGTGTTGGTCCACTTTAAGACACAGTATGTAGTTAGCAACAAGGGTAGATACCTAGACAGCGTCAACAGCAAGAATGGGCACTCGTATGTGGCAGGCTCAGCACGGGGAGTCAGATGTGGCAGAGTTGGCTAGTAAGGATCCAGTAGATTAACGGGTCAATTGAAGGCAGGAACTGAGCTGGAACAGCCTATGACCTGATAATACAGTTACCGCTGTGCTGTTCCTGGAGGTGGACTTTAAATTAGCTCCAATTAGCTGATTGCTCTCATTGCTAGTGTTTGCCAAGCAACAAACACCCCCCTCCCGCCACTGCACCGTTCAGAGAGCAGCGTGGGAGCGGAAGACAGGTGAGTAACGGAACACGAGTCTTTTTCTTTTAATTTGTGTTTGGGGGGGGGGGGGATATAGGAATCAGTGTGGAAGCACCTTCACTGGAGAGTGGTGTGTTCCATGCCAATCCTTTCTCCCTATTTTGCACCGTAATTTCTGTTTAAGGACCCTTTTAAATAGAGATAAGTATAGGGGGGGGCGGGGAGAGAAATTTCCCTGCCACCTTATATCCTATCTTCCTATAACAGGATGGAAGGAGCCTGGAAATGTCCCTATGGCAGGTCCTTTTGGGTTAGCTTCAGTTTATTCTAGTGTTCTATACATTCGTAGCCAATGTCAACTCATATACTTAAAGCTTACCTTCACTCTGAATAAGAGCCTATCTTATATGTTTCCCACACCCTGTACATACAGATTGCCCACATTAATCCGGACCTTCACCCTGAATAAGAGCCTATCTTATATGTTTCCCACACCCTGTACATACAGATTGCCCACATTAATCCGGACCTTCACCCTGAATAAGAGCCTATCTTATATGTTTCCCACACCCTGTACATACAGATTGCCCACATTAATCCGGACCTTCACCCTGAATAAGAGCCTATCTTATATGTTTCCCACACCCTGTACATACAGATTGCCCACATTAATCCGGACCTTCACCCTGAATAAGAGCCTATCTTATATGTTTCCCACACCCTGTACATACAGATTGCTCACATTAATCCGGACCTTCACCCTGAATAAGAGTCTATCTTATATGTTTCCCACACCCTGTACATACAGATTGCTCACATTAATCCGGACCTTCACCCTGAATAAGAGCCTATCTTATATGTTTCCCACACCCTGTACATACAGATTGCCCACATTAATCCGGACCTTCACCCTGAATAAGAGCCTATCTTATATGTTTCCCACACCCTGTACATACAGATTGCTCACATTAATCCGGACCTTCACCCTGAATAAGAGTCTATCTTATATGTTTCCCACACCCTGTACATACAGATTGCTCACATTAATCCGGACCTTCACCCTGAATAAGAGTCTATCTTATATGTTTCCCACACCCTGTACATACAGATTGCTCACATTAATCCGGACCTTCACCCTGAATAAGAGTCTATCTTATATGTTTCCCACACCCTGTACATACAGATTGCTCACATTAATCCGGACCTTCACCCTGAATAAGAGTCTATCTTATATGTTTCCCACACCCTGTACATACAGATTGCTCACATTAATCCGGACCTTCACCCTGAATAAGAGTCTATCTTATATGTTTCCCACACCCTGTACATACAGATTGCTCACATTAATCCGGACCTTCACCCTGAATAAGAGTCTATCTTATATGTTTCCCACATCCTGTACATACAGATTGCTCACATTAATCCGGACCTTCACCCTGAATAAGAGTCTATCTTATATGTTTCCCACACCCTGTACATACAGATTGCTCACATTAATCCGGACCTTCACCCTGAATAAGAGTCTATCTTATATGTTTTCCACACCCTGTACATACAGATTGCTCACATTAATCCGGACCTTCACCCTGAATAAGAGTCTATCTTATATGTTTCCCACACCCTGTACATACAGATTGCTCACATTAATCCGGACCTTCGCCCTGAATAAGAGTCTATCTTATATGTTTCCCACACCCTGTACATACAGATTGCCCACATTAATCCGGACCTTCACCCTGAATAAGAGTCTATCTTATATGTTTCCCACATCCTGTACATACAGATTGCTCACATTAATCCGGACCTTCACCCTGAATAAGAGTCTATCTTATATGTTTCCCACACCCTGTACATACAGATTGCTCACATTAATCATCCTACCTGCATCTACTGCATGTTATGAGCCTTTAAACATCCAAGATGGCGGCTTATGGAAGCTGCCATCTTATCAGGCAGCCTGCAAACAGGAAATGTCTTCTGACTGTGCTGCTCTGCATTCTGGGATTGCTGACCTTTACCTGACCCCAGCTCTGCTCTGTCTGAGCAAAGCACAGCTATAACCCGCCCCCCTGTACCTTATCCCACTCTCCTCTCCTCACTAAGTGTGATACTTCTGAGTCAAGATGGCGGTGCCCGTATCCTAAATTCCTGAACAGAGTTGCAGCCCAGTGGGGGAAAGAATAATAAGTTAGTGACTAAAAAATTAATATATTTTAAATTTTTAGTCACTTATTATTCTTTCCCCCACCGGGATGTTCAGGACTCTAGGATACGGGCGCCGCCATCTTGCCTCAGAAGCATCACATACTGAGGGGAGGGAGCACATGGGAGAGGGTTATAGCTGTGCTTTGCTCAGACAGAGCAGAGCTGCGGTCAGGAAAAGCGCAGCAATCCCAGAATGCAGAGCAGCACAGTCAGAACTCACTTCCTGTCTGCATACAGGGCCGCCATCTTATATGTTTAAAGGCTCAGAAAATGCAGTAGATGCAGGTAGGATGATATTTAATGTGGGCAATCTGTATGTACAGGGTGTGGGAAACATATAAGATAGGCTCTTATTCAGGGTGAGGGTCCGGATTAATGTGGGCAATCTGTATGTACAGGGTGGGGGAAACATATAAGATAGGCTCTTATTCAGGGTGAGGGTCCGGATTAATGTGGGCAATCTGTATGTACAGGGTGGGGCAAACATATAAGATAGGCTCTTATTCAGGGTGAGGGTCCGGATTAATGTGGGCAATCTGTATGTACAGGGTGGGGCAAACATATAAGATAGGCTCTTATTCAGGGTGAAGGTCCGGATTAATGTGAGCAATCTGTATGTACAGGGTGTGGGAAACATATAAGATAGACTCTTATTCAGGGTGAAGGTCCGGATTAATGTGAGCAATCTGTATGTACAGGGTGTGGGAAACATATAAGATAGACTCTTATTCAGGGTGAAGGTCTGGATTAATGTGAGCAATCTGTATGTACAGGGTGTGGGAAACATATAAGATAGGCTCTTATTCAGGGTGAAGGTCCAGATTAATGTGAGCAATCTGTATGTACAGGGTGTGGGAAACATATAAGATAGACTCTTATTCAGGGTGAAGGTCTGGATTAATGTGGGCAATCTGTATGTACAGGGTGTGGGAAACATGTAAGATAGACTCTTATTCAGGGTGAAGGTCTGGATTAATGTGGGCAATCTGTATGTACAGGGTGTGGGAAACATGTAAGATAGGCTCTTATTCAGGGTGAAGGTCCGGATTAATGTGAGCAATCTGTATGTACAGGGTGGGGGAAACATATAAGATAGACTCTTATTCAGGGTGAAGGTCCGGATTAATGTAGGCAAGTGAAGCGTGCGTGCGATTGGAAGTGAGTGCATGTATTTGGGGTGCGGGGTGTGCACGTGTTTGGGGGTGCAGGTCTAGGCGTCCAATGTCTCCACACAAGAGGAAGACAGGGAGGGAGCACAGCCTGGGTGTCTAATGCAGACTCTGGAGCTCTCACAGACCCCGCCCATTATGCTTATTACTATGAAACGTCACAGCTCCCAAGGCCACGCCCAATTTCTTCAAAAGAGAAATGATGAGGTGAAAAGAGTTATAATCGTCAATCCCACAATGCTCCGCCCCCTCACATAAGGGCCAATCAAAGAAGCTCTGACGTTTGCTAGCCAGGAATAATTACAGTGTTTCTTCTCCGCCCTGTCCTTTGTCGGCGGCCATTTTTCTGTAGCCCACATCGCCTTAAACAGTCACTGCGTTAGGGGCTATTAATATAAATTAATGTTTTTAAGAGAGTTTACCTAACCTATAATATCCTTATGTCTGTATGCATTTGGTGAAATGATAAATATGTGACACTTCGTGAGAATTGTCCTCCGTGCTGGAGGCGGCCATGTTGGTGTAGTCCAGAAGAAGCCCTTGTTTTACACACAGTTCAATGGAGGAGCAGCTGCAGAGGGAAGGTAACATGGTTTGATATATTTATTGTTTTCTTATTACTACTAATATAAATCACCTACCTTTCTTATTACCACCCACCTCTTGCTGGATACCCCGGGGCATCTACCTTTATTATTATTACCACCCACCTCTTACTGATTACCCTGGGGCATCTACCTTTATTATTACCACCCACCTCTCTCTGAATACCCCAGGGCATCTACCTTTATTATTATTACCACCCACCTCTTACTGATTACCCTGGGGCATCTACCTTTATTATTACCACCCACCTCTCGCTGGATACCCCGGGGCATCTACCTTTATTATTATTACCACCCACCTCTTACTGATTACCCTGGGGCATCTACCTTTATTATTACCACCCACCTCTCGCTGGATACCCCGGGGCATCTACCTTTATTATTATTATTACCACCCACCTCTTATTGATTTCCCTGGGGCATCTACTATTCTTATTACCACCCACCTCTTGCTGGATACCCTGGGGCATCTACCTCTCTTATTACCACCATCCTCTTGCTGAATACCCCAGGGCATCTACCTTTATTATTATTACCATCCACCTCTCGCTGGATACCCCAAGGCATCTACCTTTATTATTATTACCACCCACCTCTTACTGATTACCCTGGGGCATCTACCTTTCTTATTACCACCCACCTCTCACTGGATACCCCAGGGCATCTACCTTTATTATTATTACCACCCACCTCTTACTGATTACCCTGGGGCACCTACCCTTCTTATTACCACCCATGTCTCGCTGGATACCCCAGGGCACCTACCTTTCTTAGTTATCACCACCCACCTCATCTACCTTTCTTATTATTCGGGGTGCCCTGGGGGCAAGGACCAAAACCCAGGATAGTCAAAATACTGGGTTTTGGTCCACTTTAAAGAGGAACATTGGATCTAAAATAAAAAGGGAACAATTCTCCCCCTCTGCCGTTGGCCCTTACCTTTTGGATGTCACTGCTGCCTGCTTGGGGGACATCCGCTGCTTCAGGGTCCTCACCCCCGCCGTCTGCTTAGCCTTCTCTAACTGTCAATGTCCCACTGCGATCTCGCAGCTCTGCAAAGTCTCACAGGATTTTGGGCGGCTCTATTGCATCCCATTCATGGCCACGCAGTGCCTGATGGGATGCAAGATGGCGCCGCCCGTAGGGAGGTCCGAGGGATCCAGAAGATTGATCCCCCGGCAGGGGTAGTGCCGAATAGTGCCTAATTGTGAAACCAGAGGGGGGGGGGGGGGGGGGGGATAGTACAGTAAAGTTTGGGGGGAGTTTTAACCTCCCCCGATGCTCCTCTTTAAAAAAAATAAAATAAACAATGGCACCCGGGGGGCGGCCTGTGGCGAGAGATGGGCCATGTAACACAATGCAGAGTGTGCAGCACCAGCTACAGAATCAGTGTGCTCAGATCCATTCAGTTACACAAGATACTGTGACATCACATCACATGACATCACAGCAGCTAGAGAGCTGAAGCGCAGAGCAGGCCACTGGTTGCATCCCCACTCATCTCTGGTTGGGGGCGTGTCCATGCCGACCAATCACAAATAGCTGCCCCAGGTATGCGTCTAGCTAAAGGTATAGTGAAGCCGTGACCCGCACATGTGTCATTGGCACGAGGTTAGGTGAGTGGGTGCAGTGATTTCATGGGGTTTCTTTTACAATATTTTTATTGAGCAAATTTAGAGTTTACAACATGGTATATAATCACAGCATGTTCCAGTCAAACAGATAATAATACAGCATACTGGTGTTATTTAATCTAAGCGGTATAAATGTCAGATAATTGCTGTCTTTATCATTATTAAAGTGGACCAACACCCAGGATTTTCACTATCCTGGGTGTTGGTCCACTTCAGTGGGGCATCCGAGATCAGGATGCCGCACTGTGTGAAAGCCCCCCAAAAGCCCCAAAAAACGTACCTCTTCGGCGACGGACAATCGGCGGATAATCCGCCTCCCGCGTGTCCCTCTTACAAGGGCGCGCGCCCGTGCCGGCCATTCACAAACGGCCGGCGTGCGCGCGCGCACTGCTGGGTACAGCAGGGCTTTTGCTCTATCGAAGACCCTCTTGGGAGGAGCTGCGGTAGAGGATGTTATGCAAATTAATTTATAAACTCATTATACATTAAACCACACTTAGCAATTTAAGCGTCCTCAATGGACTACCTGTTTAAACAGAACAAAATAAAGCAAGCAGAAAGAAGGGAAGAGGGAAGGAAGAGAAGTTAAGAAAGGGTAAAGAATGAAAAGGGAAAAGTGGAGGGAGGGGGGAAAAAATGAAGGGTGGCGACGTTAGGACCTCCATAAAGGTGGATGGAAGGAAGAGGGGCGTCCCAGAGCACGCAACATCTCCCCTCCTGCTGGGTCAGTGCTCATTAACCCTATTCCCTAGGGCCATCAAACCTATTAGCCCCTAACACTTTTTCCGTTGGAACTCTCTCCATGGTTCCCACACCTGGTCAGCCTTTTCCTTATTAGACATAATGGAGGCTGTCATTTGCTCATTCACCATTATGTTCGCCATCCTCGCCTCTACCTCCTGCCATAATAGTCTGGGGGCTTTCCAATTCGCTGCCACTGTTAGTCGCACGGCAACCAATAGATGCTTTACTAGACTCCACTCATCCCTCGTATAGGGCTGCTGCTTCAATGATAATAAAGCTTCAAGCGGAGTCGGGGAAAGAGACACTTTGTACACCTCATTCCATAAGCCCTGAACCACTGGGCACCCCCACCAAACATGGAGGTACTCTCCAATTGCTCCACATCCCCTGTAGCATCTGGAGGAGTGTGAGGCGGAGCATTTATGGAGTCTGTAGTACCAACGAAGTACTATTTTATAAGCATTTTCAGTCGCTAACACATTTAGCGCCGTTTTCTGCACATTGTTCCAAATTTTCCTCCAATCCTCCCGTTCAATTTGGGCCCCCAGCTCCGCCTTCCACCTCTCCATGTATCCATGTCGCGGGGGGGTCAGCCCATTGCACCAAAGCCCCGTAGATATATGTGATCATCCCCTTTGCAAATGGCTGGCGAAGAGGTGCTTGCTCCAGTGGGGTAAGCCTGTATGGTGGAGATCCCCTCTTCAGAATGCTAACGACAAAATGCGAAATTTGCAAATATCTGAAGATTTCCGAGGAGGGGATCTGTTTGGCGCTTTTAAGATCCTCGAAAGATAGCACTCCTTTTGGGGTACTGAGATCGTGTATAGTCACAATGCCATTGGCCTTCCACCATCCGAAGCTGTGAGCATGCATGACCCCTGGGAGAAACAATGGGTTATTAAACAGCCTCACCAAGGGCGAATGTTTAGATTCCAGCTTTGCCCTGGTCTTGTAAAGATCCCATTTGTCCAACAGGCAACGCAGGATTGGAGAGATGGTCTTAGGCCGCACTCGCTTAGGAACCCACAGTGATTTAATGGTGTTTCACACAGTGGGGCATCCTAGTTTGGGATGTCACAGGGAGTAGAAATTGGAAGGTCATTATGGGCATTTCCCGGACAATTCTCTATGACATGGATGGACAATGCCAGGATGCCCCTCTGTGTGAAACCCTCTGGGTTCGCTCCCGCAGCGCATGAGCAGGCCGCAGGTACATCCCCGACAAGGTGTATTAATATTTCGCTATACAAAATTTGTCTTTGATTAGGGCCACCAGACACAGCTTTGCACGGGGCCCCAGAAATGATGAGCCACCCCCGCCCCCATATCTTTACACACTGTTGTGTTTTTCACAGGCCCTATGGAGGAAAATGTGAAAACTTTGGAGCAGCCACACGCTGCTGCTGCTCGCTTAAAATTTCAGTGCTGGCTCGGCCTCCCTCCACCTTCGTGTTCGTTGCCATAGCCATGCGCCACTATGCGGCGTTGGTGTGTGGGACGGGCATGTGGGCGGTCTGGAGGGCTGGAGGAGGTGGCGCCTGGACATGATGGAATCGGTGGGAGGGGTGTGAGTGCGCACACGTGCTCTGTCGGCTCTTCCGGCATTTGTGCGCCTGCCATGCGCGGAGGGGGGGGGCGTGGATGCGCTGGGACGCACTCTTCACTCCATATAAAGGTAGGCGAGTGGCAACATGGTTACTGCCACCCTGATAAAGTGACGTGGTTGTCACGGAACGCGTGGGTGAGGATATTGATCAGACCCAGCAGAAGGGAAACTTTTTCTAATTGCACTGGTGACACTTATTGCGCTGAGGTGATCCCAGATAATTGCTCTGCTCACATATAAGCTGCAGACTACATGTCATTGGCACTTATAGCACCTTTTCACTTGCACATTAGCACTTTTTGAGGGTTAGGATTCATTATGGAGGGTATTCTTATAGATATGTTATGGGAATTGGTTATGAATTAGAATATTATGGAGGGTATTCTTATAAATATGTTATGGGAATTGGTTATGAATTAGAATATTATGGAGGTTATTCTTATAGATATGGGAATTGGTTATGAATTAGAATATTATGGAGGGTATTCTTATAGATATGGGAATTGGTTATGAATTAGAATATTATGGAGGGTATTCTTATGCATATGTTATGGGAATTGGTTATGAATTGGAATATTATGGAGGGTATTCTTATAGATATGGGAATTGGTTATGAATTAGAATATTATGGAGGGTATTCTTATAAATATGTTATGGGAATTGGTTATGAATTAGAATATTATGGAGGGTATTCTTATAAATATGTTATGGGAATTGGTTATGAATTAGAATATTATGGAGGGTATTCTTATAAATATGTTATGGGAATTGGTTATGAATTAGAATATTATGGATGGTATTCTTATAGATATAATGGGAATTGGTTATGAATTAGAATATTATGGAGGGTATTCTTATAGATATAATGGGAATTGGTTATGAATTAGAATATTATGGAGGGTATTCTTATAGATATGTTAAGGGAATTGGTTATGAATTAGAATATTATGGACGGTATTCTTATAGATATGTTATGGGAATTGGTTATGAATTAGAATATTATGGAGGGTATTCTTATAGATATATTATGGGAATTGGTTATGAATTAGAATATTATGGAGGGTATTCTTCTAGATATGGGAATTGGTTATGAATTAGAATATTATGGAGGTTATTCTTATAGATATAATGGGAATTGGTTATGAATTAGAATATTATGGAGGGTATTCTTATAGATATATTATGGGAATTGGTTATGAATTAGAATATTATGGAGGGTATTCTTCTAGATATGGGAATTGGTTATGAATTAGAATATTATGGAGGTTATTCTTATAGATATAATGGGAATTGGTTATGAATTAGAATATTATGGAGGGTATTCTTATAGATATAATGGGAATTGGTTATGAATTAGAATATTATGGAGGGTATTCTTATAGATATGGGAATTGGTTATGAATTAGAATATTATGGAGGGTATTCTTCTAGATATGGGAATTGGTTATGGATTAGAATATTATGGAGGGTATTCTTATAGATATATTATGGGAATTGGTTATGAATTAGAATATTATGGAGGGTATTCTTACAGATATAATGGGAATTGGTTATGAATTAGAATATTATGGAGGTTATTCTTATAGATATAATGGGAATTGGTTATGAATTAGAATATTATGGAGGGTATTCTTATGGATATGTTATGGGAATTGGTTATGAATTAGAATATTATGGAGGGTATTCTTATGGATATGTTATGGGAATTGGTTATGAATTAGAATATTCCTGCTGGGGGCTGGTTTGTATGTTTTTTAAATGTATGTGATTGTAATGTAATGTTTTTGGCATTCTTGATGGATTAAAGATGATGTTTTGTGGTTATATATGTTATCAATGAATGATTTTTTGAAGGGTGAGTGGTGCCGTCCTGGTTTGGTCCCAATTGCGGTGTACTGGGACCGTGGTTGTTTATCTGTTGTATTGTGGTTTGGGGACACCGGATTGACACACTCTTCCCTTTTGTCAAATTTTGGGGTGGTGCTGGACAAATTGCACATTGTGCAGGGGGTTTCCAAAATTTGTCTTTGATTAGGGCCCCCAGAAATGATAAGCCCGCCCCCACATTCTCGCACACTATTGTTTGTTTTTCACAGACCCTATGGAGGAAAATGTGAAAACCGAGGAGGAGCCAGAAGTATTTGTGAAGATAAAAGAGGAAGACGTGTCTATACAGATCAGCCCAGGTGAGTAATACATATAGGAAGTATTTCACTAGTCCCCCTGTTTAGTCCATCGCTGTCTTACATCTCCGTGCGGGGGCATCACTCTCGTCTTTATCTACAGACCCCCGAGACCCTATAGTGAGAGATACAGAAACCGAGGAGAAAGTGTTTGTGAAGATTCAGGAGTTTGAGATACCTCTACAGATCAGCACAGGTGAGTAATAAACCTTAAAGTGGACTGTCCTGGGTTTTGGTCCTTGCCCCTGGGGAACCCCACTGTGTGAAGCCTCCCAGGTCGCCCAAACGAACGCACCTCTTCCCAGTCCTATGGCACATGCGCGGGCCACTTGTCCACTTGTCCTGTATCTTACAATTGGTGGTATTGTTGTAGCTATTTGTAATGTTTGATTCAATGTATGATTAAGCATTTTTGCAAGCCCTTGCCTCAACTCTGCTCTTTAGAGCACCTTATGTGTGTTATATGCTTATCTATAATTGAATGTTGAACAGTACTAAGCACTTTATTGGTATTGTGTGTCAGTTGAATTTAGTTTTAGTTCAATATCTTTTTATTAAAGTTTACATCATACAATATAACAAGACAGTACAGAACAGTAGTACAAAAGAACAAGAGACATGTCAATCCCCATATCCACGGGCACACATATATTACCAAAACACCAGATTCAACAGGCATACTCCCATCCCCCCCCCCCCCCTCCGTAGATTGCACAAACAATCAATGCCTTATTCCAGGCCACCATCGTATGCTTAATGCCCTCATCCCCTCAGTTCCCTCCATATCCGGCCTGCTAACCAGGTACACCTTCCTCTCCAAGACCTAAGAACTAGGACCAGGGGAGAGTGGAGCAGTTGATGCGCAGCCGAGCTCCACAAGGATTCTCTTCTAGAGAGGATAGATGGCCACCCGAGGCAGAGGGAAGGGGCCCGGGGGGTCCCGGAAGACATGAGACAACCAAGACATGCAGAAAAGAAGAAGGAAAGAGGGGAAGGGGGAAGGAATAGGGAATAGAATTACGGGTGTAGTGGTGTGAGTGGGGGCAAGGCGGGCCTCAGGACATGGATAGGGGTAAGAACACAAATCATAACACGTATATAGCCAAAGGTAAATGAGGGTGGGGATGAAGGCAGGGGCGCGCAGACACATGGCCCCCTACTGTACCTCCAACGACAGGTGGGTGTCCCTATAGTCCAACCAGCCAGCCCATGTCAATGTATATCTCTCCTGCGTGTCCTCGGCGTCTGAGATCAGCTCCTCCATTCGGAAAAGGACCTCCACCTCCCGTACCCATTCAAATAGTGAAGGCGGAGTTGTAGATTTCCATCACCTTGGGATGATCAGTTGAATTTAGTTTTATTAGGTTTTATGATTTAGTTATGGAGTTTTACACTTCCTCCTAGTTGCACTGTTAGTTACTTTGTCACTTATATAGAGCACATTGTCTTGCATGTATTTGCTTATATGTTTGGGCGCTGGATTAGTTATATAAAGGGATACATTTTTATAGAGGGCTTGCTTCACAGCTAATATATATATATATATACAAAAAAAACAATTTTGATACCTATTTTTAGATCAGCTTTTCTAATAATTTTAGTTTTTTTTTCTTTCCGCCAGTATATATATATATATTTTTGATGTGTAGATAGTCCATTTAAAGATTTAATTAATTTGGTATATATTGAATGTATTTATCTTTATGGAACAAGAGACCTGGAGGCCATGTATTAGTGTTTTTTTTTTTTTTAATACTCTTTATTTAAAGATTTTGCATTTTTATACATTACATACATTTAAACATACAATACAGGGTAAAAGAGTGTGGGTAAGGAAATTCGGGAGGACTATTCGCTAAAGCGCAAGCATCATTATCATTGTGGACCAGTTTCTACCACCGCATTATAAAGCGGAGAGGTTGCAACTAGGGATGAGCGAACCAGTTCGGACGAACCGGAATTCGCTCAGAATTTCAGGGAAAATTCGATTCGGCACGAATCCGAATTTTTTTTGGTTCGGGCCGATCGAATTTTCCCTGAAATAAAAAAAAAAAATGCTGGCATGGTGGGAGCGGGCAGGCCGGCTACGCTGTCAGCGGGCGGCGGAAGCCGGCCCGCTGCCAGCGCAGCCGGCCTGCCCGCTCCCACCATGCCGGCATTTTTTAAAAAAGCAAACACTTACCTGCATGGTCGGAGCGTGGAGGGCGCGTCATCAGAGGGCGCCTGAGAGCCAGGCGCCCTCTGATGACGCGCCCTCTGATGACTCGTCCTCTGATGACGCGTCCTCTGATGACAGCTGAGAGCTGCGCCGGCCTCCACGCTCCGACCGTGCAGGCAAGTGTTTGCTTTTTAAAAAAATGCCGGCATGGTGGGAGCGGGCAGGCCGGCTTCCGCCGCCCGCTGACAGGCGTAGCTGGCCTGCCCGCTCCCACCATGCCAGCATTTTTTTTTTCAGATGAGCGATTCGTGAAAGTTCGATTCGGGCGAACCCGAATTTCTTGGGGAAATTCGGCGAGTCGCCCGAATCGAACTTTCAAGAAGTTCGCTCATCTCTAGTTGCAACAACAGCACCCAAACCGGGGGGGCGAGGCTCCCATATAATTAGATCCTGATCTCCACTGATCGGTGTCGCACCTTACTAATCCACCCGGAGAGGGCAACGACCGTCCCTCCTAAAGCAGATGTTTCTTGCAACACTGTCTACCCGAGGGGGCAGCTCTTTCGGTGCCCAGTGCGTCCGGGTTTCCAACCCGAGAGGAGGGACAATCATTAGGGGAATGGGCAGATTGGGAAATGGGAGGGAGGGGGGGGAGGGAAGGGTACATGGCGTGTGGGACATAACACCTGAGCCGGCGTACACCTGTATTAGTGGTTTTTAATGTGTCATGTGTGTTGATGTCGTTTTAATGGGTAAATGTCACAAGTGAAATAAAATCTATTGTTTTTACATGACCTGGTGGTGTGCCCCAAAAAATCTTTTGGATTCTATGTTTTCCTTGGTTTTGTTGCTTGCACTTGTCCAATCAGCGCGCGCCCCTTCGTCTAAGGTGAGGGGATCCGAGTTTGCTGGCTGCCGCATCCTCCACTACCCGCTATTGGAGCGTGGCCGGCTGGCCATTCACAAGTGCCTGGCGCAGGCACGTGCCCTGCTAAAGGGATAGCGGGGATGCGGCCACTGCTTGCACATATGCCGTTGGACCAGGAAAGAAGGTGAGTTTCTGGGCTACCTGGGGGTATCAAACCCAAAACAAATATAACACTTACCTTCTCTCCTGCGAAGAAGCTCTCGGACGCTCTGCAGCTCAGGAATCTCTGTTTCAGAGAACGAGGGAATGCAGCGAGCGCACGCCTCAGAATTCTTTGGGGCGCTGTCAGTCGTGGCTCCACCCATCCCGCCAGTCAGTATGCGCCGCCCATTCATTGCAATGAATGCATGGCAGTGTGCACATACATAGTGATTGACGTGAGGGGCGGGACAATGAGCGAGGTCGGAAGGTTTCTGAGCGTCGCACTGTCCAGAACCTGCTGCGCGGGGGAGAAGAAGCCAAGTGCTGATTTGTTCTTTAATTTGGGTTTAGTTACCCTTTAATGCCCAGTATGCCCCCCTCCCGTCTTCCCCCAAGGATGAGGCAGGACAGGTGGTTAAAAAAAAAATAACTTTTCCTAGGAATCCAGCAGTGACACTGGCGCTATGGGCGGCGGCCACGAAGAGGGTGCAATGGGCGACTTTATGTAAAGTCCAGTGAATGGCCGCGCACACACAGTGCAGCCCGTTCAAGCTGACCGCGCCCTGCACTGGATTCGCCAGGGAACGGCGTTGTACACTGAGGTCCAGGAAGGGAGTTTCACCCAATGAAAAGAAAAAAAAAACAAAAGGGGGTACATACCTTTTGCCCCCCCCCCCCCCCAGCATCTAAAATTAATATATTTTACATTTTTAGTCATTTACTTATTATTCTTTCCCCCACTGGGCTGCAACTCTGTTCAGGACTCTAGGATAAAGTACAGGGGGGTGGATTATAGCTGTGCTTTGCACAGGCGGAGCAGAGCTGGGGTCAGGAAAAGGACTGCAATCCCAGAATGCAGAGCGACACAGTCAGAAGACGCTTAATGTTTGCGGGCTACCTGATGCTCCGTGAGCCGCCATCTTGGATGTTTAAAGGCTCAGAACATGCAGTAGGTGCAGGTAGGATGATTTTTAATGTGGGCAATCTGTATGTACAGGGTGGAGGAAACATATAAGATAGGCTCTTATTCAGGGTGAAGGTCCGGATTAATGTGGGCAATCTGTATGTACAGGGTGTGGGAAACATATAAGATAGGCTCCTATTCAGGGTGAGGGTCCGGATTAATATGAGCAATCTGTATGTACAGGGTGGGGGAAACATATAAGATAGGCTCTTATTCAGGGTGAATGTCCGGATTAATGTGGGCAATCTGTATGTACAGGGTGTGGGAAACATATAAGATAGGCTCTTATTCATGGTGAAGGTCCGGATTATTGTGAGCAATCTGTATGTACAGGGGGGAAACATACAATATAGGCTCTTATTCAGGGTGAGGGTCCGGATTAATGTGAGCAATCTGTATGTACAGGGTGTGGGAAACATATAAGATAGGCTCTTATTCAGGGTGAGGGTCCGGATTAATGTGGGCAATCTGTATGTACAGGGTGTGGGAAACATATAAGATAGGCTCTTATTCAGGGTGAATGTCCGGATTAATGTGAGCAATCTGTATGTACAGGGTGTGGGAAACATATAAGATAGGCTCTTATTCATGGTGAAGGTCCGGATTATTGTGAGCAATCTGTATGTACAGGGGGGAAACATACAATATAGGCTCTTATTCATGGTTAAGGTCCGGATTAATGTGGACAACCTGTATGTACAGGGTGTGGCAAACATACAATATAGGCTCTTATTCAGGGTGAAAGTCCGCTTTCAGTACGCTCTCTGCGTGTGCCCACCCGGCGCTGTATACCAGACGCTTGGTTAGGCGGACCCGGATGCTGCCGCATTTACTCACCTTTCTGGAGATCCTACAGCGCATTTGCCGCGTGGCTGCAGATCACCAGCTTGCACTCCTTTCAGCTTCTATTAGATGCTGTGACATCAGATCGCCTAACAAGCTGAATGGAGCGAGCACCCGGCTGGCCACCCCTCCTTAATAAATGTGACGCAGACGCACGCCTCGGCTAGCTGTATATCGGGGATGCTGCATGCGACGTGGGATCGCTGGCTCGGGGAGATTTTAGTGGTGATCCCGGGGGTTTCACACGCCCAAATCAGGATTCTCCCAGAAATGTGAAAATCAGCCTTTGTTCCTCTTTAAAGAGGAAGTCCAAGCATTTTGAAACACTCCCCCCTCCTCTCCCCCCGTACTTAGTCCAATTTTGGCAATAAGTGGTATATCCACGCAGCGCGTCGGCGGTTGTTCTGTGCGGTGTGTGGGGGCGTTTGGCAGGCATTCCAGGATCACGGTGATGTACATATTACTGGTTAACATGACTTCATGCATTTAATAACTGATCATATTGTGTTGTTCAGCAAGCCAGTCTCTATTTATGTTGCACAGACCTTTTCTGGACGCTCTGTCATCACGTACTATTCAATACACATTGTGTATCTACTTTTCACTGCTTTCTCTGTTCACAGCTTCAGCCCTGATCTTTTAAAGGGCTTCATGCTTTCTCTCTGTTGCACATCTTTCTGCACACTTTTGGTCAACACTCTGGCTTGGTGACAACACAAATATTGTCATGCTTTTATGACTTAACATGAATTTACTATTTCTTTGATTTGGGATTACTTTACTGCCCAGCCAAACCCCCCCCCCCCCACAATTTTGGACTTTTTGTCCTTTTAATTGTCCTTTATGTGTTTTTAACTGTATGTAGCCCTTTCTTTTGGCTTTTCTTGTTTTTTCTGTTTTATATTTTGAATAAAATTGTATACTATATTAGTTTGGTACCAATTGGCAATTATTTAAACAGGGTGGAGTGCGGATTACTTTGGGTGCATGTGTGGGATATACCAGAGTATCCAGTTTGTCTTTCGATCAATTTTGGCAATAACATAAAAAAAAAAACTCCCTGGGCACAACGGGTCTATCGCCCCCAAAGCCATGCAGCAGTGGGACTGTTCTGGTCTGTCACTCAAGTCTAAGGAGTCCCGCCCCCTGCTGACTTTATTATTTTATTTTGTTATTTTAATGCCCCCAAATTGTGCTTAAAGTGGACTGAAACCAAGGCTGGATTGGCCGTGGATCCATTCCCTCCCCGCGGGGCATTTAAAATCGTGATGCCCCGCTGTATGACCCCCCCCCCCCTCCCCAGGTCGCCCACTATGCTTACCTTAAAGTGGACCAACACCCAGGATTTTCACTATCCTGGGTTTTGGTCCACTTCGGTGGGGCACCCCGATCGGCCCGCTGTGTGAAACCCCCCAGAACGCCCGGAAACACTCACCTCACCACGCTACGCGGGCGCTCGTCCAATCAGAGCGCTCAGAGCCGCTGTGGTATGCACGTATAAGCGGCGTCCAACCACAGCGGCTCTGAGTGCTGGAGGCCGCGTCTCGCGCTTCCCTCTAACAGCGAGCGCGGCCGCACCGGCCATTCACAAACGGCCGCCCTGCTAGAGGGAAGCGCGAGACGCGGCCCGCGCATGCGCCGTTGGAACGGGGTTAAGGTAAGGTTTCTGGGCTTCCTGGGGGGTTTCACCCGGCGGGACATCCCGATTTCGGATGCCCCGCGGGGAGGGATCTGATCAGCCCGGGAATCGGCCCTGGGTATTGGCCCACTTTAACCCCGGTCCAACATGTGCGGGTCCTGGCCGCATCCCCGCTATCCCTCGTGCACGCGCCGGGCATTCAAAAGGGAAGCGCAAGATGCAGCCGCCAGCGTGCTTGGAGCTGCTGAGCTTCGACGTCCATAGCTCAGCAGCTCCGAATACGCTGATTGGACGAGCGGCCGCGCATGCGCCTTAGGACGACTGCGGTGAGGTGCCCCGGGGGAGTGGACCAAAACCCAGGATAGTCAAAATCCTGGGTTTTGGTCCACTTTAACACAGCAGGAGGGAGGGATACATGGGGGGTTACCAAAGGTGGTACTTAGTCTTTAAAGCGGACCAACACCCAGGGGGGATCGGCCCGGGAACTGATCAGATCCCTCCCCGCGGGGCATCCGAAATCAGGATGTCCCGCAGGGTGAAACCCCCCAGGAAGCCCACAATCCTACCTTTTCCGCGTTCCAGCGGCGCATGCGCGTCCGCCGCCACCGCCTCCCGCACGTCCCTCTAGCAGGGCGCGCTCCCGCGCTGGCCGTTCGTGAATGGCCGTCACGGGTGAGCTCCCTGTAAGAGGGAGGCTGCGGCTGACGCGCTCTGCTTGTCCGTCAATGCCTCTCGCTTGTCCGTCGGCGGGAATTGGCTGCAGCGGTCATGTGGGAGCGGGGTCAGGTGAGTTTTCGGGGCTTTCTGGGGGGTTTCACACAGCGGGGCACCCCCGATCGGGGTGCCCCACCGAAGTGGACCAAAACCCAGGATAGTCAAAATCCTGAGTGTTGGTCCACTTTAAAGAGGAACATCAGGGAAAATTTAAAATCTCCCCCAAACCTCACCGAACTGCTGCTCCCCCTCCGGTTTTACCTTTGGCCACTATTTACTCACCTTGCCGGGGGATCCATCTCCTGTGTCCTTCGGATTGCGGGCGACCTCTCGATGGGCAGCGCCATCTTTCATCCTATCAAGAACTTGCGCGCTGCTCCTGATCCCGCACCTGCGGAGAGCCCATGAATGGCATGCAATGGAGCAGTTTTGGTGACTGCCGCACTCTTACCTTAATCACATTTTATTTTATTACGTGGGTGCACGGTTCGCGAAGACGCGGCATAAATCCAAGTCCTTTCGTGAAGAACCAGCGGCAGTGCCTCGCTCGCTCGGTGATGAGGAGGGGGCGTCCTTGGAGGGGCGAGTATGTGTTGTTCTTTCTTATTTTTATATATTGTTATAACTTTATTACACCTAGCAATTTTGCACTAACTACTAATACTAATGGTATAGCGCCAATGATGTCACTAGTGACGTCAGGCGCGAATTTTCGATTGCAAAGGGGCCTGATTGGCCATTATATGTATATCGGTTTATAGTGTTACATGGCAATCATTTCATGTCTGCTTCAATGTGGTGGATCTTGAGGAAGGAGGCCCCAGTGCACCCCGAAACGTTAACCAATCACCACCACTGTGTTTACTGCACTTTTTCAAAAATACAATTGGATTATTAAGAATTTCTGGAGTGCTGGTTCTTCACGAATGTAAGAAAGAACAAATTCGGTATGCACAGCTGTATTTAACCAATGTTAATGGGACAAAAGGTGCTGGCAAGTAAGAACACTATATATGGATTACTACGAACAAAGGCCCTAGATTTGGCCCAAATGTCCTACATAAAAACTGCCGCACACAAAAGCGATATATATATGAATAAAATACTGAATTTATTGAATCATTTTAGATTATGACAAACCAACAACATAAAAAGACTCAATTAAAAAACATGTATACATATAAGACACACTGGAGATGTAATCTACTAACCCTTCAATTTATTGACTTGACTGTATGATGGCGATTTCTTTATAAAATCCTGCACTGGACACACTGGAGATACTATTCCTGTTATTGGCTCTTACTAAAATCACATCATTTGAACATATATGCTGAAATAGCTTTGGTATGGTGGGACTATTATACCTGTATGGTGGCGTTTTGAAATAAAATATATATGCTAATTGTGCTGAGGATGAGAATTTGCTAATAAGATTCCTATCAAATATTAATGCAGTGGACTCCCCACTGTAAAGTGCATAAGTGCAATGAATCAAAGATCTCAAATAAGCTGTGCAAAAAGACAATGTGCAAATATAGCAGTGCAGGATTTTATAAAGAAATCGCCATCATACAGTCAAGTCAATAAATTGAAGGGTTAGTAGATTACATCTCCAGTGTGTCTTATATGTATACAAGTTTTTTTTTTAATTGAGTCTTTTATATGTTGTTGGTTTGTCATAATCTAAAATGATTCAATAAATTCAGTATTTTATTCATATATATATCGCTTTTGTGTGCAGCAGTCTTTATGTAGGACATTTGGGCCAAATCTAGGTTCTTCACGAATGGACAGGGATGCAATGGAGCCGCCTGAAATCTCGCGAGACGTCACTGAGCTGCGAGATCACTGTAGGACATTGGCGAGCCTGACAGTTAGGGACGGCTAAGCAGACTGCGGGGTGAGGATCAGGCCCTGAAGCAGCAGGCAGCGGTGATATCTAAAAGGTAAGTAGGGTTCTATGGAGGGGGGGGAATCGGAACCTTTTTTTCATTTTGGTTCCGATGTTCCTCTTTACATAAAGTACAAAATCCTTCATTTCTAACTCTGTTCACAGATAGCAGAGACTAATTTACTGCCCCGTTCTGAACCACACCCCCGCCCCACATCCTCACATACGTTTGCGTTCTTCACCCTATAGACAAAAATGTGAAAACTGAGGAGAAGCCAGAAGTATTTATGAAGATAAAAGAGGAAGACGTGTCTATACAGATCAGCCCAGGTGAGTAATACATATAGAAACTATTTCACTATTCCTCCTGTTTAGTCCACCGCTCTCTTACATCTCCGTATGGGGGCGTCACTCTCTTCTTTATTTACAGACCCCCAAGACCCTATAGTGAGAGATACAGAACCCGAGGAGGAGAAAGTGTTTGTGAAGAGTCAGGAGCTGGAGATTCCTCTACAGATCAGCAAAGGTGAGTAATAAACCTCTATAGGAAACATTTTCCTATTCTCCTCCTACTCACCTCACATACTCTGCATTGCCATTCAACACAGTCTGTGCCAATTTAACATAGAATAATTAGCCAGCAGTTGCCAACCGAGTCAGCCCCAAGGAGCAAATCGGTTTTACACAGGGCTGGATTATGAGGGAGGCACGCACCCCGGGGCCTCCACTACTTGCCCTGCAAAGGGGGCCTCCACCAACCTTTGGGTTATTGTCTGGTCCAGGAGGTTTTTCATTCTTTGGTCTGATGGGCCGCCAACAAAGCTATCGGCGGCATTGGGTTCCCCCCATGCCTGGACAAGCTTTTTTTTGTTTTGGCAAACCTGCAGCTTAAGCCACCACAGGGCAGGATGAAGAGTCTAGAGCAGCCAAAGCCACCACAGGGCAGGATGGAGAGTCTAGAGCAGCAAAGCCACCACAGGGCAGGATGAAGAGTCTAGAGCAGCCAAAGCCACCACAGGGCAGGATGAAGAGTCTAGAGCAGCCAAAGCCACCACAGGGCAGGATGGAGAGTCTAGAGCAGCCAAAGCCACCACAGGGCAGGACGGAGAGTCTAGAGCAGCAAAGCCACCACAGGGCAGGATGAAGAGTCTAGAGCAGCAAAGCCGCCACAGGGCAGGACGGAGAGTCTAGAGCAGCAAAGCCACCACAGGGCAGGATGGAGAGTCTAGAGCAGCAAAGCCACCACGGCAGGATGAAGAGTCTAGAGCAGCAAAGCCACCACAGGGCAGGACGGAGAGTCTAGAGCAGCAAAGCCACCACAGGGCAGGACGGAGAGTCTAGAGCAGCAAAGCCACCACAGGGCAGGATGGAGAGTCTAGAGCAGCAAAGCCACCACAGGGCAGGACGGAGAGTCTAGAGCAGCAAAGCCACCACAGGGCAGGATGGAGAGTCTAGAGCAGCAAAGCCACCACAGGGCAGGATGAAGAGTCTAGAGCAGCAAAGCCACCACAGGGCAGGACAGAGAGTCTAGAGCAGCCAAAGCCACCACAGGGCAGGATGGAGAGTCTAGAGCAGCAAAGCCACCACAGGGCAGGACGGAGAGTCTAGAGCAGCAAAGCCACCACAGGGCAGGATGGAGAGTAAAGAGCAACAAAGCCACCACAGGGCAGGACGGAGAGTCTAGAGCAGCAAAGCCACCACAGGGCAGGATGGAGAGTCTAGAGCAGCAAAGCCACCACAGGGCAGGATGGAGAGTCTAGAGCAGCAAAGCCACCACAGGGCAGGACGGAGAGTCTAGAGCAGCAAAGCCACCACAGGGCAGGACGGAGAGTCTAGAGCAGCAAAGCCACCACAGGGCAGGATGGAGAGTCTAGAGCAGCAAAGCCACCACAGGGCAGGACGGAGAGTCTAGAGCAGCAAAGCCACCACAGGGCAGGATGGAGAGTCTAGAGCAGCAAAGCCACCACAGGGCAGGATGGAGAGTCTAGAGCAGCAAAGCCACCACAGGGCAGGACGGAGAGTCTAGAGCAGCAAAGCCACCACCGGGCAGGATGGAGAGTCCAGAGCAGCAAAGCCACCACAGGGCAGGATGAAGAGTCTAGAGCAGCAAAGGCACCACAGGGCAGGATGAAGAGTCTAGAGCAGCAAAGCCACCACAGGGCAGGACGGAGAGTCTAGAGCAGCAAAGCCGCCGCCAGCAACGCTACAGTGATGGGTGCAGAGCTGTCACTGCACATAAGCCACCAAGCACAGCCGCTGGCAGCTCAATGCAGGGAACTGTGTTCTGCTGGACCAGCCGGGCGACTACACCCCCCACCCAGAATGGCAAACAGCACGCACCCGCACAAGGGGGGCACAAGGGACTCTATCTGACATTCCTGTAAGTAGGCAGGGGCCAGACAACCATCAATCAGTTACTTGGCTGGGCTATTATTTTAAATCAAAACAAAATACTGTATCTGGGGCCTCTAGCACAGTTACTCCGGCCCTGGTTCTACGCGTTACCAAAATAAGGAGGTCATGCGCGTTGTAACTCATTAAAAAGCAAGAATGAATCACGTGCTGAGTTGGGCTAAGAAAAGAAAGAGAAAATAATAATACATCAGACTGGTCAATATCTCCGTGTGTCAAGCTATCTCTCCCCCCTCCCATTGGCTGGTTTGGGTCAGTTTGTTTTAATATATACACCCCGCATCCCTATGCTAATATTACCTCTAAGTGATTTCAGGCAAAGGTAATTGTTACACCATTGCGTCGGGCTACATTCGGCGCTGTCCTAAACTGTTTTCCATTTTTCTTGAAAATGCCAGAGATATTGAGGTTTACAGTTTTACCTCATGACTTATATTCTGAAGTAAGGGAGCTTGGCCCTTGGAGCTGTGATGCTGCATAATAAGCAGCATAATGTGCGGGGTCCTTAAGAGCCCAAGACATTCTTTCAGAAACCCTGACTGTGCTCCATCTCTCTTTCCTGTTGCTGGGCACAGAGACCAGCCCAGACACATATGCACGAACCCCCAGATGTGCATGTGTGCACTCCCATGCACATGCACACACTCCCACAGTCACTCGCACGCACTTCCACATGCACGCACTCCCTAAGAACTCTTCTCCAGCCAAGTCTAGCCGAGCCCATGTCCGCGCCCACGGTGGCTGCATCCCTGCTACCCTCTAACAGGGAGCGTACTAGCGTTGGCCATTCACAAATGCCTGGCATGGGTGCACGTCCTGCTAAAGATATAGTAGGGAGCAGCCTCTGCTTGTGCATGTGCTGTTGGATTTGAGGAGAAGGTGAGTTTACCGGGCAACCTCGGGGGTGTCTCTCAAACTGGGGAGGGGGCATCCAGGATTTGGATGCCCCGGTGAAAGGGAATCAAGCGGACCTGGGTTTTGGTACAGTAAGCTTTAAAGTGGACCTATCTCCAATTCACCTGGTGATAGGTTCATTTTCCTGAGGCATTCCTATTTGGGATGTCCCATGAAACCCCCAATTCACCCTTACAACTTACCTTTCTGCTGTAAAGTGACGGGATTAAATGAGGGGGGGTCCTGTCTCTCTTTTCTCCCGCCTGACAGGACCTAGCTAATGACGAGGGAGAAGCCCACATTGGGACGGGGGGGGGGGGGGCAGGTCATTGACTGTGTGCTCCCAGAGAGCCTCCGAGAACGACGTCTGCTTCGCCCCGCTCCTGAGTGTCAGCGTCGTGATTGGGCCTCGCCCCACACAACCCCGCCCAGAAGCAGAAAGTGCCTGACTGCCAAGGCTGTCGACCGGCACACGTTGCTGCGCCTGCAGCCCGGGGCACATCATCACCGCGTCACATATTGACGCTGCATTGCGGGACATTTTACCAAGCTGTGGGACATGCAGCAGCAAAACGGCCATTGGCGGTGAAATTGGGACAATTGGGAGGTATGGTTAAATGCGGAGGAAGAATCCCTTTGTGTGCACAAGCATACAGTGCCCATATATGCCCCCCTAAAATATAAAATTTCTATTTTTTTAAAAAAATCAAAGGTGGGGCTTTAAGCTTACAGTGGACCTACAATGTTCTTTAGACAAACTTCCAATGGAGTAGTATTGAATGGATAATGTGGGCTATGATGCTGAGGCACTGCGTAGACAAAACATGAACTAGGTTTGGCTTGTCTTGGCTGGGACAGTACAGTGGGACTAGGGGAGACTCGTGAGGCATAAAGTGGAAGGGCATGTTAGGAGAGGAGTGGGTAAATTCTAGCACAGGTACTGAAGAATTTGCAAGGCCAGCCAACGCAGCGTGAGCAGTAAAAATCCGTCCTTTATTGAAATGGATTAAAAGGCCATCACTGTAGCAGAAAAATTAAAAGTATATACACGAGCAGCTCCTGACGTCTACGCGTTTCGAGCCTCAGCTCTTACTCATGACAGGGAAGCAACTCAAACACCCACAATTTAAGCAGTGGCTAATACAATAATTAAAAACACCTGGGGGTAATCATTGCCTAACAAACACACCATGTACATTTACATTAAAAAAAAAGACCTTTTGTTTCTCTAACGTATCCCTCCATGTCCCCGACTGCACCGCGAGACAGGATACAGTACACGAGCCGATTAGTGTCAGGCAGCCTACGTGGAAACCTACCATAAGCAGACATCAGATCAACGTCAATGTACTGGCAGGGAAAAACCACATATAGACCGCCATTAAGGGCATAAGATGCGCCGATAGAGCAGAGTATAGATGGCGCATACAACGCGTCATATTACAGGCAAAAGCAGCTCCATTATCGATGCTACGAGAGGTGAGCGCTCTCTGCCTTTTGCCTGCCGTGCTGAGCTTTTGATTGTATTCCTGAGGATCCAAAGCTGGCAAAATCTGGAATGTGCATGAATATCTAGCACAGGCCCTGGGTGAGGTGGACTGTGTGCAAGGGGCTACATCCAACTGGCTTCAAAACATTACAACCTATCACAATACTTCTGGCCTTCCCTATGGCCAGTCTGCTCCTGGGTGTAGGTCCACTTCACAAAAAGTGATTGTTGGTTTAGTGATTTCATCAGCACTTACTTTAAAACTATTCCCATTTTATTTTTTCCAGATGAATATTACAGTCAGAAAATTACAGAGGAACATACCTTTATCTGTCCAGATGGTGAAACAAAAGATGACCTCACAGTAGGATCTACTGGAGACCAGACTGCTCCCACCCCCCATCAGGCCCTGCACCTTACAGATTTATCTACTAACACCTCTACACAAAAATCACAGCTTCTAAAACCTGAAAGAGCTGATACAACAGCGAAGCCATATTCATGCTCTGAATGTAGTAAATCTTTTTTTCAGAAATCATATTGTTTTAGACATGACAGAGATCATATGGGAGAAAAGCCTTATTCATGTAAAGAATGCAGAAAAGCTTTTTCAATCTCAGTGACTACACATGAAAGAGTTCATACAAGAGAGAAGCCTTATTCATGTTCGGAATGTGGGAAATGTTTTTCTCAGAAATCATCCCTTATCAAACATGAACGAGTGCATTCTGGAGAAAAGCCATATGCTTGTCCCGAATGTGGGAAATGCTTTTCTCAGAGGTCAGCCCTTACCATACATAAAAGATTTCATTCAAGGCAGAAGCCATATTCATGTTCAGACTGTGGGAAATCCTTTTACCAAAGATCAGATCTTGTCAGACATGGGAAAGTTCATACAAGAAAGATGACGTTTTCCTATTCAGAAGGCAGGGAATATTCGTATGACTCAAACGAGGGAGATAATACTGTGCAGAAACCATGTTTTTATTCTGAAGGTGGGAAATGTTTTTCTCAGACCTCAACCCTCTTCAGGCATAAAAGGAAGAAGCCATTATCCTGTTCAGAATGCGGCAAATGTTTTTCTCTAAAATCAGCTTTCATCAAACATGAACGAGTGCATTCAGGAGAAAAGCCATATTCTTGTTCTGAATGTGGGAAATGCTTTTCTCAGAACTCAGCCCTCATCAGACATAAGTTATTTCACACAGGACAGAAGCCATATTCATGTTCAGATTGTGGCAAATGTTTCTACCAAAGATCAGATCTTATCAGACATGGGAAAGTTCATACAACAAAGGTGACGTACTCTCATCCCGAATATTATTGTAATTCAAATAGGGGGGATAGTACAGTGCAGAAACCATATTTATGTTCTGAATGTGGAAAATGTTTTTCGCACACCTCAGCCCTCATCAGACATAAAAGAGTTCATATAGGGAAGAAGCCATTTTCTTGTTCAGAATGTGGGAAATGTTTTTCTGATAACTCTGCTCTTAGCAGACATGAGAGAGTTCATACAGGGGAGAAGCCATATTCATGTTCAGAATGTGGGAGATCTTTTTCTCAGAAATCACATCTTACCAAACATGAAAGGATTCACACAGGAGAGAAGCCTTATTTCTGCAAAGAATGTGGGAAATACTTTTCTCATCACTCGGCTCTTGCCAGACATGAAAGAGTTCATTCAGGGCAGAAGCCACATTCATGTTCTGAATGTGGCAAATGCTTTTCTCAGAGATCAGACCTTATTAAACATGAAAGAGTTCATACAGGAGAAAAGCCTTATTTCTGTAAAGAATGCGGAAAATATTTTTCACATCACTCAACCCTTCTCAGACATGAAAGTGTTCATACAGGGCAGAAGCCATATACTTGTTCTGAATGTGGAAAAGGTTTTTCTCAGAATAAAGCTCTCGTCATCCATGGAAGGGTTCACTCAGGAGAGAAGCCTTATTCCTGTTCTGCATGTGGGAAATGTTTTTCCGATAAATCAGCACTTATCAGACATGAAAGAGTTCATACAGGGGAAAAGCCATATTCATGTTCAGAATGCGGTAAATCTTTTATTCAGAAATCAGATCTTAAGAAACACGAAAGAATTCATGCAGTGGAGAAGCCCTGTTGATGTATTTTGAATGTAGCAAGGACATTGCTAGAGCATCTTCCCTCTAGAGTACTCGTACAGGGCACAAAGTTATATTTTATTTATTTGATCTAAATATTTTTGAAGAACAGCAGTCCTTTATCAAAGCAGGAACACAGGGAATTGTATGTATTTATTCCAGGATGCTTTGCTTTTTTTAATGGCCTTTGTAAGAAGGTTCTGGAGGAATAAAATATTTATGATCTCAAATATTAATGAATTATTATTAAATTCCTAACATTACTATAGGTAACTTGGATGGATGTGGAAGCTGTGGATGTGTACCTGCCGTTTATTATGATTTTGATCCAGATGTGGCTGATTCAAGGGAAAAAATACACATATAATATATACAGGCCCATAGGATATAAAAGGTTTACTTAGTCATATGCAGACTTTGGGTCATGTCTCAATTCCCTCTCAGGAATTACTTAATGTATGATTTTTCAACCATACATACATTTAACTTGAACCATCTGTTTTGTGTAGACATAGTATTTCAGGCATCTTTGTAACAGAATGAAGGCTGCAGTTGGGAGGAGAAATTTGGGTCGACTAGAGAAAAGATATTTAATTACGGAACTTGGGGCAAGGGGCTCTCTTCACTCTCTTCTTTCTCTCACAGCAGACATGAGAAACAGAAGCAGTATAGCCGAACCCCCGTGGGGGTTGGGTGAAAGACAAAAGCCCTGTTTGAATTAGCTTTTTGCATCGAGACATTATACTTACATTCTGGACATTGTAATTTTCCAGCATATTCACACTGTTCATATTATTACTTTTTATGGAACGTAACTGGCTCTATTTTAATTAAATCCACTCATCGATTTTTGGTTTTGCCCAACACTTGATTTGTGAATCACAATAGCTGAGATTATATCGGGATGGCCCGATAGTCCTTGTAAGGTATAAAAACAAGGAACAAACTACTTTTAGCCTTAAAAAGATAATTCTGTGAGAAGTAAAGCTTGGGCAGCTTTACTTCCAGCTTTGCATCAGTGTGATACCACATACTTCCATAATTCAAAACTATTACCAGCAGGCTATAGGAAATTATACTGCTGCACCACTCAACCAATCATGTTCACATACAACTATTTTGAAGGTATCATAGTTAAAATATTTCTATAACAATTTACTACACTCTCAATGCAGCTTTGAAGTTTCATTACGGAGGTTGCATCACTGTCTTGTTTATATAATTTATCAGAGAGATAAGGGAAAATACAATGTATTGGCTGTGTGGTGAGTTTTTAAAATTAATGGCTTTTAATTAACTTAGATATACTGCACGGGGCTCACACATTGGTCAAAAGAAAGCTCCAGTGATGCCCTGGGGGTAAGAGGGAGCTTCAACACAATTGTTCTCATTGGACAAATTTCCATCAGGCAATTTTCTTCATGTCTGTAAGACTTTTCCCTGTGAAAGCTTCCAGGCCGAGCAGTAAATAGTGCACATGCCAGTGGCTTCCTGGTAATAAAGAGCATACAAATGGCTAGGAAAACATGTCATATACTATAAAGATGAAAATTATTACAGTCATGTTAATGGTTACAGTGACATTTTATTGCATATAATCTACGTATACGCAGTTAGGGGTTTGTAGGTTGCCATTTTTGCCAAAGTGAGCTAATGGCTTAAAGCGAAACAAAACCCACCTAAAAGATTCCAGGCTGGCTGCTGGTCTTCCCCAGCAGCTTACCGAGTTGGGATGCTCTGCTTTGTGGAACCCCCCGGGGCTGCTGTAAACACCCACCTTTCCTTGCTCCAACAGAGCATTTGTGGGCTCTCGTCCAATGAGAGCCGTCTGCTGTGACTATGTCATTCGGCAAACTACTCTCATTGTTGTGAATGGAGAGTGCGCGCTGCCATCCCCATGCAGATAGGCTGGGACAGGAGCATGCACGCCGCCTTGGATGCGGGGAGTACGACAGAGTGCGCTCCCGATTATAGTCAATGAGAGTTGTTTCTCTTTATTGGCATGGAGACAAGACTAGTCAGGGTGTTTGTTCAGCCTGAGAAGTACACCGAGTTTTAGACATAGGCCACGCTATTGCCACAGTTAAACAAAGATAAGGACGAAAACTATCATTGTCTTATGGAAATGTTTACTGCAAGAACACATGCTGCTCTCTCCCTCATGTCCTTGGAGGTTCTGACCCATGTCAAAATTAAGTGGCACTCTAAATTTTGTCTCAAGTCACTTACCTCAGTCCCGCGTCATCCTTGGTTGGCTGCGCGGACGGCAGCCGCATCTGCAGCTAGCGTGGGCTCCAGCAGCGCCTTTCGCTCACAACCACTTCCCCGGCTCATCGCATGCACAGCTTTCTTATGACCCCCGGCAGTGCTGCAGATGTCAGTCACTGCAATGAGCCCTAATTTTACTATGTCTTGAAACACCCTAATTACGCATTGGGCAATCAGCCCACAGGTTATAGCTAGGCCAATGAGACCGAGTTTCTGCCCCAGCCAATCCCATCCACTTCAAGGCTTCACAGGTGTTCCCAGCTCATTCTCTTACTTCCCGTAGTAGTGTGCTGCTGGGTGTGATAGAACCTGTGATCCTTGTTCGTTTCCCTTGCAACCTCATCTTGCTTGACCACCCCATGACTGCCGCCTAGACCGCCGCCTGTCCGTACCCTGATCACAACCCTCTCTCAACCTGTCTCATCCCTTGTGCCCGTGACCTCCCGCTTGGGATTGTTTTTTAGTATTTGTCGTCATCCTGATAATTCTGCATGCAGTGTAGAAATAGGAACTCACTATGTTGTTATGTTTTAGGAAATACTTTATAGAAAAGAGTTGTGAATTGCACATGGCTATACGCCCAATGATTGGACACACTTGAGGCTTTCATAATAGCTTGATATAGTTTAAATAGGACATTGTTCAAACAGATGCTGATAGAGAGCAGGGGGAAGATATTCATTACCCGCTGGAAGGCTGACACAGTATAATAACAGTCGGCCAGGGGGTAAAGTGTTGCTCACTGAAGCATTCTATGCCTACCAAACCTCAGTTGGAACTGGTGTCTTTTTTGGAAGTCATCTGGGGTAGCTTCTGTAAAGTCTAGGGGGGCAAAAGTTTTTTGTAACCAGGAAAGTTTGACTCCAAGCTTTATCGCTATTCATCAACCATGACCACTCTCCAGCTCATAGGGTACGTAGAAACAAGTTGGTGTCTGGGTTCAATGCCGGGGTTTTGGCACATAACATGCTGATCAAAAATTAATTCAAAGCAATAAGGTGAAGCACTTGCTTATGCCATGCAGTTAAACCGGACCTTCAGCATCATTTCATGAAAAGCCCAAACCCTTAAATAACTATTTCCCAGCATCTAAAAGTAATAATTTTTTTTGTTTTTAGTCGCCTACTTTTTATTCTTTCTCCCACTGGGTTGCAACTCTGTTCAGGACGCTAGGATATGAGCGCTGCCATCTTGCCGCAGATACTGAGGTGACGAAAGGGGGCAAAAGTGCAGAAGGGGCGGGGTTATATCTTTACAGAAAGAGCAGAGCTGGGGTCAGGTAAAGGACAGCAATCCCAGAATGCAGAGCAACCCAGCTCCACTATGCCGCCACAGGGTCGCCCCGCCAAGAGGGGCCTTAAGACTGTGAGAAGGTCACAATAGAAGGGGGAGGGAAGAGTAGGAAGGGTAAAAGAAGGGAGGGTGACCGGTTGGGGGGGGGGGGGATCAGGAACTACAATGGTTGCCCACCTCTGCGTTTACCGTGCTATCATGCATTTGCTACCAAGTTTCTATTGAGCCTGGGCTGTCAAAGGAGCACTCCCATCTCACCATGTCAACCAAGCTACGCAGAGATGATCTGTTTCTACCTATTGGTGCCCTTAAAAAGGTACCACGGTGTCCAAGTGCGCAAGAATCGAGGTGTGTTCTCGTGCACGGAGGCTGTAAGCTCTTCCATTTCCATAATTAGATTAATTTCTTTTATCCAGTCTACTACCGATGGGGCAGCTTCAGACTTCCACACATTTTGATGTTTAAAGGCTCATAAAATGCAATAGATGCAGGATGATCTCTAATGTGGGAAATCTGAATGTACAGTGAGTGGGGGAAACATATAAGACTCTTATTCAGGGTAAAGGTCCGGTTTAAAGTCAATTTTACCTTCATCACAATCATCTTGTAAAGATGATTTCCGGCAAATTGACATCCTGGCAAATAGTCTTTCTCAGTGTTGTATCAATTGATGCCCATTTCCACAAACAGATTAATTGACTGTTCATTGAGCAGGCGAACGTTCGTACAACTCGTCGGCAAGTGGATGACTTGCATTCAGAAGCGGACGATTTGTCAGCAAATATTCTTTAAAGTGATTATAATTAAACTCCCATTCAAGGTATTTGTATAGTACTATTTGCAGTCAATTTTTATTTCCAAATGCCGATGTTAGCGCAACAAACGAGAAGAGGATGCGATGCTCGACCAGCGAGCGAATTCTCATTGATCTCTTGATTGCATTCTTCAGTTATCACTTGATTGCATTCCCTGAAGCTATTATTTTTGTGCTAATCCTTTCCATGGAAATGGGCCTTTAGTTTTTAAAGTGGACCAACACCCAGGGGGGATCGGCCCGGGAATCTATAATCCTGATTTCGGATGCCCCGCTAGGTGAAACCCCCCAGGAAGCCCACAAGCCTTACCTTCTCCCCGTTCCAGCGCGGGCCGGCGCGGGCGCGCTCCCTGTAAGAGCGATGTGCGGGAGGCGGCGGGCACGTTTGCTTGTCCGTCGACGGACCACCCTTGTCCGTCGGCGGTGATTCGCTGGAGCGGTCACGTGGGAGCGGGGTCAGGTGAGTTTTCAGGGGTTTCACACAGCGGGGCACCCCCGATCGGGGTGCCCCACCGAAGTGGACCAAAACCCAGGATAGTCAAAATTTTGGGTGTTGGTCCACTTTAAGTTAGTTAATCTTCTTATGCACAAATTGCAACAAAAGCCACAGGTAATCGGCCAGGGCCGCAATGGAAATTAGTACGAGGGTCACCAACCCCCTCCATCTGCCAAACTAGGTTTCCAAGAGGTTGGTGGAGAGATCATTGATTCTTTAGAGAGGTCAGGCCATTTAGGGTCTTGGTGATGCTTTCATCTGGTGCAGTATTATTGGGAAGTGCCAAACATTCACATACACCTCCTTTCTCTGCCAATAACATCCTGTTATTAGTATTGTTTATTTATATAGCGTCATCTTCTTCTGAAGCGCTGTACAAGGTATATTTCCAGACAAGGTAAAACATATTGTACATTGACCGTTACCAGATGCAACAAAGTTCAGAACAAATGTTATGGCGCCAAGAGACAATAGGAAAGAGAGTCCTGCCTTTGCGAGTCTAAAGGATCAAGGAATGGAGGCAAAAAGGGACGGGATCACAAGTGGTAGATCTTGAGTTTGGCGGGATGCATCCTGTGAAGGTTATATGAGTTAGTTGCTTAACGCAGGGTTTTATGCATTTCCTAAGAGTTTAGTTTTAAGGACATGTTCAAAAGCTTGGAATGATGGAGAGTGATGGATTGAGCAGGGGAGTGTAATCCAGAGGGGCCTAGCTGGAAAGAGCTTTGCAGGTTAGTGTTAGAATTTTGAGCTGAATCCTCAGTCAGCTAGTAGAGAGCACTGGAGAAATGAAAAGAGAGGTGGATGAGACGAGCAGCAGAGTTCATAGAGATTTGAGGGGTGACAGTCTGATTGTCTTTGAGTTAATCTCGTTGAACACAGATTGCAACAAAGACCACAGGTAATCAGCCAGGACCGCAATACCTCACCTCTAACCACGTGTGCGAGCATCATCTCTGCCTGCCTCACCCCTAACCACCTCTTCCCACGTCACCTCTGCCAGCATCACCCCTAACCACCTCTTCCCATGTCACCTCTGCCAGCCTGACCCCTAACCACCTCTTCCCATGTCACCTCTGCCAGCATCTCCCTAACCACCTCTTCCCATGTCACCTCTGCCAGCCTCACCCCTAACCACCTCTTCCCATGTCACCTCTGCCAGCCTCACCCCTAACCACCTCTTCCCACGTCACCTCTGCCAGCATCTCCCTAACCACCTCTTCCCATGTCACCTCTGCCAGCCTCACCCCTAACCACCTCTTCCCATGTCACCTCTGCCAGCCTCACCCCTAACCACCTCTTCCCATGTCACCTCTGCCAGCCTCACCCCTAACCACCTCTTCCCATGTCACCTCTGCCAGCCTCACCCCTAACCACCTCTTCCCACTTCACCTCTGCCAGCCTCACCCCTAACCACCTCTTCCCACTTCACCTCTGCCAGCCTCACCCCTAACCACCTCTTCCCATGTCACCTCTGCCAGCATCTCCCTAACCACCTCTTCCCATGTCACCTCTGCCAGCCTCACCCCTAACCACCTCTTCCCATGTCACCTCTGCCAGCCTCACCCCTAACCACCTCTTCCCACGTCACCTCTGCCAGCATCTCCCTAACCACCTCTTCCCATGTCACCTCTGCCAGCCTCACCCCTAACCACCTCTTCCCATGTCACCTCTGCCAGCCTCACCCCTAACCACCTCTTCCCATGTCACCTCTGCCAGCCTCACCCCTAACCACCTCTTCCCACTTCACCTCTGCCAGCCTCACCCCTAACCACCTCTTCCCACGTCACCTCTGCCAGCCTCACCCCTAACCACCTCTTCCCATGTCACCTCTGCCAGCCTCACCCCTAACCACCTCTTCCCATGTCACCTCTGCCAGCCTCACCCCTAACCACCTCTTCCCATGTCACCTCTGCCAGCATCTCCCTAACCACCTCTTCCCACGTCACCTCTGCCAGCCTCACCCCTAACCACCTCTTCCCACATCACCTCTGCCAGCATCACCCCTAACCACCTCTTCCCATGTCACCTCTGCCAGCCTCACCCCTAACCACCTCTTCCCATGTCACCTCTGCCAGCATCTCCCTAACCACCTCTTTCCACATCACCTCTGCCAGCATCACCCCTAACCACCTCTTCCCATGTCACCTCTGCCTGCCTCACTCCTAACCACCTCTTCCCATGTCACCTCTGCCAGCCTCACCCCTAACCACCTCTTCCCATGTCACCTCTGCCAGCATCACCCCTAACCACCTCTTCCCATGTCACCTCTGCCAGCCTCACCCCTAACCACCTCTTCCCATGTCACCTCTGCCTGCCTCACTCCTAACCACCTCTTCCCATGTCACCTCTGCCAGCCTCACCCCTAACCACCTCTTCCCATGTCACCTCTGCCAGCATCACCCCTAACCACCTCTTCCCATGTCACCTCTGCCAGCATCTCCCCTAACCACCTCTTCCCATGTCACCTCTGCCAGCCTCACCCCTAACCACCTCTTCCCACGTCACCTCTGCCAGCCTCACCCCTAACCACCTCTTCCCATGTCACCTCTGCCAGCCTCACCCCTAACCACCTCTTCCCACTTCACCTCTGCCAGCCTCACCCCTAACCACCTCTTCCCATGTCACCTCTGCCAGCCTCACCCCTAACCACCTCTTCCCACGTCACCTCTGCCAGCATCTCCCTAACCACCTCTTCCCACGTCACCTCTGCCAGCCTCACCCCTAACCACCTCTTCCCATGTCACCTCTGCCAGCATCTCCCTAACCACCTCTTCCCACGTCACCTCTGCCAGCCTCACCCCTAACCACCTCTTCCCATGTCACCTCTGCCAGCATCTCCCTAACCACCTCTTCCCACGTCACCTCTGCCAGCATCACCCCTAACCACCTCTTCCCATGTCACCTCTGCCAGCATCTCCCCTAACCACCTCTTCCCATGTCACCTCTGCCAGCATCTCCCCTAACCACCTCTTCCCATGTCACCTCTGCCAGCCTCACCCCTAACCACCTCTTCCCATGTCACCTCTGCCAGCATCTCCCTAACCACCTCTTCCCATGTCACCTCTGCCAGCATCTCCCTAACCACCTCTTCCCACGTCACCCCTAACCACCTCTTCCCACATCACCTCTGCCAGCATCACCCCTAACCACCTCTTCCCATGTCACCTCTGCCAGCCTCACCCCTAACCACCTCTTCCCATGTCACCTCTGCCAGCATCTCCCTAACCACCTCTTCCCACGTCACCTCTGCCAGCCTCACCCCTAACCACCTCTTCCCATGTCACCTCTGCCAGCATCTCCCTAACCACCTCTTCCCATGTCACCTCTGCCAGCATCTCCCTAACCACCTCTTCCCACGTCACCTCTGCCAGCCTCACCCCTAACCACCTCTTCCCACATCACCTCTGCCAGCATCACCCCTAACCACCTCTTCCCATGTCACCTCTGCCAGCCTCACCCCTAACCACCTCTTCCCATGTCACCTCTGCCAGCATCTCCCTAACCACCTCTTCCCATGTCACCTCTGCCAGCATCTCCCTAACCACCTCTTCCCACGTCACCTCTGCCAGCCTCACCCCTAACCACCTCTTCCCATGTCACCTCTGCCAGCATCTCCCTAACCACCTCTTCCCATGTCACCTCTGCCAGCATCTCCCTAACCACCTCTTCCCATGTCACCTCTGCCAGCGTCACCCCTAACCACCTCTTCCCATGTCACCTCTGCCAGCCTCACCCCTAACCACCTCTTCCCATGTCACCTCTGCCAGCATCTCCCTAACCACCTCTTCCCATGTCACCTCTGCCAGCATCTCCCTAACCACCTCTTCCCATGTCACCTCTGCCAGCCTCACCCCTAACCACCTCTTCCCATGTCACCTCTGCCAGCATGACGCCTAACCACCTCTTCCCATGTCACCTCTGCCAGCATCTCCCTAACCACCTCTTCCCATGTCACCTCTGCCAGCCTCACCCCTAACCACCTCTTCCCATGTCACCTCTGCCAGCATCACCCTTAACCACCTCTTCCCATGTCACCTCTGCCAGCATGACGCCTAACCACCTCTTCCCATGTCACCTCTGCCAGCATCTCCCTAACCACCTCTTCCCATGTCACCTCTGCCAGCCTCACCCCTAACCACCTCTTCCCATGTCACCTCTGCCAGCATCTCCCCTAACCACCTCTTCCCATGTCACCTCTGCCAGCATCTCCCTAACCACCTCTTCCCATGTCACCTCTGCCAGCATCACCCCTAACCACCTCTTCCCATGTCACCTCTGCCAGCATCACCCCTAACCACCTCTTCCCATGTCACCTCTGCCAGCCTCACCCCTAACCACCTCTTCCCATGTCACCTCTGCCAGCATCTCCCCTAACCACCTCTTCCCACTTCACCTCTGCCAGCCTCACCCCTAACCACCTCTTCCCATGTCACCTCTGCCAGCCTCACCCCTAACCACCTCTTCCCATGTCACCTCTGCCAGCATCACCCTTAACCACCTCTTCCCATGTCACCTCTGCCAGCATGACGCCTAACCACCTCTTCCCATGTCACCTCTGCCAGCATCTCCCTAACCACCTCTTCCCATGTCACCTCTGCCAGCCTCACCCCTAACCACCTCTTCCCATGTCACCTCTGCCAGCATCTCCCTAACCACCTCTTCCCACGTCACCTCTCCCAGCATCACCTCTAACCACCTCTTCCCACATCACCTCTGCCTGCCTCACCCCTAACCACCTCTTCCCATGTCACCTCTGCCAGCATCTCCCCTAACCACCTCTTCCCACTTCACCTCTGCCAGCCTCACCCCTAACCACCTCTTCCCATGTCACCTCTGCCAGCCTCACCCCTAACCACCTCTTCCCATGTCACCTCTGCCAGCCTCACCCCTAACCACCTCTTCCCATGTCACCTCTGCCAGCATCTCCCTAACCACCTCTTCCCACATCACCTCTGCCTGCCTCACCCCTAACCACCTCTTCCCATGTCACCTCTGCCAGCATCTCCCCTAACCACCTCTTCCCACTTCACCTCTGCCTGCCTCACCCCTAACCACCTCTTCCCATGTCACCTCTGCCAGCATCTCCCCTAACCACCTCTTCCCATGTCACCTCTGCCAGCCTCACCCCTAACCACCTCTTCCCATGTCACCTCTGCCAGCATCTCCCCTAACCACCTCTTCCCACTTCACCTCTGCCTGCCTCACCCCTAACCACCTCTTCCCATGTCACCTCTGCCAGCCTCACCCCTAACCACCTCTTCCCATGTCACCTCTGCCAGCATCTCCCTAACCACCTCTTCCCATGTCACCTCTGCCAGCCTCACCCCTAACCACCTCTTCCCATGTCACCTCTGCCAGCCTCACCCCTAACCACCTCTTCCCATGTCACCTCTGCCAGCCTCACCCCTAACCACCTCTTCCCATGTCACCTCTGCCAGCATCTCCCTAACCACCTCTTCCCACATCACCTCTGCCTGCCTCACCCCTAACCACCTCTTCCCATGTCACCTCTGCCAGCATCTCCCCTAACCACCTCTTCCCACTTCACCTCTGCCTGCCTCACCCCTAACCACCTCTTCCCATGTCACCTCTGCCAGCATCTCCCCTAACCACCTCTTCCCATGTCACCTCTGCCAGCCTCACCCCTAACCACCTCTTCCCATGTCACCTCTGCCAGCATCTCCCCTAACCACCTCTTCCCACTTCACCTCTGCCTGCCTCACCCCTAACCACCTCTTCCCATGTCACCTCTGCCAGCCTCACCCCTAACCACCTCTTCCCATGTCACCTCTGCCAGCATCTCCCTAACCACCTCTTCCCATGTCACCTCTGCCTGCCTCACCCCTAACCACCTCTTCCCATGTCACCTCTGCCAGCATCTCCCTAACCACCTCTTCCCATGTCACCTCTGCCAGCCTCACCCCTAACCACCTCTTCCCATGTCACCTCTGCCAGCATCTCCCTAACCACCTCTTCCCATGTCACCTCTGCCTGCCTCACCCCTAACCACCTCTTCCCATGTCACCTCTGCCAGCCTCACCCCTAACCACCTCTTCCCATGTCACCTCTGCCAGCCTCACCCCTAACCACCTCTTCCCATGTCACCTCTGCCAGCCTCACCCCTAACCACCTCTTCCCATGTCACCTCTGCCAGCATCACCCCTAACCACCTCTTCCCATGTCACCTCTGCCAGCCTCACCCCTAACCACCTCTTCCCATGTCACCTCTGCCAGCCTCACCCCTAACCACCTCTTCCCATGTCACCTCTGCCAGCCTCACCCCTAACCACCTCTTCCCATGTCACCTCTGCCAGCATCTCCCCTAACCACCTCTTCCCATGTCACCTCTGCCAGCATCTCCCTAACCACCTCTTCCCATGTCACCTCTGCCAGCCTCACCCCTAACCACCTCTTCCCATGTCACCTCTGCCAGCCTCACCCCTAACCACCTCTTCCCATGTCACCTCTGCCAGCATCTCCCTAACCACCTCTTCCCATGTCACCTCTGCCAGCATCTCCCTAACCACCTCTTCCCATGTCACCTCTGCCAGCCTCACTCCTAACCACCTCTTCCCACGTCACCTCTCCCAGCATCACCTCTAACCACCTCTTCCCATGTCACCTCTGCCAGCATCTCCCTAACCACCTCTTCCCACGTCACCTCTCCCAGCATCACCTCTAACCACCTCTTCCCACGTCACCTCTGCCAGCCTCACCCCTAACCACCTCTTCCCATGTCACCTCTGCCAGCCTCACCCCTAACCACCTCTTCCCATGTCACCTCTGCCAGCCTCACCCCTAACCACCTCTTCCCATGTCACCTCTGCCAGCCTCACCCCTAACCACCTCTTCCCATGTCACCTCTGCCAGCCTCACCCCTAACCACCTCTTCCCATGTCACCTCTGCCAGCATCGCCCCTAACCACCTCTTCCCATGTCACCTCTGCCAGCCTCACCCCTAACCACCTCTTCCCATGTCACCTCTGCCAGCCTCACCCCTAACCACCTCTTCCCATGTCACCTCTGCCAGCATCTCCCCTAACCACCTCTTCCCATGTCACCTCTGCCAGCATCTCCCTAACCACCTCTTCCCATGTCACCTCTGCCAGCCTCACCCCTAACCACCTCTTCCCATGTCACCTCTGCCAGCCTCTCCCCTAACCGCCTCTTCCCATGTCACCTCTGCCAGCATCTCCCTAACCACCTCTTCCCATGTCACCTCTGCCAGCCTCACCCCTAACCACCTCTTCCCATGTCACCTCTGCCAGCCTCAGCCCTAACCACCTCTTCCCATGTCACCTCTGCCTGCCTCACCCCTAACCACCTCTTCCCATGTCACCTCTGCCAGCCTCACCCCTAACCACCTCTTCCCACGTCACCTCTGCCAGCCTCACCCCTAACCACCTCTTCCCACTTCACCTCTGCCAGCATCACCCCTAACCACCTCTTCCCATGTCACCTCTGCCAGCATCACCCCTAACCACCTCTTCCCATGTCACCTCTGCCAGCATCACCCCTAACCACCTCTTCCCATGTCACCTCTGCCAGCCTCACCCCTAACCACCTCTTCCCATGTCACCTCTGCCAGCCTCACCCCTAACCACCTCTTCCCATGTCACCTCTGCCAGCCTCACCCCTAACCACCTCTTCCCATGTCACCTCTGCCAGCCTCACCCCTAACCACCTCTTCCCATGTCACCTCTGCCAGCATCTCCCTAACCACCTCTTCCCATGTCACCTCTGCCAGCCTCACCCCTAACCACCTCTTCCCATGTCACCTCTGCCAGCATCACCCCTAACCACCTCTTCCCATGTCACCTCTGCCAGCCTCACCCCTAACCACCTCTTCCCATGTCACCTCTGCCAGCCTCACCCCTAACCACCTCTTCCCATGTCACCTCTGCCAGCCTCACCCCTAACCACCTCTTCCCATGTCACCTCTGCCAGCCTCACCCCTAACCACCTCTTCCCATGTCACCTCTGCCAGCCTCACCCCTAACCACCTCTTCCCATGTCACCTTTGCCTGCCTCACCCCTAACCACCTCTTCCCATGTCACCTCTGCCAGCCTCACCCCTAACCACCTCTTCCCACGTCACCTCTGCCAGCATCACTCCTAACTTCCTCTTCCAATGTCACCTCACCCCTAACCACCTCTGCCTACCTCACCACTAACCTCCTCTGCCAGTGAGCATAATTCCTATCCGCCACCTCTTCCCTTATCACCCCTCCATGCCTCACCCCTAACCACCACTGCCTCATCTTAGCCCGTAATTTCCCAATATAACCCCTGCCTGCGTCACCCCTACCACCTCTTCCTACTGCACCTCTGTACTCCTATATTTACTTCTTCCCAAATGGATGAGGTCTTCTAGGAAATTGGTAAGGTGAGGCTAACGCGGAAGGCTTCTCATAAGGATGTAGACGGACATGGTACTAGCGGACAGGTAGGTAGCAGCTCAGGACAAGGTCAAAACATGGTCATGCATGGTATGTGTTTGCCAACAATAGCAAGTAATTATGTGTGGTCAGACGTGGCAGGTTCTGCTGCAAGCACGGGGACTTTGGAGTGCTTAGGATTGCCAGGGTCAGCAGCAAGGACAAGTCCTCAGAAATGGCACCAGTAGATTAAGGAGATGAACTGAAGACAGGAACTGGGCTGGAGCAGCGTGATGGCCTGACAATACAGTCGGCGCCATGCTGCTTCTGGAGGCGGGTTTTGAATTAGCCGTTTCCCATCAGCTGAAACTGAGCCAACGTCTCCTTTTACTAGTGTCTCCTGTTTCAGCTGCTGCTAACCGCTGCACCACTGCAGGAGTGGGAGACAGGTGAGTACTGCACTGTGACATTGATGTCTTGGGATGTGCCGTTGCGTGAACCCCCCCTGGATCATCAGATATTCCTCTAGCTGGGGCACATACCCGCACCAGGCTTGGACATGCTCACATCTAGAGCTGAGCGGAGATACGGCTGACGGTGCTCGCTCTTGTTACAGCAAATCGTTTACCTGTCTGCATTCTTCAGAGTATCAAAACATCATTGTGGAAACACAGACTAACGCGCTAGCGGCGTATCGCAGCTCCCTGTGGTTATCGAAGCTTAAGGTGCAGTTAAGGGTTAACTCAGAGGTTCTGTCTTATTTCCTGCTGACCGGATTAGTTTGCTCTGCATCCCGACTACGTTTTTTGCCTGATCTTTTGGATACTGCGACTCTCTGATTTACGGCTTTTACCTTTGGCTTTCCCTGGGCTTTGTTTAATCCTTCTGTCAAGACACTGGTAGGACTGATAATCTGTTGCAGTATTTGTTGGTGGGGATTGCCGGGTGGCACAGTGCTGTGCATGGCCACCACCAAACCTCACTGGCTGCTGGCAGTCATATGGGGCCAAGATGCAGCATGGAATCCAGGATACAGGTGAGTGATAGGGCTGGGGATGGGCTTTCCCCACCCACTACTCACTACCACTTAAACCGGACCTTCAGCATCATTTAATGCCCAAACACTTAAAAAACTATTCCCCAGCATCTAAAACTAATATATTTAAAGTTTTTAGTCACTTATTATTCTTTCTCCTACTGGGCTGCAACTCTGTTCAGGGCTCTAGGATACGGGCGCTGCCATCTTGCCTCAAAAGCATCACACTTACTGAGGAGAGGGGTGACAAGTGCAGGAGGCGGGGTTATAGCTGTGCTTTGCACAGACAGGGCAGAGCCGGGGTCAGGAAAAGGACAGAAATCCCAGAATGCAGAGCGGCATATTCAGAAGACACTTCCTGTCTGCAGGCAGGCTGAAACTCCATGGGCCACCGTCTTGGATGTTAAAAGGTTTAAAAAACGCAATAGATGCAGGTAGGATGATTTTTAGAACCACAAACTAATGTAATGCACAGCCAAAAAAATATATAGCATTCAAGGGTGCAGGCCCCAAAACACCCAGATACACCGTATCACTTAGTACATATTCCACACTGGTGAGTCTGCCAGCACAGACTCAAGCGGGTGTTTTAAAGATGAGGCCGCACAAGCCAAAATTAAAATAATTCAATCTATTTAATATTATAAAGTACCAAAAAACTCCACATACATACATATAAAGACAAAACTCTGTTAAAAAACATAAATAGACAGTGCCCTCCGGTGGCAAATCCTATAACTGACTCTAAACAATTATGTATGGGCTGCCTGCCTGTTAAAGATTCATAAAGCTGTTTGGGACCACTTATAAACAGTAGATAATAAATAATACAGTATATAGAAAATGTATATAAACAACCATGTAGACAATTGATACAAACAGTGACAAGAAAAGAACAAATCTCCACATTTATATGTGACCCCTATTAATAATGGTAAAGTGCAATGTGCTAAAAGGCTATGTGCAAACCATGCTGAAAATAACTGCAAAATAATGAACAAAGCTGTGTACTCTCTAATATCTAAAGTGACTAGTGCAAAACTAAACAAGTATCAACAAACCTATTAGGTTCCCAAACAACTATTTGTACCAATATGAGAAAGTTTTAAAACAGGCATAGTTAAAAATTATCTGATATCACCGTAATAAGAATGAGTCCCAAGTGCCACCGGGGGATTCCTAAGCACCTACGCGTTGCGTGGCTCCGCCCACTTCCTCAGGATGCTGTTTGTATCAATTGTCTACATGGTTGTTTATATACATTTTCTATATACTGTATTATTTATTATCTACTGTTTATAAGTGGTCCCAAACAGCTTTATGAATCTTTAACAGGCAGGCAGCCCATACATAATTGTTTAGAGTCAGTTATAGGATTTGCCACCGGAGGGCACTGTCTATTTATGTTTTTTAACAGAGTTTTGTCTTTATATGTATGTATGTGGAGTTTTTTGGTACTTTATAATATTAAATAGATTGAATTATTTTAATTTTGGCTTGTGCGGCCTCATCTTTAAAACACCCGCTTGAGTCTGTGCTGGCAGACTCACCAGTGTGGAATAGGATGATTTTTAATGTGGGCAATCTGTATGTAGGAGGTGAGGGAAACAAAAAATAGACTCTTATTCCGGGTGAAGGTCCAGTTTAACTGACACACAAAAAAGCCCTCCCGAAAATGTCTAGTTTTTTTAGTGCAGATCTGGAATGTGTTTCTTATGTGAAGTAAAGCTTTTTAACCTCTTAAAGTGGACCAACACCCAGGATTTTGACTATCCTGGGTTTTGGTCCACTTCGGTGGGGCACCCCGATCGGGGGGCCCCGCTGTGTGAAACCCCCCAGAAACCCCGAAAACTCACCTCACCCCGCTCCCACTGCAGCCAATCCCCGCCGGCGGACAAGCGAGAGGCAGCGCCGGACAAGCAGAGCGCGTCCGCCGCTGCCTCCCGCGCGTCGCTCTTACAGGGAGCGCACCCGCGCCGGCCATTCACAAACGGCCGGCGCGGGAGCACGCCCTGCTAGAGGGACGCGCGGGAGGCGGCGGACGCGCATGCGCCGCTGGAACGTGGAAAAGGTAGGATTGTGGGCTTCCTGGGGGGTTTCACCCCGCGGGACATCCCGATTTCGGATGCCCCGTGGGGAGGGATCTGATCGGCCCGGGAATCTTATAGATTCCCGGGCCGATCCCCCCTGGGTGTTGGTCCGCTTTAAAGTGGACCAAACCCAGGATTTTGACTATCCTGGGTTTTGGTCCTTGCCCCTGGGGCACCCCTATCACCCCGCTGTGTGAAACCCCCCCCTGGTCACTTGAACGAACTCACCTTTTCCCGGTTCTACGGCAGTTGCGCGGCTGCTCGTCCAATCAGCTCCCTTCGTCTAAGGCGAGCGGATCCGATTGTGCTAGCGCCCACTGAGGACACAAAGAATAGAAAGACTGACAGAAATAACGGCAGGAGAAAAAGAAAAAAAAGGACATGAGGTGGGGCCCTCCCAAGCTATAGGGGCCCCGACACCATCTGCTTGCCCTGCCGGAGAAATTAAAGTGGACCAAAACCCAGGATTTTGACTATCCTGGGGTTTGGTCCATTCCCCCGGGGAACCCCGATTGGGGGTGCCCCGCTATGTGAAAACCCCCAGAGATCGCGCATTAACTCACCTCATCCTGGTCCTACGGCACATACGCGGCCGCTCATCCAATCAGCGCGCTCGGAGCCGCTGAGCTATGTGACGTCTTAGCTCAGCGGCTCCGAGCGACCTGGCGCCCGCATCTCACGCCTCCCTCTAACAGGGAACGCGCCCGCCCCGGTCATTCACAAATGGCGGGCGCGAGCACGCGTCCTGCTAGAGGGATAGCGGGGATGCTGCCGCGGCCCGCGCATGCGCCATTGGACCAGGATTAAGTCTATGGGGCGACCTGGGGGGGTTTCACACAGCGGAGCATCCCGATTTTGGATGCCACGGGGGGAGGGAATGGATCGGCCTGGGAATCTGGGTTTTGGTCCACTTTAAGGTATATATATACCTCGTAACTCGGGCTGGGGACACCCATAGCTCTGAGGTAAAATAAACACATATTGGGATAAGAATTTGAAGGAAATATTTTCACAATCCCCTGAAAAAAATACTCTCCCACCAGTTACAGAGCTCAGGTACGTGAAAGGTTAAAATCTACAATCCCAAAAGAGCTCCACCGCTCCACAGCCAATCAAATGAAGCCCTGACTCGCCCTATCCCTATAGCAATATTTGCAGGACTCCCCCCTCCTCCCGCCTCGTCCTTCTGCGGCGGCCATCTTTCTGTAGCCCACAAGTTGACACCGCCTCACACAGTTACTGCAAGGGCTGTTTATATTGCTTGATATTCAAAAGAGTGTTCACACATCGTAAAATATTGTCATTTCCATAAATATTCTGTGATATAATTGTCAATGGTAATATTTGACGGAAAGTGTCCTCCGTGCCGGGGGCGGCCATGTTGGTGTGGTCCAGAGGAAGTCTGCCATTCAATAGAGGAGCAGCAGCACTGGAGAGGTAACATGGCTTAATATTACTATAGCTTTTTCTATAAGTATTAGGCTTCTACCCTTGTTATTACTATTACCACCCACCTCTCTCTGATTCCCCCGGGCACCTACCTTTCTTATTTATTACCACCCACCTCTCTGATTCCCCCGGGCACCTACCTTATTTATTAACATTTACCTGGGGCACTACCTTTCTTATTTATTACCATTTAGCTGGGGCACCTACCTTTCTTATTTATTACCATTTACCTGGGGCACCTACCTTTCTTATTTATTACCACCCACCTCTCTGATTCCCCCGGGGCACCTACCTTTCTTATTTATTACCATTTACCTGGGGCACCTACCTTTCTTATTTATTACCACCCACCTCTCTGATTCCCCCGGGCACCTACCTTATTTATTAACATTTACCTGGGGCACTACCTTTCTTATTTATTACCATTTAGCTGGGGCACCTACCTTTCTTATTTATTACCATTTACCTGGGGCACCTACCTTTCTTATTTATTACCACCCACCTCTCTGATTCCCCCGGGGCACCTACCTTTCTTATTTATTACCATTTACCTGGGGCACCTACTTTTCTTATTTATTACCACCCACTTCTCTGATTCCCCCGGGCACCTACCTTATTTATTAACATTTACCTGGGGCACTACCTTTCTTATTTATTACCATTTAGCTGGGGCACCTACCTTTCTTATTTATTACCATTTACCTGGGGCACCTACCTTTCTTATTTATTACCACCCACCTCTCTGATTCCCCCGGGCACCTACCTTATTTATTAACATTTACCTGGGGCACTACCTTTCTTATTTATTACCATTTAGCTGGGGCACCTACCTTTCTTATTTATTACCATTTAGCTGGGGCACCTACCTTTCTTATTTATTACCATTTACCTGGGGCACCTACCTTTCTTATTTATTACCACCCACCTCTCTGATTCCCCCGGGGCACCTACCTTTCTTATTTATTACCATTTACCTGGGGCACCTACCTTTCTTATTTATTACCACCCACCTCTCTGATTCCCCCGGGCACCTACCTTATTTATTAACATTTACCTGGGGCACTACCTTTCTTATTTATTACCATTTAGCTGGGGCACCTACCTTTCTTATTTATTACCATTTACCTGGGGCACCTACCTTTCTTATTTATTACCACCCACCTCTCTCTGATTCCCCCAGGGCACCTACCTTTCTTATTTATTACCATTTACCTGGGGCACCTACTTTTCTTATTTATTACCACCCACTTCTCTGATTCCCCCGGGGCACCTACCTTTCTTATTTATTACCACCCACCTCTCTCCGATGCCCCCGGGGCACCTACCTTTCTTATTTATTACCACCCACCTCTCTCTGATTCCCCTGGGGCACCTACCTTTGTAGTTTATTGCTATAGAGTCTAAAAGAGTCTAGTGGTGGTGACCGCTTGCCCCCAGATCGGGATGCCCTTCTATAGTGAAACCCCTGGGGTCACCCATATACTCGTCTCAGAAGTAAATCCCACAACACATGCGCAGGCCTCAGGCAGGATCCCCAGCACACCTCTATGTGATGTGGGCGCCCCCTCCAGCATATCCCAATGGCTGGCGGTTGCTGCGGGCAGCAGAGGGAGATGCCAAAGCAATCGGTTCCCTTCAACCGGACCTTCAGCATCATTTAATGAAAAGCCCAAACCCTTAAAAAAAACTATTCCCCAGCATCTAAAATAAATATATTTTAAGTTTTTAGTCACTTAATCATTATTCTTTTCCCCACTGGGCTGCAACTCTGTTCTAGGATATGGGCACTGCCATCTCGACTCAGAAGCATCAAACTTACTGAGGGGGGCGGGGCTATAGCTGAACTTTACACAGACAGAGCAGAGCTGGGGTCAGGGAAAGGTCAGCAATCCCAGAATACAGAGCGACACAGTGAGAACACACTTCCTGTTTGCAGGCTGCCTGATGCTCCATGAGCCGCCATCTTGGATGTTTAAAGGCTCATAACATGCAGTAGATGCAGGTAGGAGGATTTTTAATGTGAGCAATCTGTATGTACAGGGTGGGGAAAACATATAAGATAGACTCTTATTCAGGGTGAAGGTCCAGATTAATGTGGGCAATCTGTATGTGCAGGGTGCGGGAAACATATAAGATAGGCTCTTATTCAGGGTGAGGGTCCGGATTAATGTGGGCAATCTGTATGTACAGGGTGCGGGAAACATATAAGATAGACTCTTATTCAGGGTGAGGGTCCGGATTAATGTGAGCAATCTGTATGTACAGGGTGGGGAAACATATAAGATAGACTCCTATTCAGGGTGAAGGTCCAGATTAATGTGGGCAATCTGTATGTATAGGGTGTGGGAAACATATAAGATAGGCTCCTATTCAGGGTGAAGGTCTGGATTAATGTGAGCAATCTGTATGTACAGGGTGTGGGAAACATATAAGATAGGCTCTTATTCAGGGTGAAGGTCCGGATTAATGTGGGCAATCTGTATGTACAGGGTGTGGGAAACATATAAGATAGGCTCCTATTCAGGGTGAAGGTCCGGATTAATGTGAGCAATCTGTATGTACAGGGTGTGGGAAACATATAAGATAGGCTCTTATTCAGGGTGAAGGTCCGGATTAATGTGAGCAATCTGTATGTACAGGGTGTGGGAAACATATAAGATAGGCTCTTATTCAGGGTGAAGGTCCGGATTAATGTGGGCAATCTGTATGTACAGGGTGTGGGAAACATATAAGATAGGCTCTTATTCAGGGTAAAGGTCGGGATTAATGTGAGCAATCTGTATGTACAGGGTGTGGGAAACATATAAGATAGGCTCTTATTCAGGGTGAAGGTCCGGATTAATGTGAGCAATCTGTATGTACAGGGTGTGGGAAACATATAAGATAGGCTCTTATTCAGGGTGAAGGTCCGGATTAATGTGGGCAATCTGTATGTACAGGGTGTGGGAAACATATAAGATAGGCTCTTATTCAGGGTGAAGGTCCGGATTAATGTGAGCAATCTGTATGTACAGGGTGTGGGAAACATATAAGATAGGCTCTTATTCAGGGTGAAGGTCCGGATTAATGTGGGCAATCTGTATGTACAGGGTGTGGGAAACATATAAGATAGGCTCTTATTCAGGGTAAAGGTCGGGATTAATGTGAGCAATCTGTATGTAGAGGGTGTGGGAAACATATAAGATAGGCTCTTATTCAGGGTGAAGGTCCGGATTAATGTGAGCAATCTGTATGTACAGGGTGTGGGAAACATATAAGATAGGCTCTTATTCAGGGTGAAGGTCCGGATTAATGTGGGCAATCTGTATGTACAGGGTGTGGGAAACATATAAGATAGGCTCTTATTCAGGGTGAAGGTCCAGATTAATGTGAGCAATCTGTATGTACAGGGGGGGGGGGACATATAAGATGCTCTTATTCAGGGTGAGGGTCCGCTTTCAGAAATTATTTCCAGGTGGTGAGTTCTGATGAGAAACAGGGGCATCCCAAATCTCAATGTCCCTTAAAAGTGGCCTAAAACCCAGGTAAGTAAAATTCCTGGCTGGAGGATAAGGCCGGTGGTGTCCCTCTTTGTGATTGGGGATGCCCTGGTGCCTATAATCCCCCAGATCAGCTGTATACTCCTCTCCGCTGCAGTCACACAGTGCTTGTGTGGGCCGGACCCTTGACTGATGCACAGACACACAGCAGGCATTTCTGGCTGGCGCCGGGTAGAGCAGCCAGCGGCTTGCGCTCTATTCGCCTTTGGGGCTCCGTCCCGGCCTATCTGAATGGCTGGGGCAGGAACACACACACGACCACGGGGGACAACAATGAGAGCTATTCGCGAATGATGTCATCACGGCAGACAGCTCTCACTGGATGAGAGCCTGCGCATGCGCAGTTAAAGCAGGGAGAGGTAAGTGTTTATGGGCTCCTGGGGGGGGGGGGGGGTTCACACAGTGAATCGAAATGCTATGGTCGACCCTGGAATCTTTTAATTCGAGGGCCAACCGTCCTGGGTTTTGTTCTGCTTTGAAGTTTACCTAAAATAATTATGGACTTTTGGTCCACTCCAGGATTATTATTCTCCAAGGTTTTGGTCTGCTTTGCAGAGGCATTTGGGGATGACCCTGTATGTGAAACCCTGTTTCGGCTACTAATTGTTCTTAAAGTGGACCAACACCCTGGATTTTGACTATCCTGGGTTTTGGTCCACTTCGGTGGGGCACCCCGATCGGAGGTGCCCTGCTGTGTGAAACCCCCCAGAACGCCCATAAACACTCCTCACCTCCCCACGCTCCTACGCGGGCGCTCGTCCAATCAGAGCGCTCAGAGCCGCTGAAGGCGCCAGCCATTCACAAACGCGAGATGTGGCCCGCGCATGCGCCGTTGGAATGGGGTTAAGGTAAGGTTTCTGGGCTTCCTGGGGGGTTTTCACCCCGCTGGACATCCCGATTTCGGATGCCCTGCGGGAAGGATCTGATCGGCCCGGGAATCTTATAGATTCCCGAGCCGATCCCCCCTGGGTGTTGGTCCACTTTAATCCCCCAGCTCCCACGGTGCATTTGTGGGCTCCCCTCCTATCCCATTGCCGCTCATATTCATACCTCCCAACCATCTCGATTCCTCCGTGGCTGTCACGGGTTGCAGCGGGTGTCCCACAGGGCCGTCGTGAGCCATCAGGATGGCAGGCCGTCACCTGGGATGGCCGCAGGAAGGTGGGTGGCGGCGCATGCCATTGGGCGGTGAGTGGGCACTGGGCAAAAATAAGGCCGGGGGGGGGGGTGCAGGCAGGGTAAACAATTTATGCCTGCCTTCTGCCACCGCCGCTGCTGGTCCTGCTGGCTGCCCGCCACCGGTCCCGTTAGCTAAGTCGGTAGTTCAGTGGGCGTAACCTGTGTCTATGGCTGCTGTCTATTGTTTTTATTGGTCGCTGGCCATATGGGCCACGCCCACCGGCTGCCGGGAACTACCACTTTAGCAACCAGGGGAGCAAGGTAAGCTTACATGTGTGTGTGTAAGTGGGGGGGGGGGGGAGGGAACAGCAGCGGGCATGCATCAATCAATTACCCTACCTGCTCGCTGCCTTATTTTTACACTGCCTGTAATGAGGGATAGCCCACACTGCCTGTAATAAGGGATGCTGCTCACTGGCTGTAATAGGGGGGGGGATGCTGCCCAGTCATTGTAATGGGGGGGTGCCTCTCACTGGTTGTGATGAGGGATGCGCCTCACTGGCTGTAATGGAGGGATGCCCCTCACTGGCTGTAAAGCAGGATGCCCCTCACTGGCTGTAATGTAGGGATGCCCCTCACTGGCTGTAATGTAGGGATGCCCCTCACTGGCTGTAATGTAGGGATGCCCCTCACTGGCTGTAATGTAGGGATGACCCTCACTGGCTGTAATGGAGGGATGCCCCTCACTGGCTGTAATGTAGGGATGCCCCTCACTGGCTGTAATGTAGGGATGCCCCTCACTGGCTGTAATGTAGGGATGCCCCTCACTGGCTGTAATGTAGGGATGCCCCTCACTGGCTGTAATGTAGGGATGCCCCTCACTGGCTGTAATGTAGGGATGCCCCTCACTGGCTGTAATGTAGGGATGCCCCTCACTGGCTGTAATGTAGGGATGCCCCTCACTGGCTGTAATGGAGGGATGCCCCTCACTGGCTGTAATGTAGGGATGCCCCTCACTGGCTGTAATGTAGGGATGCCCCTCACTGGCTGTAATGTAGGGATGCCCCTCACTGGCTGTAATGGAGGGATGCCCCTCACTGGCTGTAATGGAGGGATGCCCCTCACTGGCTGTAATGTAGGGATGCCCCTCACTGGCTGTAATGGAGGGATGCCCCTCACTGGCTGTAATGGAGGGATGCCCCTCACTGGCTGTAATGTAGGGATGCCCCTCACTGGCTGTAATGTAGGGATGCCCCTCACTGGCTGTAATGGAGGGATGCCCCTCACTGGCTGTAATGTAGGGATGCCCCTCACTGGCTGTAATGTAGGGATGCCCCTCACTGGCTGTAATGTAGGGATGCCCCTCACTGGCTGTAATGTAGGGATGCCCCTCACTGGCTGTAATGTAGGGATGCCCCTCACTGGCTATAATGTAGGGATGCCCCTCACTGGCTGTAATGTAGGGATGCCCCTCACTGGCTGTAATGTAGGGATGCCCCTCACTGGCTGTAATGGAGGGATGCCCCTCACTGGCTGTAATGAAGGGATGCCCCTCACTGGCTGTAATGGAGGGATGCCCCTCACTGGCTGTAATGGAGGGATGCCCCTCACTGGCTGTAATGGAGGGATGCCCCTCACTGGCTGTAATGTAGGGATGCCCCTCACTGGCTGTAATGTAGGGATGCCCCTCACTGGCTGTAATGTAGGGATGCCCCTCACTGGCTGTAATGTAGGGATGCCCCTCACTGGCTGTAATGTAGGGATGCCCCTCACTGGCTGTATGGAGGGATGCCCCTCACTGGCTGTATGGAGGGATGCCCCTCACTGGCTGTAATGGAGGGATGCCCCTCACTGGCTGTATGGAGGGATGCCCCTCACTGGCTGTATGGAGGGATGCCCCTCACTGGCTGTAATGGAGGGATGCCCCTCACTGGCTGTAATGGAGGGATGCCCCTCACTGGCTGTAATGGAGGGATGCCCCTCACTGGCTGTATGGAGGGATGCCCCTCACTGGCTGTAATGGAGGGATGCCCCTCACTGGCTGTAATGGAGGGATGCCCCTCACTGGCTGTAATGGAGGGATGCCCCTCACTGGCTGTAATGTAGGGATGCCCCTCACTGGCTGTAATGTAGGGATGCCCCTCACTGGCTGTAATGGAGGGATGCCCCTCACTGGCTGTAATGGAGGGATGCCCCTCACTGGCTGTAATGTAGGGATGCCCCTCACTGGCTGTAATGGAGGGATGCCCCTCATTGGCTGTAATGGAGGGATGCCCCTCACTGGCTGTAATGTAGGGATGCCCCTCACTGGCTGTAATGTAGGGATGCCCCTCACTGGCTGTAATGTAGGGATGCCCCTCACTGGCTGTAATGTAGGGATGCCCCTCACTGGCTGTAATGGAGGGATGCCCCTCACTGGCTGTAATGTAGGGATGCCCCTCACTGGCTGTAATGGAGGGATGCCCCTCACTGGCTGTAATGGAGGGATGCCCCTCACTGGCTGTAATGTAGGGATGCCCCTCACTGGCTGTAATGTAGGGATGCCCCTCACTGGCTGTAATGTAGGGATGCCCCTCACTGGCTGTAATGTAGGGATGCCCCTCACTGGCTGTAATGTAGGGATGCCCCTCACTGGCTATAATGTAGGGATGCCCCTCACTGGCTGTAATGTAGGGATGCCCCTCACTGGCTGTAATGTAGGGATGCCCCTCACTGGCTGTAATGGAGGGATGCCCCTCACTGGCTGTAATGGAGGGATGCCCCTCACTGGCTGTAATGGAGGGATGCCCCTCACTGGCTGTAATGGAGGGATGCCCCTCACTGGCTGTAATGTAGGGATGCCCCTCACTGGCTGTAATGTAGGGATGCCCCTCACTGGCTGTAATGTAGGGATGCCCCTCACTGGCTGTAATGTAGGGATGCCCCTCACTGGCTATAATGTAGGGATGCCCCTCACTGGCTGTAATGTAGGGATGCCCCTCACTGGTTGTAATGGAGGGATGCCCCTCACTGGCTGTAATGGAGGGATGCCCCTCACTGGCTGTAATGTAGGGATGCCCCTCACTGGCTGTAATGTAGGGATGCCCCTCACTGGCTGTAATGTAGGGATGCCCCTCACTGGCTGTAATGTAGGGATGCCCCTCACTGGCTGTAATGGAGGGATGCCCCTCACTGGCTGTAATGTAGGGATGCCCCTCACTGGCTGTATGGAGGGATGCCCCTCACTGGCTGTATGGAGGGATGCCCCTCACTGGCTGTAATGGAGGGATGCCCCTCACTGGCTGTAATGTAGGGATGCCCCTCACTGGCGGTAATAGGTAATACTTGCATATATATGTGTGTGGGTGTGTCTGTATTATTTTTATTATAATAGAGTATATATTTATAATGATATATAAAATATATATAATAATATATAATAATACATTATTATTATTTTTATTATTATTGTGTAATTCTTTTTTCCTTTAAAAGCATGATTTCATAGCAAAAATAATTCCCGTGCGCTCCGCTGCACGTGTCCCTGTTTCCTGTTTTGGGGGAATGCATATCTGTGCCCAGCAATAAATGCTAAATGAATCCCAGGGTGCAAGCCGCAAATTGAGGGTTCCAGGGAATGCGGCGGGATTGCCACACTGAGGAGAGCAGCTGGCAAACTGGGCAGGTGTCACATTTGTCAAGCTGTAACCCGGCCCTACATGGTTTTTGGTCCACTTTAAGATTTACTCTGCCTCAACCCCCCAGGCATCCCGCTATAGAATGTCTGTGCGCTATTCATCCCTACATAGGACAGATATTGAGCTAAATGGCTCACCTGCTTTGCATCACGGTTGGTGGTCAGTCATGTTTGTTGGGCATGCTCAGAGCTTACATGCCGGCCCAGTGAACCCTATTGGTTAGCGGTAGCATTAATGGCAGGGGATAGAACCGCCCCTTGGGCTATTTTGGCTTTAGGTCCTCTAAAGGCAGACCCCAGGATAAAAGTTTCAGCCCTGTGTGGGTGCTGCTGGTTTCTGAGATAAGACGCCAGAGGCAGTCATGTCCTAGTGGTTAAAGTGGACCAACACCCAGGATTTTGACTATGTGTGAAACCCCCCAAAAACCCAGAAAAACTCACTTCTCCTCGCTCCCAAGTGACCGCCGTTGCCAATCCCCTCCGACGGACAAGCGGCAGGCAGCGACGGACATAAGAGCGCGCCCGCCTCCGCCTCCCGCGCGTCACTCTTACAGGGTGCACGGCCGCGCCGGCCATTCACAAACGCCCGGCGGTACACGCGGGAGGCTGCGGCGGGCGCCGCTGGAACGAGGATCAGGTAGGGATTTAGGGGTTTCTGGGGGGTTTCACACAGCGGGGCACCCCCGATCGGGGTGCCCTGCTGTCAGGGGACTGATCGGTACGGGAATCTTATAGATTCCCAGGCCAATCAGTGGAGGGTGTTGGTCCACTTTAAAGTGGACCAACACCCAGGGGTGATCGGCCCGGAAATCTATAAGATTCCCGGGCCGATCACCTCCCACCCCGCGGGACATCCGAGATCGGGATGTCCCGCGGGGTGTAACCCCCCAGAAACCCCAAAAAGACCTTACCTGATCCGCCGCCGCTTCCGCCGCCTCCCGCGCGCCTGCGCCGGCCCTCTGTGAATGGCCGGCGGGGGCGTGCACGCGCCGAGAGTGACGCGCGGGAGGCGGCGGAAGCGGCTTGGACGTTCCTGTCCTCCGCCTGGACGTTGGCGGGGATTGGCTGCAGCGGTCACGTGGGAGCGGGGAGAGGTGAGTTTTTTGGGGTTTCTGGGGGGTTTCACACAGCGGGGCACCCCCGATCGGGGTGCCCCACCGAAGTGGACCAAAACCCAGGATAGTCAAAATCCTGGGTGTTGGTCCACTGTAAGGAAGCGGCTTGGTATTTGATTGGTGGCAGGTTTGACTCGATTCCCAGCCGGACATGACTGACGTGCTCTCGAGCAAGGCCCCTAACCCCCAACTGCTTCCTAGGCGCCCCCTCAGGGCAGCCCACTCACTGCTAAATATACTACGTGTGCACTAGCATTCAATGGCCATATATGTTTGGAAATCCCTCAAAAAAGATCTGCTGACATCAATGTCTTTTCTTCTAGTGTGACTCCCACTGAGCAGTGCTTATTCCAAGCACTGGCAACATGGAGGAGGAGGATTTAGATGGAAAGCAGGATCTCTATAAGGAACTCAAGATGGAGAATTGGCATGCTCACCCATTACAGGGTAAGTACAGGAACCTTCATTCTTAGTTTTATTCACTGACCCCCGGAGACACCATAGGGATTGATTTACTGACCAGCCCCCCCATACACACATACTCATGATGTGAACGCTGAGTGTCGTCACCTCGGCTGATTCTTTGTAAAATAGAAATAAAGGTGGCACCAACTCACTACCTTAATGTTTGTGGTGCGCTGCCCCTACTTAGTTTTCCCAAACAATAGTCAATCACCAAAAATTGGGGGTTACCTCCACCCCCCCGTGGGAAACACTGGGGACTAACAATTGCACTCGCTCCATAAGTAATATAAAAATATAATTTTTATTTTCAATGCAGCAAAAATGCTCAATTAAAAACACATAAAAAATCCTATTCTATTGCTTACACCAATAGCCACAAGGGGGAGCCATTCTTATACATAATATTAACCTATAAATAATAATCAATCTTATAAATTCTCCTCAATTAATTCCTAGAAAAAAGTGCATGTGCCTAGTAATCAGTGCATCAGTATTCAACAATGTGCAAAATATATAAAAAGTCCAAGATATCAGCATAAAGTGCCACAAGAGTATAAACACAAAACAACACAAAAAACGTTTCTTACTGTTAAGGGAATGGGCCCCCTGGGCTGATTCCTAATTAGTTAAACCGGACCAACACCCGTTATTACTTTAACGGTTGTTGGTCCCTGTCTCTGCTGATAGGGAGAACCTCGGAGGGGCATCCAGAACGATGGAACCCCCTTGCACCTAACTGCACAGGACGCTTGTAATACTCGCGTTCATTACGAGCCAACGCCAGGAAAGAACTGCACAGGACGCTCGTAATACTCGCGTTCATTACGAGCCAACGCCAGGAAAGAACTGCACAGGACGCTTGTAATACTCGCGTTCATTACGAGCCAGCGCCAGGAGAGAACTGCACAGATGGCTCGTAATACTCACCTTCATTACGAGCCAACGCCAGGAAAGGACTCCTTTGGGTGTTGGTCCTGTTTAATGGTTACCAGGTATGAAGTCAATACACGCAATGGTAATGAATAGCATACACCTCGGAGATGCGCTTCTGCCCCCTCCCTGCAGGCAAGCTTTATTTATACAAACATACAAAACAGGAACCTATGTAATCAAGCTTATCGACTATTAACATCATAGAGTAATACTATAAAAGGCAATATCTCTAATCAAGCATACAGGTTGGTCCATCCTTATCTGGTCAGCGCATTCCACACTGACGCAGTAGGTAACGAATCGCGTCATGTCTCGGGGTGTGTTGTTCTCCTGTGATGCCATCTTGTCTTTGGAATGTGAACTTAGATTTTATTTCTTATTCTTTGGGAAGGGGGCAGGGGCTTGGCTCTTGGCTCATCGTCCCATTGGCATTCAATGTTGCGTCCAGCCGATCAACGGTTAAAATGTAACTTTTAATTGTTCCATATAAAAAAATCACACCAAAATAGCAGCATCTTTAGTGTAAAGATCACAGGCAGCACCCCGGGGAAGAGGGCTAACTGGCACGCGTGACGCGTTTCGAGCCCAAAAAGATCTTAGTCATACACAAAATAGGGCACTCAGAGGGTCCACATATATACCATACTAAAGGGCTTACCTTGTCAGGTGAAAATAATGCGGGGCAGCACGCCGTCCGAAAACCGGAAATATTCACCATGACGTCACTGGTCACCAGGAGAAGAAAACTACAATACATGACACGCCGGAAAGTTGCTTTTATATTATATTAGAAGGCTCCTAGGTCGTTATTTGTTACAGCTCTTCTATTGGGTCCTGCCTGAATGATTAACTTCTTGTGCGGGGCATAGAGAAAAAAGAGCAGCCGTGTCCAGGAAGTCATTACCCGAGCTCCGGGGCTGTTGTTAGTATGATTGGTTAGTAATTATTCCAATCAGAAGCCAAGCAGCTCGTGCTACGTAGTTTGTGTAGTAATGACTCTACGCTATTCAGTTAAAAGGAAAACGTAGCAGCATTTGCTACGTAAATAGTATAAGGGCGCCTCTAGGCTATTTATTAGCCGAGAAATGTGGCAGCGTCCCATTGTACTGATCCATCACACTCATACTCCTTCACCTTTCTGTTATTCATAGACCCTGTAGATGGAAATGTAAAAAGCGAGGAGGTGATTGTGAGGGTTAAAGAGGAGGAGATGTATCTACAGATAAGTACGGGTAAGTACTAAACCTTAAACAGAAAAGCTTTGCCCGTTCACACACTCGTACCTAGGTGTCACGTTCATCTTCTTTCACAGATTCTGGAGACACTATATTGAGAAATGTGAAAACTGAGGAGGAGGGGGAAAGAATTGCGAACAATGAAAAGCTGGAGATTCCTCTAAAGATCTGCCTAGGTGAGTAATAAACCTTGTAATTATTAATATTATTATTATTTATATATAAAGCACCATCATCTTCCATGACACTGTACAATGGGGAATTACAAACAGGGTGAAACAACAACCTTTTACATGAGAATTATGAGTCAGATGTGGCATAGTGAAATACACAAGAAGTCTGCCTTTGCTGACTTCCAATCTAACGGATAAGGGGTGGAGACAAGAGGTAGGTCACATGTAATATATACTTAGGTGGTGATTTACTAAAAGTATGTTCGCCGATCAAACATAAACTATATCAAACCTTCAAAGGCACCACATGGTATCTCATGATGGTGATGCAGGGAGATCGCCCAGTGGACCTCTCTGGGGTGTGGGTTGTCGGGACACCGCGGCCCCGCCTTGACTTTTCTACACCTGCCGGGATAGGGAATGATGTGCACAGCAACAATGTAAACAACTCACCATGTCAGACGCAAACCTAACAGGGGAAAAACAAAATGTGATGCACTATCTTTCATTGTCACATACTTTAATGATGTAATGCTCTGAAATCGTCCTTTTATGTACGCTGTACCTACATTGAAAACTCAAAATAAAATACATTAAGAAAAAAAAAAGAAAAAAATGTTCACCGGACGTACGGCGCACGCATGACAGACCCAGCCAGCAGACCACATATAGCAAAGGCAACTATGACGACACACAGGAGGGATGGGGTCTGGGTTGGGTTGCATTGTTTTTGTCCTGACCCAGAGACAATGACAGGACTTTGGACCACTGAGCAACAGTCTGTTTTCGGATGAAAGTAAATTATGCTTTTCATTCTGAAATCTGGGCCCCACGGGCTGGAGACTGAGTGGAGAGACCGCAATCCAAGTTGCTTGAAATCTAATGTAAGGTTTCCATGGTCATTGATGGTTTGGGGAGCCATGTTCTCTAGGGCATTGGTCCACTGTGTTATATTAAAGTGGACTGTCACCCAGGGGTGATCGGCCCGGGAATCTATAAGATTCCCGGGCCGATCACCTCCCTCACCGCGGGACATCCGAGATCGGGATGTCCCGCGGTGAGGGACTCCCCCCAAAACCCCCGCCTCCCGCGCGCCCCTCTAGGCGTGCGCGCCCCCGCGCCGGCCGTTTGTGAATGGCCGGCGCGGGCGCGCGCACTGTCAGAGGGGCGCGCGGGAGGCGGCGGCGGACGCGCTGTCTTGTCCGCCGCTGTCACCCGCTTGTCCGTGGCTACGTGGGAGCGTGGTGAGGTGAGTTTTGGGGGCTTTCTGGGGGGTTTTACACTAACCGGGGTGCCCCCCTGAAGTGGACCAAAACCCAGGATAGCCAAAATCCTGGGTGTTGGTCCACTTTAAGTCAAAAGTTGCAGCTGACTACCGGGAGATTATTGAGCACCTTGTGCTTGCCTCTACTCTAAAGCTTTGTGGAGATACTGATTTCATTTTCCAACAGGACTTGACACCTGCTCACTCCTAAAAAATACCAAGACCTGGTTTAATGACCACGGTATCGCTGTGCTTGATTGACTAGCCAACTTGTCTGACCTAAACTCCATAGAGAATTTATGGGGTATTAGCAAGAGAAATGAGAGACACTAGAGCCAATAATGCAGATGAGCTGAAGGCCACTATCAAAATAACCTGGGCATCCGTAATACATCAACAGTGCCACAAGCTGATCATGTCCCCCATGCCTCGCGGCATTGAGGCAGTAATTCATGCAAAGGAAGCCAAGTAATAACTGTAAATGATGTACAGATTCTGTAAATCATTTTTTAAATTGGTCTAGGACAGGGGTACTCAACCACTTCTTGTAAAGGCCCATTTACAGGCATCTCGCCAGAGGTGAAGGTCTGGGCAAGGGGCTGTCGCGTGGTGGGGGAATAGTTAGAAATCATTTATAGATTCCACAGGCAAAAGACTGCTTGCCCCACCCCAATAATCCTATTGGGCACTGGAGAAAAACAGCTTTTTTTTTTGTTCCATAGAACCTATAGCACTGGCCAGTGGCACGCTGATTTTAACCCCATGTGCGTTCTGTGTAAGGGGGTGGACTAGGGCCCAAATCAAGTAAAGTGGGCAGTGCTGAGCACGGCAACATAGAAGCAACTGAGTACAGGGCTTTCAGGTCAGGGGCCTGGAAATCTGACACCGAGGTCCGCATCTGGACCCCTGTCTGCCAGTTGAGTATGGCTGGTCTAGAAGATACTAACGTTTTGGGTTTCCTTAAAGCGGACCTTCACTCTGAATAAGAGTCTATCTTATGTGTTTCCCACACCCTGTACATACAGATTGCTCACATTAAAAATCATCCTACCTGCATCTACTGCATGTTATGAGCCTTTAAACATCCAAGATGGCGGCTTATGGAAGCCGCCATCTTATCAGGCAGCCTGCAAACAGGAAGTGCCTCCTGACTGTGCTGCTTTGCATTCTGGGACTGCTGACCTTTACCTGACCCCAGCTCTGCTCTGTCTGAACAAAGCACAGCTATAACCCGCCCCCCCTGTACCTTACCCCACTCTCCTCTCCTCAGTATGTGTGATGCTTCTGAGTCAAGATGGGGGCGCCCGTATCCTAAATTCCTGAACAGAGTTGCAGCCCAGTGGGGGAAAAAATAATAAGTTAGTGACTAAAAATGTAAAATATATTAATTTTAGATGCTGGGGAACCGTTTTTTAAGAGTTTGGGCTTTTCATTAAATCACGCTGAAGGTCCGGTTTAACTGTAAGCTAAAATCATCACAATTCAAAGAAATATACACATAGCATAGACCAGTGGTTCTCAGTCTTTCTACGCCAAGTAACCCCTAGCGACAAGCAGTTTCAACCAAGTGCCCCCAAGGAGGAAATCTGTTACTATTTTTTGCCAAAATAAGTAGGTCACAGGCTTTATAGCACTTTATGCAGCATGAATGAATAATTTTTTACTTTCAAAATAATATAATAGGCTCGTCAGACCCCCCCCCCCCCCGGTTGGTGCACCCTTGAACGTTGCCGAGTACCCCCTGGGGTATGCGTACAGCAGGTTTAGAAACCGTGGCATAGACCACTCCCTTGTGTAATGAAACTATAAAATAAAGGTGGATTCTATTTACTGATTTGGTGACTTTTGAAGGCACTTTGTCACACTGAATTATTTTAAAGTGGACCAACACCCAGGATTTTGACTATCCTGGGTATTGGTCCACTTCAGGGGGGCACCCCGATTAAGGGTGCCCCGCTATGTGAAACCCCCCAGAAAGCCCCCAAAACTCACCTCACCACGCTCCCACGTAGCCGCGCTGACCAATCTGCGCCAACGGACAAGCGGGTGACAGCGGCGGACAACACAGCGCGTCCGCCGCCACCTCCTGCGCGCCCCTCTGACAGTGCCCGCGCCAGCCATTCACAAACGGCCGGCGCAGGCGCGCGCACGCCTAGAGGGGCGCGCGGGAGGCGCCTAGAGGTGAGTTTTTCGGGGGTTTTGGGGGGGGGGGTCCCTCACCGCGGGACATCCCGATCTCGGATGTCCCGCGGTGAGGGAGGTGATCGGTCCGGGAATCTTACAGATTTCCGGGCCGATCACCACTGGGTGACGGTCCACTTTAAGGGGGACTAAATACATATGCATGCCACACTATTCAGTTTTTAATTTTTTTTTTAATTTGCAAAAGCATGTTTTTCTTTCACGCGATTTTAGCTGAGCGTGCCTGTGGCCCCATCTCCTCTACCCTCTAACAGGGAGCGTGTCTGCACCTGCCATTCACAAATGCCTGGCGCGCACCCTGCTAAAGGTATAACAGGGAGTGCCCACCAGGAGAGCATGCGCTGCTGGAATGCAGAGTAGGTTAATTTACTGGGGGGTTTACACAGCGGGGCATCCTGACTTGGGACTATGTCTGCCCTAGAGTCTATAAGACTCCAGGTGGGTTATGGTCCACTTTAAGCCTGCAGTGGACCTATACCCTTCCTTACAACTTACCGGTAAAGGGGTGTGCTTTCGCTTTATAATTATGGGTTTATTGTTTTCATCAGCTATTTTTATGCCCAATTTGTCAAAAATAACAAAGTTCATCTTTAACCCTTCATTTCTTATTTCCTACAGATGGAACATACAGTGGGAATAAAGCAAAGACACAAGCATATATCTCTCCAGATAGTGAAAGTAAAGAGGACATTGCAGCAGATTCTACAGAAGACCCCACTACTCCAGACTCCAATCTGGAACTGCAGATTGGTACATCTGTAGATTTATCAGCGGACTCTCCTAGGCATGAGGAGTGTTTCTCCGCTCCCTCACGTTCTGTTACCAATCACAAAGATCGTGGACTTCCTGAGGAGCCATATTCATGTTCTGAATGTGGGAAATCTTTTTCTAAAAAATCTAAGCTTATAAGACATCAAAGAGCTCATACCGGGGAAAAGCCTTTTTCCTGTAAACAATGCGGGAAGGCGTTTGCTTATAACTCAAGTCTTATCATACATGAAAGATCTCATACAGGAGAGAAGCCATATTCCTGTTCTGAATGTGGGAAGTGTTTCTCTCAGCAATCGAACCTTATCAAACATGGAAGAGTTCATATTAGAGAAAAGCCGTATTCCTGTCCTGAATGTGGGAAATGTTTTTCTCGGAATTCCGCCCTTATCATACATGTAAGAATCCATTCTGGGCAGAAGCCATATTCTTGTGCTGAATGTGGAAAAAGTTATTACCAGAGCTCAGCCCTTATCATGCATGAAAAAGTTCATATAGGGCAGAAGCCATATTCATGTTCTGAATGTGGTAAAAGTTTTTATCAGAAAACAGATCTTATGAGACATGTAAATATTCATACAACAAAGAAGACAGATTCCTGGTCTGAATGTGCGAATAATTCTTCTTACGCACATGAGGGAAATAATGCTGTGCAGAAACCACATGTTTGTACTGAATGTGGGAAAGGTTTTGCTCAGCACTCAGCCCTCACCATGCATAAAAGAGTTCATACAGGGGAGAAGCCGTATTTCTGTTCTGAATGTGGGAAACGCTTTGCTCAGAAATCAGACCTTATCAGACATGAAAGAGTTCATACAGAGGTGAAGCCATATTCCTGTTCAGAATGTGGGAGATCTTTTTCTCAGAAAGAATATCTTATCAAACATAAAAGAGTTCACACAGGAGAGAAGCCTTATTTCTGCAAAGAATGTGGGAAACACTTTGCTCATAACTCGGCTCTTGCCAGACATGAAAGAATTCATACAGGGCAGATGCCACACTCTTGTTCCGAATGTGGGAAATGTTTTTCTCAGAAATCTGATCTTATTCAACATGAAAGAATTCACACAGGAGAGAAGCCTTTTTCCTGTAAAATATGTGGAAAATATTTTTCTCATAACACAACCCTTATCAGACACGAAAGAGTTCATACAGAGCAGAAGCCATACGCTTGTTCTGAATGTGGAAAATGTTTTTCTCAGAACAAAGCTCTCCTCAAGCATGGAAGGGTTCACACAGAAGAGAAGCCATATTCCTGCTCTGTGTGTGGGAAAGGGTTTTCTGATAAATCAGCACTTATCAGACATGAAAAAATTCATACAGGGGAGAAGCCATATTCATGTTCTGAATGTGGAAAATCCTTTTTTCAGAAATCAGATTTAAAGAAACATGAAAGAGTTCATACAGTACAGAATCCGTGTTGATGTATTTTTTTTTTTTTTTTTTTTATTGTAAATTTTTTTATTAGAGAAAAGCATGTCACAGAACAGGCTCAATACAAATACACAAGCAATCAGTGGACAGTAAATTAACATAATAAGACACAACAGTCCCGTGGGGAGTGATGCAGAGAGACACGCTCCAGGTGGAGGACCCTGCTAGAACGGATCGAAAGGAGAGCCCAGGCTGCAGAGGGAGTGAAACAGAAGGTTAAAACCTCCTGCACTCCACATATCCCGCCCCCCGTGATGGCAGATGGGCGGGACTAAGCCCTGTCAGACCAAACTTGTGTGCATAGTGAAAAATAAAAATAATCTAAAGCCCGTGTAACATGCCTCCTCTTTTTTTTAATTAGGGTAGGGCTATTACTAGCCTATAACAACCAGAACAAAAACACAGGTAAAAAGACACTTACGGGGGGACATACCAGGAGGTTACACACAACAGGGGGGGGGGGACACGACAGACAGGAGGGGGTGAGGATGGAGGGAGAGGGGGAGGGAGGGAAAGGAGAGGGGTGGGAACCTCACCGTGTTGATGTATTTTATTTGTAGCAATGACATAACATGACTTTTGATCTAAGTGTATTTTTGAAGGACAGTTGGGAACACAGGGAAAATTATATTTATGTTGTGAAATGGCATCCCGTATTTTCCAGCTCCAATTTACTCCACTATACAATTAATGTATTATAAACTCAGTATGTTACTTGAACCGGACCTTCACTCTAGATTAGAGCCTATCTTATATGTTTCACAGTCTTCTGACTGTGCTGCTCTGCATTCTGGGATTGCTATCCTTTTCCTGACCCCAGCTCTGCTTTGTCTGAGCAAAGAAAATATATAACCCACCCCCTGCAGTTTTGACCCCTCTCCTCAGTAATGTTATGCTTCTGAGGCAAGATGGTGGCGCCTGTATCCTGAACCGAGTTGCAGGCCAGCAGAGGAAAGTATTATATGTGAGTAAAAGGTAAAATATATTAATTTTAGATGCTGGGGAATCATTTTTAAGGGTTTGGGCTTTTCATTAAATGATGCTGAAGGTCCGGTTTAAAGAGGACCAACACCCAGGGGTGATCGGCCCGGAAATCTATAAGATTCCCGGGCCGATCACCACCCCAAAAAGACCTTACCTGATCCGCCGCCCGCGCCGAGAGTGACGCGCGGGAGACGGCGGAAGCGGCTTGGACGTTCCTGTCACCCGCTTGGACGTCGGCGGGGATTGGACGTCGTGGTCACGTGGGAGCGGGGAGAGGTGAGTTTTTGGGGGTTTCTGGGGGGTTTCAGGGAGCGGGACACTCCCGATCGGGGTGCCCCGCCGAAGTGGACCAAAACCCAGGATAGTCAAAATCCTGGGTGTTGGTCCACTTTAAGGAGGCCACACCCTTCCATAAATATGTGATTTTTCCAGTGAGGCTATAGAGGGGTTGTGTGTGGAAGCAGAATGTCTCATAACAAGGATCTCTGGTGCTTTTTGAAAGCTAATAGCTCTAGATACAAAGTCTGTTGCCAAAAGAAATATCATAGACAGAGGAACATAAAAATACGTTTAGCAGCCTTCTGGTGAGTTTTTGTGGTCATAAATAAATTTTACAGCTGAGTACCTTGACACTCGTGACTTATACTGTGTCTGGTATAACAACAGAGATGGTGTCTTGTACGGCTGACTGAGCAGGAGGCTCCTGGTAGAAGGAGACCTTTCCCTTCCTTTTTCCAACCCCTCACCATTCTACTTCAGTCGCCTATTATCTACAACAGTGTTCCCCATCTCTCCCCCCAGAAGCCATCAGTAGGTCATGTTTTGTGTACCTCCACCCAGGCAGCTCTATAGCTCTGTCTAAGCACTGATTACTACACCTGTGCATCTGTTTGGATATCTGAATATAGTGGCCTGTTGGTGGCTCTCGAACATAGTGTTGGGGAACATGGATCTACAGTACAGATTTTTTTTCTTACTTTGAAAGGGACACTGTAGACAAAATACATAAAATAACATTCAGCAGCTCACCTCCTAATGGCTTCCCTCTCACCTGTTAGAACGCAGCTGCTCCTGGAAGTAGAAACAAGGCAAAGAGTAGTGGCACACCCCCTGAATTCCTTTTCCCATAGACCACCAATCATAGGGGTGGTCTATAACTCTGGCACCGATTTGTCAGCAAGTGTTTGCCATCACAGAGCCAAGGGCCACACCCATTTTCTTTAAAAAACGGCAAACAGTTTAGGAAAGTACAACTTGTCACACTTCTATCACTGCAATCCAAATTGGAGTTGTTAAAGGGTTACAGCAGACAAAGCCAAACGTTAGACCATTGCATCGTGCTACGTCTGCCACTGTCCTAAACTGTCTTCCATTTTTAAACTGAAGAAGAGATGGCAGAGATATCTAGGTTTACACTTTCATCTTATGATTTTATAAAGAACATGGGTGTGGCCCTTGGTTCCATGTAATAATCAGCATAATAAGTGTCTGTAAGAGCCCAATATATTGTGCTTCAGACACAGGCATTCTAATCACCATGCGCACACTCCCACATATATACATATGTTTATATAATGCCATTGAAATGAATATATACACTATAACCACATCTTTTTACACAGGGCAAGTCATAGACAAACAATATGCCAATAATTTTTTATGATATGCATTTATAAACTATTGTTCTTTTTCATTTGTTAGAATCAGTTGTTACACACCGGCAGTCATTCCTAATCCACACTCTGATGATCAATGATGCAGGCTCTATTGTCTTGTTCCAAAGCCTTGGTGTCACAAGCACTAGCCACTGGTGATTCAAATGCTAATTAGGTGACATTGCAACGGAAACGATAATTAGATAATTCATATGCTCATTAGTCTCGTCGCTGAGGTTGAAAGGTATGTGGCTGTGTTGGCTCAGGCTTGCTGACAAACTGGAGTGGAGCTATAGATCACCTGGGGGGGGGGGGGGGGGGCTATGATTGGTGGTCTATGGCAAAGGCATTCATGGGGTGTGCCACTTTACTTCCAGGAGGAGTAGCTGTGTTGTAAAAGAAAATGAGAGGGCAGCCATTAGGAGGCTAGCTGATGAATGATAGTTTATGTGTTTCGCCTACAGTGCCTCTTTAAGATTCCTCAGTCAGTGGCTTAGTGCTTCTATAGATTCACCCTTAGCACTTTCCTGAGGGAAGATTAATGAACCAGAGGAGTGGCGGAGAGGTCCTGTAGTTTACCCAGCAGTTATGTGCTTTTTGGATTTTCCCACCACTTACCCCAGAGGAGACCAGTGAAGTAGAGGAGCAGTAGAGGATTCCTGTGAGTTACATGGTTCCCAAGATCCATAACACTGGCTCATTCCTGCTTCGGAGTGAGCAATCACAATCACTCTTCAGCCAATAACCGGGTACTCCTGCAGCCCCCAGTTCTGAAACCACCAGGCTTAACTGCCCAGTGGGCATCTGACCCATCTCCCATAGCCAAACATTGGGCTATCCATCAGTGATACTGATGATGACAGTGTGCTCTCCCTTAGTCTATGAGCTGTAACACAGCGCTCTTTCCCAGTTTTTGATGTAGCACCATCCTCATTAGTCTCTCCTGATCGATGTCCTGTAGCACAGCCCTCAATTTTAATCTTCTGGTCTATCTTCTGTAATGCATCCCTCATTAAAGTGGACCAAAACCCATGTAGATTGGCCCAGGAATCTATAAGATTTCCAGGCGGATTGATTCCCTCCCCCCCGGGGCATCCAGAATCGGGATGCCCCGCTGCTTGAAGCCCACCACTTTGCCCATAAACTCACCTTCTTTCCTGGGCCAACAGTGCATGTGCGAGCAGTGGCCGTATCCCTGCTATCCCTCCAGCAGGGTGCGTGCCTGCGCCAAGCATTTGTGAATGGAGAAGCGGGGGATGCGTCCGCCAGTGCGATTGGGTCCGCTCAAATTAGACGAGCTACTGGGCGCAGTGGTTTGAACGGATCTGAGCGCGCTGATTGGATGAGCGGTCGTAGGACGAGGAAGAGGGGAGTTTGTTTGGGCGACCTGGGGGGTTTCACACAGTGGGGCACCCCGGATCAGGGTGCCGCAGGGGCAAGGGCCAAAACCCAGGGTAGGCAAAATGCTGGTCTATGTGCTTTAGCGTGGCCCTCATTAGTCTCTCCCAGTTTTTGAGTTGTAGCAAAGCCCTTATAAGTCTCTCCATGTCTGTGCGTCCATGTCTGTCCTGGTCTATGTGTGGTAGCCCGGCCTTCATTAGTCTCTCCTGGTCTATGTCCTGTAGTGCTGTCCTTATTATTGTCCCCCAGACTGTGTTCTGTAGCGACATCCTCATTAGTCTATCCCAGACTGTGTTCTGTAGCGACATCCTCATTAGTCTATCCCAGACTGTGTTCTGTAGCGACATCCTCATTAGTCTATCCCAGACTGTGTGCTGTAGTGACGTCCTCATTAGTCTCTCCTGGTCTATGTCCTGTAGTGCTTTCCTCATTAGTCTCTCCTGGTCTATGTCCTGTAGTGCTGTCCTCATTAGTCTCTCCTGGTCTATGTCCTGTAGTGACGTCCTCATTAGTCTCTCCTGGTCTATGTCCTGTAGTGACGTCCTCATTAGTCTCTCCTGGTCTTTGCCCTGTAGTGCTGTCCTCATTAGTCTCTCCTGGTCTATGTCCTGTAGTGCTGTCCTCATTAGTCTCTCCCAGACTGTGTGCTGTAGCAACATCCTCATTAATCTCTCATTGTCTACGTCCTGTAGCACAACCCTCATTAGTCTCTCCTGCTTTGTCCTGTAACATGGCCCTCATTGGTCATCTCCCCGTCTGTGTGCTGTACTCAGACACCAACAGGGCTTTGAAGTGGCGATGTGTGGTCTATTATCACTCTAAATCTCCTGTTCTGTTTGTGTGTGTCTGTCATGTTTATGTGGCTTTTCCATGGGTCCTCTGTTTTGTGCTTCCTGCCCTCTCACGGGTGTTTGTAATTCCCTCCTGTAAATGTATGTGTGTAACCCCTGCCTTCGGCCTGGATCAGCCCTCTGTATCCCTGCTCTGTGTACTTTAGCACGGGCCCTCTGTAGTCTGTACCGGGGCCCACGCACTTTATAGTCTGTACTAGGGCTCAAGCCCTTTGTAGTTGGTACAGGGGCTCAGGCTCTTCATTGTCTATACTGGATCCATCCCCAGGGCTGTTTCTAGGGGAGGACGAGCAGGGCAATCGCCCCTGCCACCAAGACCATTAGAGATGCCTGTATTGCAGTCATCCTGTTTTCAGGGCCACTTTTAGTGGCACAGGCCATAAAAATACAATTCTGTGAAGTACTCACCTGTAGAATTGGTATTCTACGCATACAGCACGTCCTGCTCCATCTATAATACTTACACATGGGTTATCCTCCGCCAGAGGGCGCTGTTCACTGCAGACATGCAAAAACAGGCTCCTCCCGGCCCTTCATATACCCAGGGACCTCCCACAAATCCCCAGTATTGAAAAGCAGTGAGAAAAGAAGCCGGGAGAAACCAACTACCAACTGGTAACAATAGTAACGATAACAATCACCATACAGGGGGTCCAGAAAATGTAAAACCAGGGTGGGGTGGAGCAGGACGTACTGTATACGTATAATACCAATTCTACAGGTGAGTACTTCACAGAATTGTATTATTCTAAGCATACAGCACGTCCTGCTCCATCTATAATACTTACACGTGGGGCATCCAATAGCAGGGTCCATAAAGTAGGGTGGGATCCCCAAAAACAAGGCACAGCGGACAGTAAAGGCGCTGTCACCTGCAAAACTTTGCAACCAGGTACGACATGAGCAGAGGCTCTAACGTCAATCTCATAACAAGACCTTTGAAAGGTATGAACAGAGACAAGCAACAGTCTAGTGACTTATTCAACAGAAAAAACCTGGTGCTGAAGGGCCAATGGTACCCAAACACCAATATAATGGAATAAAATGAAAAAGGGAGATTCTTCCCCCTTAAAGGAATAGGCCAGTGTAACGGCCCAACCAGCCCACAGGCAACAGAAGCCTCGTGGAAAACTTAGAACTCTCCCTAAGGGGAATGAGAACTGGTCACCCGACAAAAGGCGGGAATACTGACCCCTTCATTAGCAAGAAGCCGAAAGCTTTACTCAGGACCAGAAGGCATCCAAGTAAGATCAATCCAAAGGGCGCAGTGGCCCTGGAAGCAAGCGATATCAGGCGCATACATAAGGAGGCGCCCGCAGACCCCAAGGGCATCAGTCCCCCTAAGGGACAAGAAACCATCAGGAAAAATTGCAACACCTGTTAGCATTAGCATTATTAAGAATAAGGTCCGTAGTTAGACTAAAAGGACTTAAACAATGATCATAAAAACACCACTTGGGCAAAGAGGTCCGGCATAAGACGGAATACCACCACGGCATGGTGTGCATATAGATATATATATAAATATATATATATATATATATATCGAGCCAAGGCTAAGTAATCAGATCCACCTTCTCAGGCACACGTCTGACTGAGGCAGGAGCCCCCAGAGAAGCGACTAGGACTACAAAGCAGCTCAGACACTGAAAAATGGATCCCAACAGGAACCACAGCAACTACTTGGGAGATACCCATGAGCAAAGCCCAAGAGAATTCCTCACAAGGAAGACAGAACCAGACTCCTACAGGAAGACAGCCAGGACAGAACCTGGACCTTCAGAGTACCTAGATGGGGAGCCAACCCCAACCTATGCGGTAATGACTCTAGAACCCTGGGAACCAAGAACGTCCAACAGGTAAGAGACCAAAACTCATGCCAATCAGAATGGGTACACCATGAACCACAATAGACGGAGGAAGAGGAAGCCAAGGAAGCTTGCTCCTAGCCCCCCATATACCAAGTCACCCAGAAGATAAGCCCATCTCCAAGGGGTGAATGAATCAGCTGTCAAGCCCCAGACTAGAGTCTGTATATTGGGATGACAAGAAGGGGCCTGACAAGGGTTAGAACCGCACTCCTGAGAGAGCGTACAGGTCAGCAGACCTCAGCAGAAGCATCTGCGAACCACAGTTCCCAAGGCCACCCAGGCCATCAATCTCACGGGTCTCTCTATCAGCACAACTGTGCGCAGAACCCCACATAGTAGGGTGAACGAAGAGAAGGCATATAAAATAGAAAGTCTATGCATAATTTTACTAAGCCCCCATGACCAGAGTCCGAATATTCTGGGACAGTAAAAACAAGGGCGGAGCCCCTGTGGTATAAGCGAGACCCAACAGAGCCACCCTAGTTGGCTCTCAGAGCGCCACCGGGATAGCAGAACCTGCCACTGAAAGGCATCTATTGGAGCGAATACCGCTGAGGAGCAGGGGGCGTAGGCCCCCGCCCAGATCGGGATCAGGAACCCTCCAGAAGGCTAGTCCTGCCAGAGGGCTCAGGGCGTTGCCTGTCCACCCCGTGGTGGAAATCCACACCGAACAGTTGGAAGCACACTTCAGGTTTGCATTTGAAACTCACGTAGGGAGGTGGAGGGGTGGCCCTGCCCCGGGGAGGCAGGAGCGGCCTTCTGCGCAGGGGTGCCTTACCCTTTTTCCCAAAAAGGTCCAAACGGGCCCCAAATAGTCGCCGTCCTCTGAAGGGAAGGCCAGTGAGAGCCTTTTTCGTAGCATCGTCAGCACCCCACTGTCGCAGCCAGACCAGGCGGCGAATAGCTACCACAAGGGCAGAGGTTCTAGCACACATCTTAATGGTGTCATCCAGCACTGAGAGGATGAACTTCACAAACACATCACAGTCTGATAGCGCATTAAACACACCCCAGGGGAGGTCCTCAGTCCGGTGGTCAAGTACTTTTCTAACAAGAGTCCTGGCGGCCACCGCAGTGATGGCCGCGGCACAGACCGGGCGCAGAGCCGTCCCTGCACACGAAAAGGCGTGGGAAGCCAGTCTGTCAATGCGCCGGTCCTCAGCAGGCGCATGAAGGGGGGGTTAGTAACCCCTATAATCGGTGCATCCACCACAAGAGGTGCTGACCAAAAATTAACCACATCAGGAGGGAAAGGGTACTTCCAATCCCAGACCCCTGGGACCCCTTTAAGTTTACAAGGTGATTCCTATTCTTGGGATATAAGATTCTGGAAATGATCCTGTTCCAGGAATTCCAAGTGCGGCGGCGCTGTGTGGAAACTCTCCTTCTTAGACTTGGGAGCCACTCCAGGAGGGGAGATTGACAAAACCTCAAAGATCTTAATAAAAATTTCATCTGTGTCACACAGGCCCCAAGAACCGGGCCCAGAATCATCACAGCTCCCAGGCATCTCATCCGAGGAGCCTGAATCTGAGAATAGCTCACCTTCCTCAGAAGGATCAAGGTCCTGCATATCAGCAGAGTCATCGGTATCGTTAGGAACCGGAGAGCCAGGAGGCGTCAGGGACCGCTTCTTTCCAGGGCCCATACACTCCGCCAATCCAGACAGCACCTGCTCCGCCGTAGGCAGCCTGCGCGGCACGGCTTGCAGGTCATCCCCGCTCGAGTGAGACTCATCAGGAGTGAGATTTAGGTCCGGGGAGACGGATGTATTGAAGGGAGGTGCAGCCACTGGCAAACCTGATTGCAGGGTCAGTGCCTGTTCAGCACACGGTCCGCAGACCCGTGCTCTGTCAGCATCAGCATGGGTCTGACCACACACTGTACATAGCCGGTCATGTCCCAGAGGGACCCCGGGTACATAATTCTGAGATGCCTCCATATGGTGATTATCTGAGCAGTATGCTCGCAGGGATTTACGCAATAGGCAACCCTGGATGCCCCAAGACCCGCTAGGAAGTGGGAGAATTTGTTATGTGGACCCGCTGTAATATATGTGAGGCCGGGAGAGGCCACCGAAGTCCTGGCGTCTGAAAGACATAATGGGACAAGAGGGGTGGTGTCAGTGCCATGCGCAGCCGAATAAACACATAGAACAATGCCGCCCCGCAGGGCACTTACATGACCAAGGGAGGAGGCGGACCGTACCACGCGCGCGCGCGAAGATTGTCAAAATGGCGCCAAGCGAACCTCGAGGAGCGGGCCAGACCAGGCTGTGACGCGGAGCGCGTCATGCCGAGACCCCACCTCCCCCAGAGAGCGCGAAACTCTAACCAACAGAAATAAGGAGGACAGTAATGGATAGAAGGCGCATGCATAAAGATGCTGTCACTCTGGAAATGATGCTGCCGTCTGGGCAGTTGTAAATGAAAGAACAAACGGCTCGCATATAGCAGGAGCTCGACACTGACACCCAATTTTAATTAAAACCAAAGGCCTTAACGTGAAATATTGCACTAGGACTGCCACACATACCCCCCCCCCTTTCTTTTCTCCCGAGTTACGGGAGGAAGCGAGGGAGAAGCGGACCAGCGTCCAGAGGACTAAGTCTGTGAGGGGCACGGGCAACAATGCGGGAGGGGCATCCACTAGAGGCCTAACCGCCTACCCTATGGTGGGGGATTGCGGTGGAGCATGGCTTCGTTAAGCACACAAGGTGCTGCCTACCTTCACCCGACCAACGCAGCCCAGGCTGGGAGGCATATTCTTCCAAAGAGGACGGGTGGAAATAGTCCCGCAGTGCCTCGAGCTGTAAAGCCCCGCTCGCCTGCGAGAGCGTGATACTTCATCTCTTCGCAGTTCAGCACTGCAGAGAAATCTGGGGATTTGTGGGAGGTCCCTGGGTATATGATGGGCCGGGAGGAGCCTGTTTTTGCATGTCTGCAGTGAACAGCGCCCTCTGGCAGAGTATTACCCATGTGTTATTATTATAGATGGAGCAGGACGTGCTGTATGCTTAGAATACAGGCCCCTTAACCTCCCATATTGGGCTCAGTCATGGGGAGGGGGCGCTGCCTGCTGCTAAGAGGCACAGCATGCCACATACCAGTATGGGACAGCAGCAGCACCATAGGATGTGTGAGGTAGGGGCAGATTTTTTACTTTCCGCTTTAAGCGCTGTTTTGCATAGGAACTTCCCTGTCCTTGCCTTCTGTTATTTGTACTGGTGCCAAGACCTTCCATTGTCTGTATTGGAGCCCTGGCCATCTACTAGCCCCTGTAAGAGCAGACTAGATGGACCGTATGGTCTCTTTCTGCCATCAACCTTCTATGTTTCTATGTTCCTGTCTAGCTCCTATTCACTGATACCTGTTTGTTTTTTGTTTTGCTGTGTACCAGCTGCCATCTGTTTTCCCTTTCCCAAGTCTGTGACCACCATTGGACTGTCAAACATCCAGTGTCCTCTCCACCACTGAGCTCTGCTAAAGACCTGAGTTGGTTATGGGTTCTCTGTAGAGTTCCTGATCTCCCATGCCCCGGGTGGTCGGGGCTTGTCTCTCTGGTGGCTTAGACGAGTTGTTTGTCCTATGTGTATATGTTTCCAATCTGTGTCCCTGCTCAGCTGTTCCTAGCCTGTGACTCCACTCCTGTTTTCAGGCCAAGTCTCTGCCCACCTGTTCTCCGCCTGTGACCCCAACCGCATTGTTCCTGTTCTGTGGTTTCAGCAGACAGCTAGTTGTTGCCCTGGGTATGGCATTTAGGGGAGAATTGGCCTCCCAATCTATGCTCTCGCACTAGTGCTCCTTTAAAGGGCCAGTCCAGCCAGACTGCCCATTCTTAAAGTGGACCAACACCCAGGATTTTGACTATCCTGGGTTTTGGTCCACTTCGGTGGGGCACCCCGATCGGGGGTGCCCCACTGTGTGAAACCCCCCAGAAACCCCAATAAACTCACCTCTCCCCGCTCCCACGTGACTGCCCGGTCCAATCCCCGCCAACGTCCAGGCGGGGAACAGGAACGTCCAAGCGGCTTCCGCCGCCGCCGCCTCCCTCGCGTCACTTTCGGCGCGCGCGCGCCCGTGCCGGCCATTCACAGACGGCCGGCGCGGGGGCGCGCACGCCTAGAGGGGCGCGAGGGAGGCGGCGGCGGCGGAAGATGAGGTAGGTGATTTGGGGTGTTTGGGGGGTGTCACCCCGCGGGACATCCCGATCTCGGATGTCCCGCGGGGTGGGAGGTGATCGGCCCGGGAATCTTATAGATTTCCGGGCCGATCACCTCTCGGTGTTGGTCCACTTTAAGCAACCCCCACCCTGCCGTCTCCCTTACCAAGTGCTAAATCAGCGCTAGTGCTCAGATACTTACCTTGGCTGTACTTCGCCCAGTCACCGCGCCCGGGCTGCACGGTTGCCACCAAACAGGGAGCGCCTCACTTGAATGGGCTGGTATATAGCGCAGTGACCTGCAGCACCTGTGCAGTGTGGGGAAGATGGCGGTGCCAGCGCAGTGATAATTATTATTTTGAGCATTAGTGCTGATTTAGCGCCTGGTATGGGAGGCAAAGTGGCTTAAGAACTGACTGGACTGGCCTCCAATCCCAGCATGCCTCACTCATACAGAGAGAGCTCAGTCACATGAAGGGTTAATGCCTCCAATCCCAGCATGCCTCACCCATACAGAGAGAGCTCAGTCACATGAAGGGTTAATGCCTCCAATCCCAGCATGCCTCACTCATACAGAGAGAGAGCTCAGTCACATGAAGGGTTACTGCCTCCAATCCCAGCATGCCTCACTCATACAGAGAGAGCTCAGTCACATGAAGGGTTAATGCCTCCAATCCCAGCATGCCTCACTCATACAGAGAGAGCTCAGTCACATGAAGGGTTAATGCCTCCAATCCCAGCATGCCTCACTCATACAGAGAGAGAGCTCAGTCACATGAAGGGTTAATGTCTCCAATCCCAGCATGCCTCACTCATACAGAGAGAGAGCTCAGTCACATGAAGGGTTAATGTCTCCAATCCCAGCATGCCTCACTCATACAGAGAGAGAGAGATAGCTCAGTCACATGAAGGGTTAATGCCTCCAATCCCAGCATGCCTCACTCATACAGAGAGAGAGCTCAGTCACATGAAGGGTTAATGCCTCCAATCCCAGCATGCCTCACTCATACAGAGAGCTCAGTCACATGAAGGGTTAATGTCTCCAATCCCAGCATGCCTCACTCATACAGAGAGAGAGAGCTCAGTCACATGAAGGGTTAATGTCTCCAATCCCAGCATGCCTCACTCATACAGAGAGAGAGAGAGAGCTCAGTCACATGAAGGGTTAATGCCTCCAATCCCAGCATGCATCACTCATACAGAGAGAGAGCTCAGTCACATGAAGGGTTAATGCCTCCAATCCCAGCATGCCTTACTCATACAGAGAGAGCTCAGTCACATGAAGGGTTAATGCCTCCAATCCCAGCATGCCTCACTCATACAGAGAGAGAGCTCAGTCACATGAAGGGTTACTGCCTCCAATCCCAGCATGCCTCACTCATACAGAGAGAGCTCAGTCACATGAAGGGTTAATGCCTCCAATCCCAGCATGCCTCACCCATACAGAGAGAGCTCAGTCACATGAAGGGTTAATGTCTCCAATCCCAGCATGCCTCACTCATACAGAGAGAGAGCTCAGTCACATGAAGGGTTAATGTCTCCAATCCCAGCATGCCTCACTCATACAGAGAGAGAGCTCAGTCACATGAAGGGTTAATGTCTCCAATCCCAGCATCAATCTCACGGGTCTCTCTATCAGCACAACTGTGCGCAGAACCCCACATAGTAGGGTGAACGAAGAGAAGGCATATAAAATAGAAAGTCTATGCATAATTTTACTAAGCCCCCATGACCAGAGTCCGAATATTCTGGGACAGTAAAAACAAGGGCGGAGCCCCTGTGGTATAAGCGAGACCCAACAGAGCCACCCTAGTTGGCTCTCAGAGCGCCACCGGGATAGCAGAACCTGCCACTGAAAGGCATCTATTGGAGCGAATACCGCTGAGGAGCAGGGGGCGTAGGCCCCCGCCCAGATCGGGATCAGGAACCCTCCAGAGGGCTAGTCCTGCCAGAGGGCTCAGGGCGTTGCCTGTCCACCCCGTGGTGGAAATCCACACCGAACAGTTGGAAGCACACTTCAGGTTTGCATTTGAAACTCACGTAGGGAGGTGGAGGGGTGGCCCTGCCCCGGGGAGGCAGGAGCGGCCTTCTGCGCAGGGGTGCCTTACCCTTTTTCCCAAAAAGGTCCAAACGGGCCCCAAATAGTCGCCGTCCTCTGAAGGGAAGGCCAGTGAGAGCCTTTTTCGTAGCATCGTCAGCACCCCACTGTCGCAGCCAGACCAGGCGGCGAATAGCTACCACAAGGGCAGAGGTTCTAGCACACATCTTAATGGTGTCATCCAGCACTGAGAGGATGAACTTCACAAACACATCACAGTCTGATAGCGCATTAAACACACCCCAGGGGAGGTCCTCAGTCCGGTGGTCAAGTACTTTTCTAACAAGAGTCCTGGCGGCCACCGCAGTGATGGCCGCGGCACAGACCGGGCGCAGAGCCGTCCCTGCACACGAAAAGGCGTGGGAAGCCAGTCTGTCAATGCGCCGGTCCTCAGCAGGCGCATGAAGGGGGGGTTAGTAACCCCTATAATCGGTGCATCCACCACAAGAGGTGCTGACCAAAAATTAACCACATCAGGAGGGAAAGGGTACTTCCAATCCCAGACCCCTGGGACCCCTTTAAGTTTACAAGGTGATTCCTATTCTTGGGATATAAGATTCTGGAAATGATCCTGTTCCAGGAATTCCAAGTGCGGCGGCGCTGTGTGGAAACTCTCCTTCTTAGACTTGGGAGCCACTCCAGGAGGGGAGATTGACAAAACCTCAAAGATCTTAATAAAAATTTCATCTGTGTCACACAGGCCCCAAGAACCGGGCCCAGAATCATCACAGCTCCCGGGCATCTCATCCGAGGAGCCTGAATCTGAGAATAGCTCACCTTCCTCAGAAGGATCAAGGTCCTGCATATCAGCAGAGTCATCGGTATCGTTAGGAACCGGAGAGCCAGGAGGCGTCAGGGACCGCTTCTTTCCAGGGCCCATACACTCCGCCAATCCAGACAGCACCTGCTCCGCCGTAGGCAGCCTGCGCGGCACGGCTTGCAGGTCATCCCCGCTCGAGTGAGACTCATCAGGAGTGAGATTTAGGTCCGGGGAGACGGATGTATTGAAGGGAGGTGCAGCCACTGGCAAACCTGATTGCAGGGTCAGTGCCTGTTCAGCACACGGTCCGCAGACCCGTGCTCTGTCAGCATCAGCATGGGTCTGACCACACACTGTACATAGCCGGTCATGTCCCAGAGGGACCCCGGGTACATAATTCTGAGATGCCTCCATATGGTGATTATCTGAGCAGTATGCTCGCAGGGATTTACGCAATAGGCAACCCTGGATGCCCCAAGACCCGCTAGGAAGTGGGAGAATTTGTTATGTGGACCCGCTGTAATATATGTGAGGCCGGGAGAGGCCACCGAAGTCCTGGCGTCTGAAAGACATAATGGGACAAGAGGGGTGGTGTCAGTGCCATGCGCAGCCGAATAAACACATAGAACAATGCCGCCCCGCAGGGCACTTACATGACCAAGGGAGGAGGCGGACCGTACCACGCGCGCGCGCGAAGATTGTCAAAATGGCGCCAAGCGAACCTCGAGGAGCGGGCCAGACCAGGCTGTGACGTTCAGACTCGCCTCCCCCAAAGAGCGCGAAGCTCTAACCAACAGAAATAAGGAGAACAGTAATGGATAGAAAGCGCATGCATAAAGATGCTGTCACTCTGGAAATGATGCTGCCGTCTGGGCAGTTGTAAATGAAAGAACAAACGGCTCGCATATAGCAGGAGCTCGACACTGACACCCAATTTTAATTAAAACCACCACCTTAACGTGAAATATTGCACTAGGACTGCCACACATACCCCCCCCCCTTTCTTTTCCCCCGAGTTACGGGAGGAAGCGAGGGAGAAGCGGACCAGCGTCCAGAGGACTAAGTCTGTGAGGGGCACGGGCAACAATGCGGGAGGGGCATCCACTAGAGGCTCACCATCGGCCTAACCGCCTACCCTATGGTGGGGGATTGCGGTGGAGCATGGCTCCGTTAAGCACACAAGGTGCTGCCTACCTTCACCCGACCAACGCAGCCCAGGCTGGGAGGCATATTCTTCCAAAGAGGACGGGTGGAAATAGTCCCGCAGTGCCTCGAGCTGTAAAGCCCTGCTCGCCTGCGAGAGCGTGATACTTCATGTCTTCGCAGTTCAGCACTGCAGAGAAATCTGGGGATTTGTGGGAGGTCCCTGGGTATATGATGGGCCGGGAGGAGCCTGTTTTTGCATGTCTGCAGTGAACAGCGCCCTCTGGCAGAGTATTACCCATGTGTTATTATTATAGATGGAGCAGGACGTGCTGTATGCTTAGAATACAGGCCCCTTAACCTCCCATATTGGGCTCAGTCATGGGGAGGGGGCGCTGCCTGCTGCTAAGAGGCACAGCATGCCACATACCAGTATGGGACAGCAGCAGCACCATAGGATGGGTGAGGTAGGGGCAGATTTTTTACTTTTCGCTTTAAGCGCTATTTTGCATAGGAACTTCCCTGTCCTTGCCTTCTGTTATTTGTACTGGTGCCAAGACCTTCCATTGTCTGTATTGGAGCCCTGGCCATCTACTAGCCCCTGTAAGGGCAGACTAGATGGACCGTATGGTCTCCTTCTGCCATCAACCTTCTATGTTTCTATGTTCCTGTCTAGCTCCTATTCACTGATACCTGTTTGTTTTTTGTTTTGCTGTGTACCAGCTGCCATCTGTTTTCCCTTTCCCAAGTCTGTGACCACCATTGGACTGTCAAACATCCAGTGTCCTCTCCACCACCGAGCTCTGCTAAAGACCTGAGTTGGTTATGGGTTCTCTGTAGAGTTCCTGATCTCCCACGCCCCGGGTGGTCGGGGCTTGTCTCTCTGGTGGCTTAGACGAGTTGTTTGTCCTATGTGTATATGTTTCCAATCTGTGTCCCTGCTCAGCTGTTCCTAGCCTGTGACTCCACTCCTGTTTTCAGGCCAAGTCTCTGCCCACCTGTTCTCCGCCTGTGACCCCAACCGCATTGTTCCTGTTCTGTGGTTTCAGCAGACAGCTAGTTGTTGCCCTGGGTATGGCATTTAGGAGAGAATTGGCCTCCCAATTTATGCTCTCGCACTAGTGCTCCTTTAAAGGGCTGGTCCAGCCAGACTGCCCATTCTTAAGCAACCCCCACCCTGCCGTCTCCCTTACCAAGTGCTAAATCAGCGCTAGTGCTCAGATACTTACCTTGGCTGTACTTCGCCCAGTCACCGCGCCCGGGCTGCACGGTTGCCACCAAACAGGGAGCGCCTCACTTGAATGGGCAGGTATATAGCGCAGTGACCTGCGGCACCCGTGCAGTGTGGGGAAGATGGCGGTGCCAGCGCAGTGATAATTATTATTTTGAGCATTAGTGCTGATTTAGCGCCTGGTATGGGAGGCAAAGTGGCTTAAGAACTTACTGGACTGGCCTCCAATCCCAGCATGCCTCACTCATACAGAGAGAGAGCTCAGTCACATGAAGGGTTAATGCCTCCAATCCCAGCATGCCTCACTCATACAGAGAGAGAGCTCAGTCACATGAAGGGTTAATGCCTCCAGTCCCAGCATGCCTCACTCATACAGAGAGAGCTCAGTCACATGAAGGGTTAATGCCTCCAATCCCAGCATGCATCACTCATACAGAGTGAGAGCTCAGTCACATGAAGGGTTAATGCCTCCAATCCCAGCATGCCTCACTCATACAGAGAGAGCTCAGTCACATGAAGGGTTAATGCCTCCAATCCCAGCATGCCTCACTCATACAGAGAGAGAGCTCAGTCACATGAAGGGTTAATGCCTCCAATCCCAGCATGCCTCACTCATACAGAGAGGGCTCAGTCACATGAAGGGTTACTGCCTCCAATCCCAGCATGCCTCACTCATACAGAGAGAGCTCAGTCACATGAAGGGTTAATGCCTCCAATCCCAGCATGCCTCACTCATACAGAGAGAGAGCTCAGTCACATGAAGGGTTAATGCCTCCAATCCCAGCATGCCTCACTCATACAGAGAGGGCTCAGTCACATGAAGGGTTACTGCCTCCAATCCCAGCATGCCTCACTCATACAGAGAGAGAGCTCAGTCACATGAAGGGTTAATGCCTCCAATCCCAGCATGCCTCACTCATACAGAGAGAGCTCAGTCATATGAAGGGTTACTGCCTCCAATCCCAGCATGCCTCACTCATACAGAGAGAGAGAGCTCAGTCACATGACGGGTTAATGCTTCCAATCCCAGCATGCCTCACTCATATAGAGAGAGAGCTCAGTCATATGACGGGTTACTGCCTCCAATCCCAGCATGCCTCACTCATACAGAGAGAGGGCTCAGTCACATGAAGGGTTAATGCCTCCAATCCCAGCATGCCTCACTCATACAGAGAGAGGGCTCAGTCACATGAAGGGTTAATGCCTCCAATCCCAGCATGCCTCACTCATACAGAGAGAGGGCTCAGTCACATGAAGGGTTAATGCCTCCAATCCCAGCATGCCTCACTCATACAGAGAGAGAGAGCTCAGTCACATGAAGGGTTAATGCTTCCAATCCCAGCATGCCTCACTCATACAGAGAGAGAGCTCAGTCACATGAAGGGTTAATGCCTCCAATCCCAGCATGTCTCACTCATACAGAGAGAGCTCAGTCACATGAAGGGTTAATGCCTCCAATCCCATCATGCCTCACTCATACAGAGAGAGCTCAGTCACATGAAGGGTTAATGCCTCCAATCCCAGCATGCCTCACTCATACAGAGAGAGCTCAGTCATATGAAGGGTTACTGCCTCCAATCCCAGCATGCCTCACTCATACAGAGAGAGAGAGCTCAGTCACATGACGGGTTAATGCTTCCAATCCCAGCATGCCTCACTCATATAGAGAGAGAGCTCAGTCATATGACGGGTTACTGCCTCCAATCCCAGCATGCCTCACTCATACAGAGAGAGGGCTCAGTCACATGAAGGGTTAATGCCTCCAATCCCAGCATGCCTCACTCATACAGAGAGAGAGCTCAGTCACATGAAGGTTTAATGCCTCCAATCCCAGCATGCCTCACTCATACAGAGAGCTCAGTCACATGAAGGGTTACTGCCTCCAATCCCAGCATGCCTCACTCATACAGAGAGAGCTCAGTCACATGAAGGGTTACTGCCTCCAATCCCAGCATGCCTCACTCATACAGAGAGAGAGCTCAGTCACATGAAGGGTTACTGCCTCCAATCCCAGCATGCCTCACTCATACAGAGAGAGGGTTCAGTCACATGAAGGGTTAATGCCCTAACAAAATCTCTGGTCAGTAATTCTTCGATCACTATGGTAATGGTTGCGGTTAAAAACCAGTTAAAAACAGCTGCCACAATTAGCATATCGCTCTCTTCCACCAGATCGGGCGGTCGCGGCGGCCATTTTCTTGTAGCCCACAACGCGAACTTTGGTATCGGTAGCCATGTTTCTGTAGACCAGCTCATGGTACATGGCATATATTGCAGGTGGTGTCTTCAGTAGCGGAGGCGGCCATGTTGCCGTGGTGCAGCAGAAGAATGGATTTCTGTGCTGTGTGATTTTGTTTCCTTTGTAGGCGTGCGGGTAACTATGGCTTTTGTATTATTCTGTTATTATGAGTGTTACCCTATTATGGGGTAAAGTAAGATAAATGGAGGCGGGAGATACAGACCTGAGGTGAGGGGATTAGTGTAAATGGCTGTAGGCTTGTGGGGTTATGGGGGTGAACAATGAGGAGACCCCTTTTCCTTATCCCCATTCTTTTTCGTACAGCACACATGTTGGCCCGCTTTAAAGCAGACCAAAACCCAGCTTTTACACTCACCAGGTTTTTGGTTCAACCGTACTTTCAGCATGATTTAATGAAAAGCCCAAACCCTTAAAAAACTATTCCCCAGCATCTAAAATTAATATATCTTACGTTATTATTCTTTCCCCCGCTGGGCTGCAACTCTGTTCAGGACTCTAGGATACGGGCTCCGCCATCTTGCCTCAGAAACATCACACTTACTGGGGAGAGGATAGTGGGATAAAGTACAGGGGGCGGGATTATAGCTGTGTTTTGCTCAGACGGAGCAGAGCTGGGGTCAGGAAAAGGTCAGCATTCCCAGAATGCAGAGCAGCACAGTCAGAAGACAATTCTTGTTTGCAGGCTGCCTGATGCTCCATGAGCCGCCATCTTGGATGTTTAAAGGCTCATAACATGCAGTAGATACAGGTAGGATGATTTTTAATGTGAGCAATCTGTATGTACAGGGTGTGGGAAACATATAAGATAGACTCTTATTCAGAGTGAAGGTCCGGATTAATGTGAGCAATCTGTATGTACAGGGGGGAAACATATAAGATAGGCTCTTATTCAGAGTGAAGGTCTGGATTAATGTGGGCAATCTGTATGTACAGGGTGTGGGAAACATATAAGATAGGCTCTTATTCAGGGTGAGGGTCTGGATTAATGTGGGCAATCTGTATGTATGGGGTGTGGGAAACATATAAGATAGGCTCTTATTCAGGGTGAGGGTCCGGATTAATGTGGGCAATCTGTATGTACAGGGTGTGGGAAACATATAAAAAAGGCTCTTATTCAGGGTGAAGGTCCGGATTAATGTGGGCAATCTGTATGTACAGGGTGGGGGAAACATATAAAATAGGCTCTTATTCAGAGTGAAGATCCGGATTAATGAGGGCAATCTGTATGTACAGGGTGTGGGAAACATATAAGATAGGCTCTTATTCAGGGTGAAGGTCCGGATTAATGTGAGCAATGTGTATGTACAGGGGGGAACACACAAGATAGGCTCTTATTCAGGGTGAGGGTCCGGATTAATGTGGGCAATCTGTATGTACAGGGTGTGGGAAACATATAAAAAAGGCTCTTATTCAGGGTGAAGGTCCGGATTAATGTGGGCAATCTGTATGTACACGGTGGGGGAAACATATAAAATAGGCTCTTATTCAGAGTGAAGGTCCGGATTAATGTGGGCAATCTGTATGTACAGGGTGTGGGAAACATATAAGATAGGCTCTTATTCAGGGTGAAGGTCCGGATTAATGTGAGCAATCTGTATGTAGAGGGTGTGGGAAACATATAATATAGGCTCTTATTCAGGGTGAAGGTCCGGATTAATGTGAGCAATCTGTATGTACAGGGTGTGGGGAACATATAAAATAGGCTCTTATTCAGGGTGAAGGTCCGGATTAATGTGAGCAATCTGTATGTACAGTGTGTGGGAAACATATAAGATAGGCTCTTATTCAGAATGAAGGTCCGCTTAAGGCCACCTAGATTGCCTGGTAAAGCACTTTGACATTCAATCCCTATCGGCATCCCCAGCCTCCCTCCATCAGTTCTGCACACTTGCTGGTTGCGGAGGGAGAGGAGGAGAGTATTATTTCTATTTCTCTTGGCATGGACAATCCCTATCTATTACCTTTAAATATAGGAGGTCCCACCAGATGGACAGTCACCTCCTGTACTTTATTCCACTCTCCTCTCCTAAGTAAGTGTGTTGCTTCTGAGTCAAGATGGCGGCCCCCGTATCCTAAAGTCCTGAACAGAGTTGCAGCCCAGTGGGGGAAAGAATAATAAGTAAGTGACTAAAAACGTAAAATATATTAATTTTAGATGCTGGGGAATCGTTTTACAAGGGTTTGGGCTTTTCAATAAATCATGGTGAAGGTCCGGTTTAATACAGTGGGACTTGCCAAGTCGGGATGCCCCGGGTGTCATGCTGTATCTTGGCCCTTTTAAACTCCAGATCTAGCTCATGTGGGTTTTGGTCCGCTGTAAAGCAGAACAATACGCAGGAATTTGACTTTCCTAGGTTTTGTCCTGGCCCTGGGGCCTGAATTGGGATGCCCCGCTGTGTGAAACCCCCCAGCTCACCCATTAAAGCTCACCTCTCCTCGGTTCAATGGGGAGTACCTGTTGGCGCATTTCCAGCGGCCTGTGCGATTTTCAGCCTATCTGAATGGTTGGGGCCGTATCGCACGCGCGCGCGTGCACGCTGCAGGGATACAGGAGATATAGCTAGCACGATCATGGTATCAACTTTGTCAGGACTGAACTTCACTTTGTATCGAGAAAGGCCGTGTGCCAAACCAAGAGACATGGCAGCCATTCCGCGGGATGCAAGTCCGGTGAGGAGACCAGGGCCAGCTCCAGGTTAATTTGGGCCCTCGGGCAGCATGGTCTCAGTGGGCCCCTTTGCAGTGCAGAGTTGCGGGTCAGAGGTCTATAAATCCCATGGCCAAAACTATGGATGAATGGGGCTGAGCTGGGGGGACATGGATAGATGGTGCAGGGGCCCGATGCAATGTTAGTGGAAAAAAAAGTTTTTTTTGTTTCAATATTTTTATTAAAGCTTTAAGTTTTCAACAGTACAGATATTTAAAGCTTATGCATTATAATGGCATCCCACGCAGGGGAGGTAAAAGGAAAAGCTAACATTCTACATTTCATAAGGTTACACACAGATCATACTGATGTTTTAACAATGCACAATGCATACAGAGCGAGGGTGTAAATGACAAAGTAAAGGACCTGATAGCATTTAATATTTTAATATTGCGTCCAGCCGATCAACGGTTAAAATGTAACTTTTAATTGTTCCTTATTAAAAAAATGACACCAAAATAGCGGCATCTATAGTGTAAAGATCACAGGCAGCACCCCAGGGAAGAGGGCTAGCTGGCACGTGTGACGCGTTTCGAGCCCAAAAGGCTCTTGGTCATACACAAAATAGGGCACTCAGAGTGTCCACATATATAACATACTAAAGGGCTTACCTTGTCAGGTGAAAACAATAATGCGGGGCAGCACGCCGTCCGAAAACCGGAAATGTTCACCATGACGTCACTGGTCACCAGGAGAAGAAAACTACAATACATGACACGCCGGAAAGTTGCCTTTATATTATATTAGAAGGCTCCTAGGTCGTTATTTGTTACAGCTCTTCTATCGGGTCCTGCCTGAATGATTAACTTCTTGTGCGGGGCATAGAGAAGAGAGCAGCCGTGACCAGGAAGTCATTACCCGAGCTGGGGTGCTGCCTGTGATCTTTACACTATAGATGCCGCTATTTTGGTGTGATTTTTTTAATAAGGAACAATTAAAAGATACATTTTAACCGTTGATCGGCTGGACGCAACATTGAATGCTATCTGGTTTGATGGAGAGCTGCCTGGGAGCTTCACATCCGTGCTGATTTGGATGGTCGGTGAGCTGGCTTTCTTTTGATCTTTTTGATCTTCGCATGACCTACTTGACCTGAGACATGATTATGTCCAGTCTGGGGCCATGCAGGTCGCAGGATCCCCCCCCCCCCCCACGGTCTGCACCGCCGCAAGTGAGCCCGCAGGATTTGCAGACTTGGTCAAGCGCGCTGACGGGAAAGGGTTAATGAAAACCTTTTAGGATCGTGCATGGCCCCAGAGGTCTTGGTCAAGCAGACTTGGTCAAGCGCGCTGATGGGAAAGGGTTAATGAAAACCTTTTAGGATCGTGCATGGCCCCAGAGGTCCAGTCTGGGGCCATGCAGGTCGCGAGGTCCCGGCCCCCCACAGTCTGCACCGCCGCAAGTGAGCCCGCAGGATTTGCAGACTTGGTCAAGCGCGCTGACGGGAAAGGGTTAATGAAAACCTTTTAAGATCGTGCATGGCCCCAGAGGTCTTGGTCAAGCAGACTTGGTCAAGCGCGCTGACAGGAAAGGGTTAATGAAAACCTTTTAGGATCGTGATCTAAAGGGAGGAGAAACAAAGAACTGGGGGGGGGGGGGGAAGAAGGGGGAGAGGTCCGGGGGGGGAGAAGAATCAAGGAGCTCCCGCACTCAACCAGCCAATGTGCATGGTCGCTACAGCCTCCATGGGTTCACCAGGCCAAGCAAATCTTATCCAGGGCTCCCATATCGAGAGGAATTTATCATGGGCGTCGGTCAGAATACTAGATAATCTTTGGTTGATGAGGAACCCGTTCATTCTGGCCGACACCTCTGAGATTGGGGTAAATTATTTTTTCCAGGCTTTAGCTATGGCCTGTTTATCCGCCTGTGCTGTTTGCTGGTGAGCTCCTGGGGCTTGCAGTGCAGGAGGGCAACCCAGGGGTCTTTTTTTTCATATTGGTTTGGAAAATCCCATTAGCCAGCCTATATACCTGGTTCCAGAAGCGGGCCAACATGGGACAAGTCCACCACGTATGCAGGAAATCCCCTTCCGCACTGCAGCCCCTAAAGCACGTTATAAATTGTCCCGAGAACATCCTGCTCAGGCGACCCGACACCAGGTACCAGGCAAAAACGTTTTTTAACCACATTGTGCCAGCTGGGGGTGGGGGCCCTCGGAAGATGACCGGCCTTGCCGGGTGCTGACGCCGGCCCTGGAGGAGACCATTGATTTGGTTACAGATGCCTCTCATTAGCTCCGTGACCATCGAACTATGAACACAGCTAAGGTTCACTTTATCCTTGATTATACCTCCAAGTTTGGCATCTGCAATTGCCAACTGCTCATGTGCCTCCTTGGCGGCTATCTTTTTAAGGACTTTCTTGAGGTTTTTGCAGAGTTTTCCCTCCACCAGGGCAGTGGCGGCAGCTAACGGCTCTTGTCGTGTCTTGAAACTTTTCAAAATGTTTTAACTTGACTTACCTTGTTGGCCTTCTCTGATGTTTCAAATTCTTTCCATATACTGTCTACTTCCTGTAACTTGCATGCATCCAGTACCTTAAATATGGCGTATCCCGCCGCCGTCTCAAACAGGACCAACATGGCTCAACCCCGAGCACCGATCCGGCGTGCCGCACTACACCCGAGATGCCGGACATGTGCAAACCCTGTAGCTGCGGGGATACAGGAGATGCAGCGTACGTGCACGCTCCTGCCCTGGTCATTCAGATAGGCTGAGATGGGAACGCACACGTCACTGGAGATACGCCAACAAGCACTCGCCATTGAACCGAGGAGAGGTGTAAACAATCAGAACTGTTTGCCGAAAGGCAAATGACTGTGATTGGACGAGAGGCCACCCATGCGCCGTTGGAGCGCGGAAAGTGAGTTATTACTGGTGCCCTATAGGGTTTCACACTGCATTCCGATACAGGATGCCATGGGGGGAAGCCAGCGGGCTGCCCTGGAATCTTTTAGATTCCAGGGTTGATCCCAGCGGGTTTTGGTCCACCTTAAAGTGGACCAACACCCAGGATTTTGACTATCCTGGGTTTTGGTCCACTTCGGCGGGGCACCCCGATCGGGGGTGCCCCGCTGTGTGAAACCCCCCAGAAAGCCCCAAAATCTTACCTGTCCCCGCTCCCACGTGACTGGACAGTCCAATCCCCGCCAACGTCCAGGCGGGGATCAGGAACGTCCAAGCGGCTGCCGCCGCCACCGCCTCCCTCGCGTCACTTTCGGCGCGCGCGCGCCCCCGCCGGCCATTCGCAGACGGCCGGCGCGGGCGCGCGCACGCCTACAGGGGCGCGAGGGAGGCGGCGGCGGCGGCAGCCGCTTGGACGTTCCTGATCCCCGCCTGGACGTTGGCGGGGATTGGACCGTCCAGTCACGTGGGAGCGGGGACAGGTAAGATTTTGGGTAAGCGATCAGATGTCCCGCGGGGTGGGAGGTGATCGGCCCGGGAATCTTATAGATTTCCGGGCCGATCACCTCTCGGTGTTGGTCCACTTTAAAGAGGAACATTGTGGGAGTTTTAACCTCCTCCAAACCACACTGATCTACTGCCGCTCCCCCTTCCAGTTTTACCTTTGGCCACTATTTACTCACCTCACTTGGGTATCCAACTTCTGGGTCCCTCGGATTCCGGGCAACCTTCCGATGGGCCGCGCCATCTTGCATCCCATCAGGCACTGCGCACAGCAACGATCTCCCACCTACGCAGTGTCCATAAATGGGATGCACTGGAGCCGCCGAAATCCCACGAGACTTTGCTGAGCTGCTAGATATTGGGACATTGATGAGCCTGGCTAAGGCCGTGCTTGTCACTTAGCAACGGCTAAGCAGGCAGAGGGGTGAGGATCGGGCCTTGAAACAGTCAGATGTCACCTCAGCAGGCAGCAGAGACATCCAAAAGGTAAGTAGGGGCCGATGGGGGGGATCATCCCCTTTTTATTTTAGGTCCGATGTTCCTCATATTATAGAAATGTGTAGCGGAATTCCTCGCTTTCTGTATTTTTCCAAGGCTCCGGAAGATTCTATTTTCCTGTGTTTCTTTCAGCATGTGCTACAAAGCCGCCATCACTCCATGTACGGACCTGGACACACAGAACAATGGAGGGTCAGCAGCTCCTCCCATCACAGGGTGAGATCTCTTGTTATTTCTGTGACTGTTCTCAATCATCCAGGTCATGGTCTTTCTTTGGGAATAAATCAAGGCAACTGGACTCGTTCACTAGTCATCCGACTCAATTCAGAGCGGCTCCTACAGGGATCTAGCAGCAATAGGTAGTGGTCCCAATCCACACCCTCTCTCTACTGTATGGAAGTGAGGTGTTGACTGCAATAGAATAGGTTGGAGTTATGAGGTGTTATTAAAGCGGACCAACACCTCTGCAGCAAGGGTTGATGCTGGGGCCCTTGCTAAAATGACAGGACACATAACCCTCCAGATGCCCATAAACCTTACGTTATCCTCACTCTCCCGCCCAGAATCCAGCCCCGCAATTGGCCACCACCAGTTACTTAGGCTATGACCATGTAATGTTAAAGAGGAACATGGAGTATAAAAGACTCCAGGGCCACTCGAGTTCAACTCCTTGGGGCATCCTGTATCTGGATGCCCCGCTGTGTAAACCCCCCCCAAAGCACCATTTTACTCAGCTTGTCCCAGAGTTCTTGCAGCTAGCGCATCCCGGCTCACCTCTAGTCATGCGTGCACCCGTGCCCGACCTTTCTGAGTGGGCGGCGCGTGCAGGCAACGGCTAGGAGGTGAGCGGGGGATGCGGCCGGTACCACTCAGCTGCTTAGCCATCAATGGATTTGAAAGCGAGTGTGCTGATTGGTTGAAGGGGCCTCTCAGCCAATCGGCACGCTCCTTCTCGCCCAAGTTTGCATCATGGGAGCGACAGGAAAGTCAGTGACCTAGGGGCATACATACAGCGGGGAATTCCAATTCTGGATGCCTCCACTGAGAGGAACAACACCTCGAAAAGTGAATAGCGGGTGTGTTCCTCTTTAAGGTAAGGTTTACAGGCATCTGGGGGAATTATATGCTCCAGTATTCTGGATCCCCCCCCCCCAGCCTGTCATTTTAGCGGTGACCAACCGGGGGTGTTGGTCCGTTTTAAAGCGGACCTCCAGTCAAGAAAGTAAAGATGAGTAATTAGGTTGTCTGATGTCCTCCTTTGATGATCAATGGTATACAGTGCTTGAAAGGACTTCATGCAGATATTGTGGCGAAGCTGTACTCCTAGAATTACATGGGGGATGGGGGAGAGCCTTGGCCAGCACACAGACACAATGCAGTTGAGCTGGGAGCTTCCTTATGATCAGCCCAACCAGCCAGAGAGAGATATTATCTGTTTCCACATGTTAGAAGGAGATGGCTGCATTGAAGATCATCATGGCTGCAGTGTGTCTGTGTGATATTGTTTCCCCACACAGGGCTGGAGCTTGTGATTTTAAAAAAGAGAATAAGAAGGCGAACAACCAGGTTTTGAATTGCAAAAAAGGAGTATAGGAGTTTATTTATGAGCCAAAAAGTAAAGTGCTGTACATATATACAATGTGATAATGCAAAAAACAGACTTAGCAATACAAAGGTGGGGGCCGTAGCCCTATACACTGACCGCTAGGTGGCGCAGCTGCATAAAGTTATCAGCAGTATGTGTTCTTATAAACACAGATACATATAATGCAGGCAAAGGAGCAGAACCACATGTTATCAGCACATGAGACAAAAGACTAACAAGCAAAGGAGGAGTGTAATGGGAGTTAGAAAGCTCCCCAATACCCCCAAGCTCCTAACATGAGCAAAACAAAGTATTAACAAGGCAATAATAAAGTGCAATATAGAACAAAGAGTCTTACAGGCAGCGCAGGTGGACGGGGTATTCTCTGTCCACCACCTAGCGGTCAGTGTATAGGGCTACGGCCCCCACCTTTGTATTGCTAAGTCTGTTTTTTATATATTTTATATTGTATATATGTACAGCACTTTACTTTTTGGCTCATAAATAAACTCCTATACTCCTTTTTTGCAATTCAAACCCTGGTTGTTCGCCTTCTTATTCTCTTTTTTAGTATTGTTCCCCTGTATGGTAGTACACAGGTTCAAGAAGATTGAACACCTTTCACATCTTTTTTGCAGTTTTTTGCATTATCTCTTTTCCTATTATGCTTTTAGGTGTGCTTCAACGTATATAATTTTTTAATTGGAGCTTGTGATTTACCTTTAAGCAGCCCACACCAAACTGAGAGAGCTTTACCTCTCAAAAAGAAATCAGCATCTCTCTCTTGTTACACACACGCGCATGCACATACACACATACTCTGAATCACTAGCTGCTGGAGGGGATGAATGTAACTATGTATCAATCACTTTAACAGGTTCAGCTGATGCAGAATTGTTTACAATGTTGATACAATGTTTTAAACTGGACCTTCAGCAGGATTTAATGAAAGCCCAAACCCTTAAATTATTCACCAGCATCTAAAATTAATATATTTTAAGTTTTTAGTTACTTATTATTCTTTCCCCCAATGGGCTACAACTCTGTTCAGGATATGGACGCCGCCATCTTGGCTCCTGGAGAGGAGAGCAGGATAAAGTGTAGGGTGCGGGTTATAACTGTGTTTTGTGCAGACAGAGCAGAGCTGGGGGTCAGGGAAAGGTCAGCAATCCCACAATGCAGAGTGACACAAAAGACACTTCCTGTTTGCAGGCTGCCTGATGCTCCATGAGCCGCTATCTTGGGTGTTTAAAGGCTCATAGCATGAAGTAGATGCAGGTTGGATGATTTTTAATGTGATCAATCTGTATGTACGGGGGGAGGAACATACAAGATAGGCTCTTATTCAGGGTGAAGGTCCGGATTAATGTGGGCAATCTGTATGTACAGGGTGGGGGGGTGAACATATAAGATATGCTATTATTCAGGGAGAAGGTCCGCTTTAAGAGCTTTCTGAGCAGTGAAGAGTCATTATGGCTGATGGCTTTTTATTTCTGGCCAGAGATGGTGGTCAGATGATCGTGGCAAGATGGCTGCCCCCATGCAGTTCTATAGCATAGAATCTCCCTGCTATCCCACAACATGTGAATGGATTTGAGCCCTCTCTCATATATTACATCACTAATTGCTGGGTGCATGGCCACGGGGATGCAACAACCGGTAATCACAGCATTGCGGTACCTTCTGGAAAAGTTGAGTTTACCCGGGGGGTGTCACACAGCAGGCCATCCCGGTATAGGATGCCCCACTAGCGGGCAGCCATGGAGTGTTTTAGATTCTAGAGCCTTACAGAGTGTGTTTTCACCCGCTTTAATAACTTATAGCTCCCATCATGCTCCTGCAATAAAACCTCACCTCCATGCTGTTGAAGGAAGAGAGAGAATGCGGATCGGAGCTACTACTAAAAACGCCAGTCTAGTGAATATCGAAACCTCTTTCACTATTCAAGATAATAAAACGGCAAGTCCAGTCGCCATGATTTATTCCTGCAAGGTCCTATAGCTTTGTAATGACTCTATAATGTAATCACTATCCCCTCCATACACACTTTGGATCCTCCTATATCTCTGCTCAGAGGACGTCACTCTTATCGATATTTACAGATGCTGCAGACGCTCTGCTAAACATTGTGAAAATTGAGGGTGAAGAAGTTTGTGCGACAGTTAAGGAGGAGGAAATTCCTTTCCAGATCGGCACTGGTGAGTAATAATGTTTAGTGACTGTACAGACACACACACACCCTAATTTATTATACTTTGGTTCACTTTTATCTCTATTAAAGAGTGTAGGGGTGACATTGGGTGGGAAAATGTATCCAAAGCATCCTGACCCTTTGAAGGATTTGTCTAATTGCTGTTGTCTGTGACATGTCTGGATACTTGCCACACATACTTCTATAGTAATTTAGAGAGGAACAAAGCACAGGATTTTCACTTTCTCATGTGTTGTCCCTCTCTGGGGGGGGAGGCATCTCAATTTGGCTGTGTGTAACTCCCCATGTTGCCCGAGTCACTCACCTTACTGTCATTCCCATGGCGCAGGCTTGGTCAAAACTGAGCGTGCCGATTGACCCGCTCAGCCAATCGGCGAGCTCGATTTCACACGTCTCCCTTCGGCTCTGCCGCCTGAAAAGCTGAGCAGCTGAGCGGAGCCGAATCCCCCACTCAGCTTCTAGCTGTTGCATCTGCCATTCAGAAAGGCCTGGCATGGGTGAACCAGCGTTTGCATACAGCGGGGCACCCCGATTCAGGATGCCCCAAGGAGTGGAACTCGCGCAGCCTCCGAAGTTCCTCTTTTAAAGTGCTTGGCAAGTCAGAAGTAAAAAAAAGTGTAGCTTACCTTTCATTGACTGGCTCCAGCGCTGTTCTCCCTCTCCTGTCTACCTCCTTAGTGATAAAAATCACTTCCTTTCTCCTTTTCCCACTGATGTGGTCTACCAATCAAACTAAGAACGTAAACACTCCCCAGACGTCCTGAGTGGGTGCCTCTCTCTGCACACTCTGCCCTCCTCTCCGTGTGCTTACATCACATCGCAGTTGCCACACCCACTGTATCTCCTCATTTTTTCTCTGCATCTCCAATGCTCTAATACTTTTTTTTTTTTTGAAACTTTTTTATTGAGGACAAGCAAATTACAATCATATAGATCATAAACAACGAGCAGGATAGCAGGCAAACATTGATTATAGCATTTCCACTGGTCAAATGTACAGATTAACAAATGTTCCACCAACCCCTCCCCCCATCATCCCATAGAAACCAAACCAAAGAGTATCAACCAATCACCTCCTGGATGATAAAAAGGATTCCGATGCTAGTAAGGCAGGCATAATATGTGAGAGACCATGCCCATTAGCCTAATGCGTCTGGCGGGTCTCCCTCGACCACTCTTCTAAGGTACCATTCAGTGTCCCTGAAAGCACTGTGTAGTTTGGCTCGGATTTCCGGCGTCAACAGATTAATAAAGCTTTCCCAAGTGGCAAAAAAGGATTCGACTTTCGTTTCCTTATGGGCCGTCGCATCTACCCAATCAAATTTAAAGAATTGCTGTAGTTTTCCCAGAAAGACTTTAAACTGAGGCGGGTTGGGGTAAATCCAGGCCTGCAAAATAGTTTTGCGTGCTACAGCAGATATAATCAATAACAGCCTTCTAGTCCCCCGTGAGACTCTCACTCCCTCCAACATAAGCTCCCCGAAAATTGCCCACTCCGGTGAGGGGGATGCGAAGGTTACCAGGTTCTGAGACGTATATTGGGCTACCTGCCTCCAGAACTTCCTGATTACGGGGCATTCCCATAGATTATGAAAGAGATCCGCTGATTCTGCATTGCACTTCAAACAGTGCGGGGACTCGGATTAATACTTTTAATTATAACTTAGGATCTTTTTGAAAACGGATTGAAGTTTGGGACAGTGCAACGTGTAGCCCCAGACAATGGGACAACAATCGGCGCTCGCCTTTAATATAACTTTCAGTGTTTATGGTCGTAATTTTACATTGTTATCTAATATTTCAGAGATTATTTATCAGTGTTTATTGTCATCATTTTAAATTGCTATATAAGATTTTAAGTAGGTAAATAGGCACGGCACTCCAAAGCATAAGTTTAAATGCTTGTCCCGCCGCGTCATCGGTTACCGGGCCTTTTTGAGCCCGGCTGCCAGCTCCCTGTCCCCGCTGACAGACGGGGAAACCGCCGCCCGCCAGTGCAGCGAGCGGCGGCTGGCGGTGACAGGACTTCCGCAACTTGGAGCCCCGATGGATGCAGGTAAGTAATCACAGCCCCATCTTTATTAATTTCATTATTTCATGTAAATGTACATATTAACTATGGGGCATACTAGAATTAGCCCGCTGACGTCACAGTGACGTCAGGCGGGAATTTTGAACTCTGAACCTGTGTATATATAGATGGGGGATGCAGCACATCCCGGTTTACAGTCCTCCTTGATAAAGGGGGCACCCGACCCCCGAAACGTTGGATAGATGAGACTGTTTCTTCTTTTTGGCCATGATATGGACTATATCTTTTGTACCTTGTGTGTTATTGGAACTTTTTACTACTGTAACTGAATACAAGCATTTAAACTTATGCTTTGGAGTGCCGTGCCTATTTACCTACTTGGATACATAGCGGCGCCACCACGGCTCTGGCACCCACCAATAATGTGTCTGTAAGAGTGCACCAGCAACATTGGATTTTTTATATAAGATTTTAGGGATAAATCTTGCCACTAATATCTCAGTACGTTTTCATCTTTATTTGCAGACACTAAAGACACTCTGGTTAGACAAGTGAAAACTGAGAAGGAGGCAGAAGAAATATTTGTGAAAAAGAAAGAGGAGGAAGTTCCTCTACAGATTAGTGCAGGTGAGTAATTAGCCATTGTTGTGAACTGTGGAGACAGAGAAGTAAAATTACTATTGCTTTAAAACAGAACAAAACTCAGGATTTTGACTATCCCGGGTTTTTTGTCCTTGCCCCGGGGCACCTCGATCCAGGATGCCCCGCTGTGTGAAACCACCCGGGTCCCTTGGTCATAGATACAAAATAGAATATCTGACACCCTTTGCAATGAAAAAATAACGGCAATAGTAAATGATTCCTATGATAAGTTCAGGAAAGTGTGGGACCCATGGGTGGAATATATAGGCCTGCAGAACTCCCGGGTTGACCCGGTCTTCCCGGTGTAATTAATTCCCCCCCTCTGGACTATCCTGAAGAACACCAATACACCATCCCTAGTAATCTTACTCAAGCCACTTCCCCGCCTCCCCCCCCCTCCCCCCACCCGCTCCAAACCTATTTCTTCCAACTCTAATTTGTGTTATTCTTAAAATCTATGTCTATAATGTTTGATATCAGCAAAGACAGCACTTTTGGACCAAAGCAAAGATTAAGATCAAGGTTTACCTTAGAAGGTTTAATCAGCAACCAGTTCAACTAAATTTCAGTTAAATATTCTTTTATATCCTATTATCCGTCAAATCCAGGACACTAGCGCACGAAATCAGACAACGAGATCCATAATAGTCAGCAGAGAGACTATAAGCTTTATTTCAGTTGACAACAGTTTAAGACACATCTGTTAGACAATGTCATAGCATGTGATTTTTGATATGCTGTCTTTTGTACTTTTAATAAAACCTTTGTAAAAGAAACCACCCGGGTCACCCATTCTAACATTTCTCCGGTCTTACGACGCATGTGCAGCCTCTCGTCCAATTAGCACGCTCTGATATGCTCACTCCCATTCGTCTAAGACTCAGCTCCTGCCGAGTCTAGCACATCGACGGCCGTATCCCCACTACCCTCTAGAAGGGACCGAGCCATCACCAGCCATCCACAAATACCTGGTGCGGACGCACGTCCTGCTAGAGGTATAGCTGGTAGCACCCGCTACTCACGCATATGTTGTTGAATCGGGGGAGAAGGTGAGTTGACTGGCCAATCTGGGGGTTTCACACAGCGGGGCATCCCGAAAATGGATGCCCCTGGGGGTAGTAAATCAGGCGGTCCTGGAATCGTATAGATCCTTCGGCCATTTGTTTTGCAGAAACATACCCCCATACAGCCAGAAGCGTCCGCCCTAGTGCTGATGAGAGCCTAAAGCTTGAGACACGTGTCCACTAGTTGGATGTGTTTGGCTGTGTAAATTTAAAGCTAATCCTTGGCATTGCGTTTCTAAAGGCCTTGGATAGCACAGAGACATAAAGAGATGATTTGCATAGCTCTGCCTGCTGCAAGGATAGATGGGTAATGCTATCTGTCCTTGGATTGGGTACTGTGCAAATACTTTCCGTTTTAGGAAAGCTCCTCTTTTCCAGAAGAAAAAGGAAATTCAGAATCGCACACCATTTAGGAGCGAGTGAAAGATCCATAGTATGGAGTTGCCGGAGGAGGATGGTTGCCAATCATCCATTTAAACACATAGATAAAGGAGACAGCCGGGATCAGCTGTCTTCTTTAGCCATGGGTTTTGGTCTGCGTTTAAAAAAATTTGTTGTGTCAGGTGGAGAGATTTTTGAGCATTTTGAGATTGTTGGATGTCTCCTTTAATAAAAGTGATGATTGGTTTATTCATTTCAGCAGCCCTTGAATATTTCCAGATATAACGCAGAGTTCCTCCTAAACCTCGCACTTTCCTTTATTTGTTTCTTCAGATGGAAGATACCGTCCACATTATACAAAGGAACATGTTAATCTATTCCCAGGGAAAAGAAACAATGACATCACAGTAGAGTCTTCAGGAGTCCCGGTTAGCCTAAACCCCCATCCAGCACTGCACCCCGCAGACGTGTTATCTTGCCCGTCTACACATAGGGACGGTTTTCATGCCCATCCGTTTACCAATTATATAGCTCATAAACCAGAGAAACCACATTCATGTTTAAAGTGTGGGAAATGTTTCAAGATCAAATCGCGACTAATCATACACGAAAGAGTTCACACAGGAGAGAAGCCATACTCGTGTTCTGAATGTGGGAAATGTTTTTCAGGCCAAACGGCTCTCATCCACCATAGAAATATCCATACTGGGGAAAAACCATTCTCATGCCCCGACTGCGGGAAATGTTTTTCTAGGAAAGCACTGCTTGCCCAACACGAAAGAGTTCACACAGGGGAAAAGCTGTATACCTGCTCCGAATGCGGAAAGAGTTTCTCTCAAAAATCCTCCATTATGAAACATGAAAAGCTTCACACTGGAGAGAAGCCGTATTCCTGTTCTGAATGCGGGAAAATGTTTTCGCACAAACCCCAGCTTATCACGCACAAGAGAATTCATTCGGGGGAGAAGCCGTATTCCTGTTTCGAATGTGGAAAAGGTTTTGCTCAGAAGTCTTGTCTTAACAAACACGTCCGGGTTCATTCAGGGGAGAAGCCATATTCCTGTTCGGATTGTGGGAAATGTTTCTCTGTGAAATCGCAGCTGATCACGCATGAAAGAGTTCACTCTGGGGAGAAGCCGTATGCGTGTTCTGAATGCGGGAGATGTTTTTCCTTCCAGTCTGTTCTTATAAAACATAAAATGGTTCACGCAAAGGAGAGGCCAAATTCTTCTGAAGATCGGAGTGCTTCACTGTGACGCCGCCCTCCGAAAAGGATTTGTGTAGACATACATTTTATAAATGTGAAACGTACTGTAGAATACTGTATTTCTTCTTGCCATGAGGGTGACATAGTTACATAGTCAATTAGGTTGGTAAAAAAACATATCTGTCCATCAAATTCAATCAACAAAAGGAAAATAAAGATGAAGCGTCAGCTGATCCAGATGAGGGCAATAAAGAAGGTGAAAGCCAATTTGTGTTACAAAGGAAAAATATTTCCTTCCCAAACATGATAGTAAACACATTTTATCCCTGTCTTTTGGATTATAGGCGTTAGTAGTGTTGGGCGAACCTCTATAAGTTTCGGGTTCGGTACCCGAACTTGACTGGTGATCTCTTAGCAGGTTCATGGGCCTGACCTCCGTGCAGCTGAGATGCACCCGCTCGCGTTTCCTTCTGTAGAGCTCTGTTCAGAACAGGACCGTATGCCATGGATTTTTATGCATGCCATGTTGTACTGATTGGATGAGAGCCCGCACATGTATTTGACCGGCGAATCCTGAGGGTTTTACACAGCAGGGCATCAACCAAAATCCAGGATAGTGAAGATTTTGGTCCACTTGAAAAGATTTCCATTTTGGATTATAGGAGTTGGTAGTGTTGGACGAACTCCTATAAGTTTGGGTTCCTTATCGGAACTTGACCCGAACCTGGGCCCCATTGAAATCAATTGTGGCCTGAACTTTGGGACCCAAAAATGTCCCAAAATTACATATGAGGGGTGACCTCTGCACCTGCTGGTCACCCCTTATATGTCATTTAAAAAAAATAAATTGCGGCAGCAGACAGGTGGTGGTAGCAAGTGAGGGGTCCCCTTTAAGCTAACGCAGAGTGTGCAGCAGCAGAGAGCAGCTGTACATTTAGTTGAGCCAGGGATCAGGTTGGCGGTCTTTGCTCTGTCAAAATGGCCACAGCCAGGGCTTCAGAAATATGGCCGCCCCCATGAGTGAGGATATTGGCAGCTGGCCATAGAAGTGCTGCTAGCTGCTGCCGGTGTCCTCACTCATGGAAGCGGCCATCTTTTGGAAGCCCTGGCCATGGCTATTTTGACAGAGGAATGAACATTGGCAGCTGGTACTAGTAGTGCTGCTAGCTGCTACCAGTGTCCTTACTCAGGAAGGCGGCCATCTATTCGAAGCCCTGGCTATGGCCATTTTGACAGAGGAAAGAACGCCGACCCGATTACCGGCTCAGGTAAGTGCACAGCCGCTTCCTGCAGCTGCACATTCTGCATTAGGCTAAGTTGATCAACCAACTATTCTAAGTATACAGTACGTCCTGCTCCATATAATACTTACACTTGGGTTATCCTCCGCCAGATGGCGCTGTGCACTGCAGACATGCAAAAAACAGGCTCCTTCCGGCCCTTCATATACCCGGGGACCTCCCACAAATCCCCAGATTTCTCTGCAGTGCCGACTGCGAAGACATGAAGTATCAACTCTCTCGCAGGTGAGTGGGGCTATTACAGCCTGCGGCCCTGTTGGACTATTCCTCTCTGTGATGTGTCTCCCAGCCTGGGCTGCGCTGGTCGGGTGAAGGTAGGCAGCACCATGCGTGCTTAACGGAGCCATGCTCCACCGCAGTCCCCCACCAAAGGGTAGGCGGTTTAGGCTGATGGTGAGCCTCTAGTGGATGTCCCTCCCGCATTATTGCCCCATGCCCCGTGTAGTGGTGGACCCTGTGTAAAGGGTCGCCATCCTCCCTCGTTTTCCTCCGTATTCGGGGGAAAAGAATGGGGGGGTGTGTGTTTGGCGGTCTCAGTGTACTGTATTGTCACGCTTATGGCCGTAGTTTTGCCCTTGACTGGCAACTGGGTGTCAGAGCCGCGCTGCTTGCTCTTTTTATTTTTGCCGCCGCCGCCGTCTTTGCCTTCTCATTTTTTGATTAAAATTTACTGTGCTGGGTGGCGTCATCGTCAGACTACTAGTATCCATTAGCAGATGCTATTACTAGCATATCCTATGCTTGGCTTGTCAAGCCTGGATAGCTGCCTCAGAGATTCGCGCTCTTTGGGGGAGGCGGGGACCTGGCGTGGCGCGCTCCGCGTCACGCCCAGATTGGGCCCGCCCTTCGAGGTTCGGTTGGCGCCATTTTGTTGATCTTTGCGCGCGCGCGTGTTTGCGGTCCTTCTCCTCCCCAGGTCTGTAAGTGCCCTTGCGGGTGATTTCATCATTAGTATTTTTTTCTGCTGCGCATGGCCCTGACACCTCTTATTCTCCTTCTGTCTTTCAGACGTCAAAGACTCCGGTGGCTTCTCCCGGTCTAACATAACTTGTAGCGGGCTTACAAAATATTCTCCCACATTCCTAGCAGGTCTTTGGGACATCCAGGGTTGCCTATTGCATAAATCTCTACTGGCATATATTGCATTGATAATCACCATATGGAGGCATCTCAGAATTATGTGACTGGGGTCCCTCCGGGACAAGACCGGCTGTGTATAGCGTGTGGACAACCCCATGCTGATGCGGACAGAGCACGGGTCTGCGGACCGTGTGCTGAACAAGTACTGGCCCTGCAGTCAGGGTTGCCAGTGGCTGCGCCTCGTTTCAATACACCTGTCTCCCCGTGCTTAAATCTCACTCCTGATGAGTCGCACTCGAGCGGGAATGACCAGCAAGTCGGGCCGCGCAGACTGCCTACGGCTGATAAGGTGATTTCGAGGTTGGCGGAGCGCTTGGGCCCTGGTAAGAAGCGGTCCCTGACGCCTCCGGTTTCGCCCATTCCTTCTGAAACTGAGGAGTTCACTACTGAGCAGGGTTTTGCTCTTTCTGAAGAAGGCGAGCTGTTCTCTGACTCGGGCTTATCTGACGAGGGGCCGAGGAGTCATGATGATACGGGCCCTGGTTCCTGGGGCCTGTGTGACACCGATGAATTACTGATAAAGATCTTCAAGGTCTTGTCTATCTCTCTCCCTGGTGAGGCTCCCAGGCCTAGAAGGGAGAGTTTCCATACAGCAACGCCGCGTTTGGAATTTCTGGAGCAGGATCACTTCCAGGCTCTTGTACTCAAAGAATGACAATGCCCTAGTAAACTTCCAGGGGTTCCAGGGGACTGGGATTAAAAATACCTTTTTCCCCCTGATGTGGTTAACTGTTGGTCATCACCAAGGCTTCCCATGCCTTTTCTTGTGCAGGGACGGCTCTGCGCCCGGTCTGTGCCGCGGCCACCTCTGCAGTGGCCGCTAGGATCCTCATCAGATCATCAACCTGAGGATCTCCCCTGGGAGGTGTTTAATGCACTCTCCAGTTGTGATGTATTTGTAAGGTTTATCCTTTTAGCGCTGGATGACACCATTAGGATGTGCGCAAGAACTTCCACCCTTGTGGTAGTTATACGCCGCCTGGTCTGGCTGCGACAGTGGGGTGTTGACGATGCTACAAAAAAGACTCTTACTGGGCTTCCCTTTAGTGGGTGACGCCTATTCTGGGCCCGTCTGGACCTGTTTGGAAAAAGGGCAAAACACCCCTTCGCAGAAGGCGGTCTCGGCCTTCTCGGGGCAGGGGCACCCCTCCCCCCCCCCATGTTAGTGTCAAACCCGAACCAGGGGTGTCCTTCCAGCTGTTTGGTGTAGATTCCTGCCCCAGGAGTGGCAGACAACGCCCTGGCCCCTCCGGCAGGACTAAGTCCAAATCTTTCACCAAAACCCCCCAAGCATGATGGGGCGCCCTCGGATTCAGGAGGAAGTTTCCTCTGGATGCAGGATTGTGTTTGCTGGGCGGCCCCTTCCCAAGATTGTCAGGATGCTTCTGGTCCCTGTCTCTCTTCAGGTGGTGGCACAGGCCACTCGTGGCCTGCGAGGTCTGGGGTCACTTGCAGGTTGCCCTTAACAAGCAGAGGCAGGGGCCTCTACACAAACCTTTACACATTCCCCCAAAAGGATGAGGCACTCTGCCCATTCTGGCCTTCCATAGGTGCAGCAATTTACATTCACAGACGATTTCTGCATGGTTTCCCTGAGTTGGGCCGCCAGTGCCCTGTGTCCAGTGGCCTCTTGCCTTTCTGTGGAAATCTAAGATGCTTATTTAATTGCCACTGTGTCTTCTGGGCACCGAGGATCTTACAGGTTAGTGTTGGAGGTCCAACACTGCTGATTATGGCCTTGTTATCTGGCCCCTCTTCTGCTCCCAGAGTGATCGCCAAGGCGATGACGGGGGTGATGTCTCTGATGATACCAAGGGGGCGTCCGCGCGAGGAACTGCCTGGTCGTCCTTCTTTGTTTCCCAATCTCTACGTCAGGGCGAGTTTGTTACTCGGCTGGTGGTGTGTCCTTTGGGAGTCTTTGGATGGGTGCTCAATCACCTCAATTCCTCATGTTCCCCTTATTTGGTATCTCCATTCCTAGGGTTGAACTTGGATTCGGTTCAGGCGGGAACCTGCTTCCTTGACTATAAAGTGGACAATCTGGTTACATGGGCTCGGTCCCTCTTTGCTGTTCCCGTCTCTTCACCTGTTGGTGGCTGCTCAAAGGTTGTCCCTTATGCTCAGTGCCCTTGGGCTCTTCTGCAACTTATATTATAAATGCTGGACTGGGTTCCAGCTTCCCTGGAGCTGGGTCTGTGTACCCTTCCACCTTGGTATGGTGGTTCCCCTTGAGACTGTTGTACTCAAGGAACCAGTCAGGGGGCACCCCCTTCCCTGCGTCTTCCTGTAGACGGTTACCAAATCTATCAGGTTGACGCAGGGGGGACTTTTTTCTTCTACATTACCCTGTGGTTCTGGGGGAGGTGAGACCTTTAGGGGTCCATTCACCTGTCTAATTGTGTGTAGGCTTTCAGGTTGACTCTATCTTGCTGGACTTCTCCCTTGCGGGATCTGTCTATTTGGGGGCTCCTTGGTCTGTCTGACGACAGTGGCCTGTATTAATTATCTGTGTGGACTCGGAGCAGGATGATCCTCCAGGAAGGTATCTGATACTGATCTGGGTGGAGGACAGCGTTCCCTGCATATCAACGATATTCGCTCCGACAGGATGTGCTAATTCTTGTGTCACTATGTGATCCATCTAGTGTGGATGTTTTTGGGCCCCGTCACTATCATAGGTTCTAGGCCCTTGTTTCCCTGTCTCAGACCTTGGTCATGAGGCTTATTAACTTTATAGCTGGACATTCTATTCTGTATGTCTTATCTTCGTTCACCCTGCTATGCGGGGTTCTGCGCAAGTTTGCTCTGGAAGGGGGGACCAGTGATACTGGTAGCCCCTGGGTGGCCTAGTGCAGTGTGGTTTGCAGATGTGGTACTGCGGACAGCGGACCTGTAAGTTCTGTCAGGAGTGCTGATCTGCTCACTCAGGCCCCCTTTTTTTATTTCACCCCAATCTACAGGCTCTGGTCGGGATGGCCTGACAGTTGATTCATCCACCTTGATGGAGATGGGCTTATCTTCTGGGTGACTGTGACTACTGGAAGCCTAGGAGTTGTCTTCTTCTTCTTCTTCCCGTCTATTGTGGGGTATGGCATACCCATATTGATTGGTGTGAGTCTTGGTCTCTCCCCTGTTGGGTGCTCTCTGTTCCCAGGGTTCTAGAGTTATTACAGTATGGCTTGGAGTTGGCTCTCCTACTCGGTACTCTGGAGGTTCAGGTTCTGCCCTGTCCGCCTTCCTGTAGAAGTCTTTGCTCAGTTCTTTGCTTTGGTTAAGCATTCCTTCGGGGATTGCTCAGGTGCATCCCCCACGTAGTTCTAGGGTCCCTGTTGGGATTTGAATTTTATTCTGTTTGCCTTGCGGGGTGTTTTCCCTTTGGACATATTCCGGATGCTGTCTGACTGTCCTTATCCACGAAGTTGTCTTTCTGGGGGCTGTTACTTCAGTCAGACGTGTGCCTGAGCGGGCGGCTCTGTTTAGCTAGCCCTCGTTCTTGATATCTACACCAAGATGAGGTGGTGTTCCGCTTTACGCCGGACCTTCTGCCTAAGGTGGTGTCTTAGGCTCATGTATTCAAGACATTTGTCTTTCTTCTGTGCTTTATTCCTAGTAACGCTGAGGCAAGGGGGTCTACATTCCCTCAACAGGTGTTGGAATTTTTTTCCCGGATTGTCTCTTGTCCCTTAGGGGGACTTATGCCCCTTGGGGTTTGTGGGCACCTACATCTGTATGTGCCTGATCTCGTCTGCTTCTAGGGGTTAAGCGGCCTTGGCCTAGCCTTTACTTGGATGGATGTCCCTTCTGGTCCTAGGGAAGGTTCGGTTTCTTCCTGGGCTACTGTTAGCATTTGATCTTGTCAGGCTGTTACTCAGGCCTATTCCTTTAAGGGAAAGAATTTTCTTCTCACTTTATTTCTGATTCTACTGGTGCCTTGGTATCTTTGAGCCTTTCAGCACCAGGTTTTGTTGAACAAGTTTGCTAGACCGCTACTTGTTTTTTTGTTCGTACCTTTTTCAAAGGTTTTTATGATGTTGACGTTAGAGCCTTTGCTCATGTCACTCTTGGTAGCAAGGTTTGCAGGTGACAGTGCTTTTCCTGTCTGCTGTGCCTTTTCTGTTGGGGATCCCACCCTACTTTATGGACACTGCTATTGGATGTCCCAAGTGTAAGTATTATATCTGGAGCAGGACGTACTGTATACTTAGAATGATACAAGTCTGTGAAATACTCACCTGTAGAATTGGTATTATACGCATACAGTACGTCCTGCTCCACCCCACCCTGGTTTTTGCATTGTTCTGGATCCCCTGTATGGTGTTTGTTACATTGTTGTTATTACCAGTTTTTGGTGGTTGGATTCTCCCGGCTTCTGGTTCACTGCTTTTCAATGCTGGGGATTTGTGGGAGGTCCCTGGGTATATGAAGGGCCGGGAGGAGCCTGTTTTTTGCATGTCTGCAGTGCACAGCGCCATCTGGCGGAGGATAACCCAAGTGTAAGTATTATATCTGGAGCAGGACGTACTGTATACGTATAATACCAATTCTACAGGTGAGTATTTCACAGAATTGTATTTTTCTGGGTTCGGTCTTCTGGCTGAGGTCCATGGTTGGATTTGGGAAGCCAACCTTGCAGAATTTGGTATGAGCCTGAATTCGTGGTTCAGGTCGCCCTTTATTTGTTTTTATAAAGAGCCTTATTTTAAAGGAGTTTTCGCTATCTGCCAGAACCAGCTTTTGTGGTAGGAGAACAGTAGAGAAACCTTTTAGGAGCTGGCACACGTATATATTTTAAAAAAGTGACCATGTTACCTCCTCAAGGCAATGTGAAGGCATATAAAAAAACTTTACTTAACCTTGTCCACATTCTTTGATCCCTTATAGTCTTACATGTTGCACGTGTCAGGGAAATTGGCCATGTCATTTAAAGAACACACAGACACATGATTTTACCATTCTTCTAGGCCATCTCGCGTCCATGCTGAGAGCCTGAACTTTTTATTTTATAGGCAAGCAGAGGAAACATTTAAATTTTCACTATCCCTTTGGGCCACTTCCGCGGGGCACCCCCCACTGCGTGAAACCCCCCCGATAGCCCTAAATAACTCACCTCACCCCGCTCCTACGCGAGCGCTCGTCCAATCAGAGTGCTCAGAGCCGCTGTGGTATGTGCGGACAAGCGACGGCCAACCACAGCGGCTCTGAGCCACTTGAGGCTGCGTCTCGCGCTTCCTTCTAACAGGGAGCGTGCCCGCGCCGGCCATTCACAAACGCCCGCCCTGCTAGAGGGAAGCGCGAGATGCTGCCACAGCCCACGCATGCGCCTTGGAATGGGGATAAGGTAAGGTTTCTTGGCGTCCTGGGGGTTTCACCCCGCAAGGCATCCCGATGTCGGATGCCCCGCGGGGAGGGATGTGATCGGCCCGAGAATCTTATAGATACCCCCTGGGTGTTGGTCCACTTTAAGGACATAGTCTGGTTGGAGCCAATCACAGGAAAGTCTTAATCCATGACATAAACCTATACACCTGTAATTGACAAGTGACAGCTGTTCGTCTCTCCTTGGTTTCCTTGGTAGCTCTTGAATTCAAGGACTCTACTGACCACAGATTCTTAAAGTGAATAGAGAATTTTCTATATATCTGATCGAATTAAATTGAAATTAGATTCGATCAAATTGAACTGAATTGTAAGTGGATTTGGTCAAATTTGTAAATCTATTCCTTAACACAAGTTCCTAAGCAGCTCTCTGCTGAATCGAGCCTGTCGACGATTATACTAAAAGCAAGACTAAATCATTTGAGCTCTTTTAGTCTTTCCTAATCACAAAGCTCCTCCAGAACCCATAGTGGCACAAAACCCATACAAAAGGTGACCCTCTTTAAACCGTATTTATTGAAAAGCCCAAACCCTTATAAAACGATTCCCCAGCATCTAAAATTAATACCGCATTTTTCGCCCTATAAGACGCACTTATTTTTCCCGAAAGTGGGGGAAAAATGTCCGTGCGCCTTATCGGGCGAATGTAAAAAAAAAATAAAAAAACAAAACAAAAACTCACCCGTTGCCGGCGCTCCCGCGTTGCCTGTCACACTGAGAAAGGCCCGCCGCTGTGATCGCTGTCTTTTCAGGCAGCAATAGCAGCGGCGGGGCCAGGACACAGCCCGCCCCGCTCCTCCATCTGCTGCCTCTTCCTGTCAGGTCACACGCGAGCACCCAGGTCAGCGCAGCAGGTGGGCGTGGCCTGCACTGACTCGGTGCAGGCCACGCCCACCCGCTGCTCTGACCTGGGTGCTCGCGTGTGCCAAGGAAGAGGCAGCAGATGGAGGAGCGGGGCGGGCTGTGTCCTGGCCCCGCCGCTGCTATTGCTGCCTGAAAAGACAGCGATAGCAGCGGCGGGGCCAGGACACAACCCGCCGCTGCTTCTTACGGCCGGCTCCGTAAATCGGGTGGGCGTGGCCTGCGCGACGCTGATGTCAGTGTAGAGGTGAGTTATACTTTTTTTTTTTATTCTACCGACTGCCAATGGGGGGAGAGGGGATGCCATGCTGCCAATGGGGGGACGGGGGATGCTGACTGCCAATGGGGGGAGGGGGGATGCCACACTGCCAATGGGGCGAGAGGGGATGCCGACTGCCAATGGGGCGAGAGGGGATGCCGACTGCCAATGGGGGGAGAGGGGGATGCCACACAGCCTATACTAATAGGGGGATAATGGGGGGAGGGGGATGCCACACTGCCAATGGGAATGGGGGGAGGGGGATGCCACACTGCCTATATAGGGAATAGGAGGGGGGAATGCCACACTGCCTATATGGGGAATGGGAGGGGGGAATACCACACTGTCTGTAATGGTGCGTTTTTGGTTTAAAATATTTTTTTACATATTTTCCTACCCCAAATCCTAGGTGCGTCTTATATGCAGGTGCGTCTTATAGGGCGAAAATGCTGTATATTTTAAGTTTTTAGTTTCTTATTCTTTCCCCCATTGGACTGCAACTCTGTTCAGGACTTTAGGATACAGGCGCCGCCATCTTGAATCAGAAGCATCACACTTACTGTGGAGAGGAGAGCGGGATAAAGTGCAGGGGGGCGGGGTTATAGCTGCGCTTTGCTCAGACAGAGCAGAGCTTGGGTCAGGAAAAGGTCAGCAATCCCAGAATGCAGAGAAGCACAGTCAGAAGGCACTTCATGTTTGCAGGCTGCCTGATGCTCCATGAGCCGCCATCTTGGATGTTTAAAGGCTCATAACATGCAGTAGGTGCAGGTAGGATGATTTTTAAATGTGGGCAATCTGTATGTACAGGGTGTGGGAAACATATAAGATAGGCTCTTATTCAGGGTGAAGGTCCGGATTAATGTGGGCAATCTGTATGTACAAGGTGTGGGAAACATAAGATCTGTATGTACAAGGTGTGGGGAACATATAAGATAGACTCTTATTCAGGGTGAAGGTCCGGATTAATGTGGGCAATCTGTATGTACAAGGTGTGGGAAACATATAAGATAGACTCTTATTCAGGGTGAAGGTCCGGATTAATGTGGACAATCTGTATGTACAGGGTGTGGGAAACATATAAGATAGACTCTTATTCAGGGTGAAGGTCCGCTTTAATAGAGCACTATCGCTAAAAATGGCCTAATGATAAAAATCCATATAAATATGCTGGATGGCGGGGGGAGGGGGGACGTATACACCCGGCATCAGGAAATATCCAGGCAGGCTTGTTTATATTTATTTTAATGAAAGGAAGAGGAAATCAGGGATGACAGGTGCTGTCACCGCTGATACACTAAACCTGTCAGCCCTGGATTCTATTCCTACCACAAGCTTGGTGGGAGTTTTTATTCAGTTGGGGTGTATAGGTGACCCCTCCTCTTATTAGCAGATGTGTTTATATGGATTTTTAATATTACACAATTTTGCAATGTTGCTCCTTTAAAGAGGGCAACCACCTATTCTACTGGCCCTGGGCGTTCACCATCCCCTGGAACAACCCAATTGTGGACGCCCTGCTGTGTCGCCGCGCATTTATTTACATTTCCGGTGATCTCTTAGCAGGCACGCACACCCCGACGACCATACAGAGATGCACTCCTGCGTCTAGCTATTCAGATACTCGGGGTGTGACGCAGACTGCAAGGAGTCTGAGGATGCGCCTGCTTGTGTTTCTTTATGCAGAAATCTGTTTAAACAGGACCGTATGCCATGGATTAATATGCTTGGCAAATTGTACTGATTGGATGAGACCCCACGCATATATTTGGGACAGAGCAGCACTGGGGTCAGAAAAAAGGTCAGCAATCCCAGAATGCAGAGCAGCATAGTCAGAAGATACTTCCTGTTTGCAGGCAGCCTGAGACTCCCATTTGCTGCCATCTTGGATTTTTAAAAACTCAGTAAACGCACTAGGTGCAGGTAGGATGATTTTTAATGTGAGCAATCTGTATAAACAGGGGGGGGGGGGGGGACATACAAGATAGGCTCTTATTTAGGGTGAAGGTCCGGATTAATGTGGGCAATCTGTATGTACATGGGGGGGGGGAAACATGCAAGATAGGCTCTTATTCAGGGTGAAGGTGCGGATTAATGTGGGCAATCTGTATGTACAGGGAAACATATAAGATAGGCTCTTATTCAGGGTAAAGGTCCGGATTAATGTGGGCAATCTGTATGTACAGGGTGTGGGAAACATATAAGATAGGCTCTTATTCAGGGTGAAGGTTCGGATTAATGTGAGCAATCTGTATGTACAAGGTGGGAAACATTTAAGGTAAGCTCTTATTCAGGGTGAAGGTTCGGATTAATGTGGGCAATCTGTATGTACAGGGTGGGAAACATACAAGATAGGCTCTTATTCAGGGTGAAGGTCCAGATTAATGTGGGCAATCTGTATGTACAGGGTGTGGGAAACATAAGATAGGCTCTTATTCAGGGTGAGGGTCCGGATTAATGTGCGCAATCTGTATGTACAGGGGGGGGGAAACATATAAGACAGGCTCTTATTCAGGGTGAGGGTCCGGATTAATGTGCGCAATCTGTATGTACGGGGGGGGGGGGACATATAAGATAGGCTCTTATTCAGGGTGAAGGTCCGCTTTAACACTGATGGCTGCATCCCCCGCTTCTCTCTAGCAGGGAACATGCTTGCGCTGGCCATTCACAAATTAGTTTTTATGGAGACCTGTGGGGGTTCAAAACAAGGTGAGTGTATGGGGCAACCTGGGGGGGGGGGGGGGGTTCGCACAGCAGGGAATCCCGATTTTGGATGCCCCGGGGGGAGGGAATCGATCCTATGGATTCCTGGGCTGATTGTGGTGGGTTTTGGTCCACTTTAAAGTCATAGAGATTGGGGCCGGTCTCCCTCTGGCTGGCAGGTGCTGGAGCGCCTTAGTCATGAGATTCAGGGGGTTGCACATAGCGGGGCATCTCTATTTGGGAAAAGTAAGCAGCCAGCCCTGGAGTTTTTACGCTCAGGATACCCCAGGAACATGGACAGTGTGGGACTAGCAAGCCCGGGGCCCACCAGCAGGACTGACTCTGATTTAGATGCAAGTATTATCAGCTTACATTCATGCCACACTGTAATGGCGTAGGATGGCACAAATAAGCTCTACATAGTTCAGGTTTTGGTGATAATCACAGGGGCCCCTGGGCCCACCGGGTTTTTCTTTGATAACCCTGTGGGCCAGTCCAAGCCTGGACATGGACCACAATGCTCATAAGAGTCTTGGCTTTACAGGGCCACCTCAGTTGTCATAGTAACTCCCACCAGAAATGAGCGCCTTTCTGTCAGTGTTTCCCACAGCAGCCTGCCATGGGCCTAAGGACGGTGGCGGCCGTTTTGTTGTAGCCCGCAAGAGCCTCATAAAAGCAGATTTGGTCAGCGTTTCCAACAGCCCATCATGGGACTAAGAGCCGTGGGGGCCATTTTGTTGTAGCCCACACAGGCCTCGTGAGAGCAGTTCTGGTCAGTGTTTCCCACAGCACACCATCTTCGGCCTAAGGGCGGTGGCGGCCATTTTGTTGTAGCCCGCACAAGCCTCATAAAAGCAGATCTGGTCAGTGTTTCCAACAGCCCAGCATGGGCCTAAGGACGGTGGCGACCATTTTGTTGTAGCCCACACAGGCCTCGTGAGAGCAGTTCTGGTCAGTGTTTCCCACAGCACACCATCTTCGGCCAAAGCGGTGGCGGCCATTTTGTTGTAGCCCACGCAAGCCTCATAAAAGCAGATCTGGTCTTTGTTTCCCACAGCAGCCCGCCAACGGGCTAGGGTAGAGTGGCGACCATTTTGTTGTAGCCCACACAAGCCTCATAAAAGCAGATCTGGTCAGTGTTTCCCACAGCAGACCACCATTAGCCTAAGTGCCGTGGCGGCCATTTTGTTGTAGCCCACAAAGGCCTCATAAAAGCAGATAATTTATAGATATAGTGGGCTCGCTTTCTTATTTTAACCATTTCAGCTATCTGTGCAGCGATAATATGAGACTGTAAAGCGTTTTTTAACATACGGACCCGCGCTCCTTTTCTTGTAATGTATAACTGAGGCTGTGTGTGTCCTCGGTTATGGAAGCCGCCATGTTGGTGTAGCTCAGAGGCCTTCACATTCGTCTTGACGTTCATCTCATAGGAGGTAACGATAGTTTTCTCCTCTCTTATTGTTATTGCAAATGTTAATATTCGGCATCGGGGATGGGGGGAGGGATTATCAGTCATGGCGGGAGCTGCCTGAGATGAGCTGTGCTACCTGAGGTGATGCCACGTGTGTCGCTGCTGGAGGTGGAAGGGTTAGAGCCCCTGTAATGTCCTCCCCCAACACATTACTTCTGTATTGCCATAAACAGAGCCCTATGCTATACATTTAAAGTGGACCATCACCCGGAATAAGAGCCTATCTTATATGTTTCCTACACCCTGTACATACAGATTGCTCACATTAATCCGGACCTTCACCCTGAATAAGAGTCTATCTTGTATGTCCCCCCCCCCCCGTACATACAGATTGCTCACATTAATCCGGACCTTCATCCTGAATAAGAGCCTATCTTATATGTTTCTCCCCCTGTACATACACATACCTCCCAACTTCTGAAAATGTGAAAGCGGGACAAGCCACGCCCCCGGCCGTGCCCATGTCACGCCCCGACCACACCCCCTGTCACGCCCTCCAGCTCTGATCCTCCAGCAACGTCGGCTGCCTTCACCCCTGCATGCCAGCCTACGTAAGTTTTTTTTTATCCCCAACCCAGCCCCCCGCACGCCGCCCCCGCCCCCTGCGCGCTCGGCCAGTGTTAATACTAAAGACGCCGGTGCCCTGCGCGCCCGGCCAGTGTTTATACTAAAGACACCGCCGCAGCGCAGTGTGTCCCGGGACACTTGCTAGCGGTCCGGGACCGCGGGATTTTGTTGAAAAACCGGGACAATCCCGGGAAAATCGGGACAGTTGGGAGGCATGCATACAGATTGCCCACATTAATCCGGACCTTCACCCTGAATAAGAGCCTATCTTATATTTCTCCCTCACCCTGTACATACAGATTGCCCACATTAATCCGGACCTTCACCCTGAATAAGAGTCTATCTTATATGTTTCCCACACCCTGTACATACAGATTGCTCACATTAATCCGGACCCTCACCCTGAATAAGAGCCTATCTTATATGTTTCCCACACCCTGTACATACAGATTGCCCACATTAATCCGGACCCTCACCCTGAATAAGAGCCTATCTTATATGTTTCCCACACCCTGTACATACAGATTGCTCACATTAATCCGGACCTTCACCCTCAATAAGAGCCTATCTTATATGTTTCCCACACCCTGTACATACAGACTGCCCACATTAATCTGGACCTTCACCCTCAATAAGAGCCTATCTTATATGTTTCCCCCCCTGTACATACAGATTGCTCACATTAATCCGGACCTTCACTCTGAATAAGAGCCTATCTTATATGTTTCCCACACCCTGTACATACAGATTGCTCACAATAATCCGGACCTTCACCCTGAATAAGAGCCTATCTTATATGTTTCCCACACCCTGTACATACAGATTGGCCACATTAATCCGGACCTTCACCCTGAATAAGAGCCTATCTTATATGTTTCCCACACCCTGTACATACAGATTGGCCACATTAATCCGGACCTTCACCCTGAATAAGAGTCTATCTTATATGTTTCCCACACCCTGTACATACAGATTGGCCACATTAATCCGGACCTTCACCCTGAATAAGAGCCTATCTTATATGTGTCCCACACCCTGTACATACAGATTGCTCACATTAATCCGGACCTTCACTCTGAATAAGAGCCTATCTTATATGTTTCCCACACCCTGTACATACAGATTGCTCACATTAAGAATCATCCTACCTGCATCTACTGCATGTTATGAGCCTTTAAACATCCAAGATGGCGGCTCATGGAGCATCAGGCAGCCTGCAAACAGAAAGTGCCTTCTGACTGTGCTGCTCTGCATTCTGGGACTGCTGACCTTTCCCTGACCCCAGCTCTGCTCTGTCTATGCAAAGCACAGCTATAACCCCATCCCCTGCACTTTATCCTCCTCTCCTCAGCATGTGATGCTTCTGAGGAAACATGGTGGCACCCGTATCCTAGAGTCCTGAACAGAGTTGCAGCTCGTTGGGGGAAAGAATAATAAGTGATTAAAAACATAAAATATATTAACTTTAATGGCTACTAGCGCCTGTCTGGAGGTGTGAGATCACTTTACATTGGGTAAATGGGAGGGTGACTTTATTGCTGTATAGTGGGGCCTAGGACCTCATCGTGTGATTGGGAATAGTCACTGCATAAGGTGAGATGTGTGTGTGGCTATTAGAGCCAGTGGTGGCGGCTTCTCCCAAAGACCCTGTGTGTTAGGAAACGATTGGTCCGGATCAAGGCATAAAACCTCTTTGATTCGTGACACCCCCCAATTCAAAACAATGAGAGCCGCCTGCCGATTGGCTTAGTCACAGCAGGCACCTCTCATTGGATGAAAGCCTGTCCATGTGACATTGGAGCATTAAAAGGTGCCAATTTGGGATGCCCCAGGGGGAAAAGCCAGCAGCCAGTCCAACACTGTCCCTGAGGCATCCCGATCTATCTGCTGGTGGGTTTTGTTCCACTTTGATAGACTCCAGGGCCGTCCAAGATGGGTTTTGGTCCATTGTAAAGTGGACTGTCCCAGGTTTTGTTCTGTGTGACCCCCCCCCCCCCCCCCCCCCCGGGATACCCATACCTTACGCTGTTTCGCAGGCGCACAAGCCAATCAGTACGCTAAGAATGGCCAAATAGTTCCGAATGAAGCTGAGCGTGCCGACAGCCACAGCCCCCCACTAGCCTCTAGCAGGGTCGTGCCTGCGCCAGCTATTCACAAGAGCCTGACACGGGCATGTGCCAGGCTAAAGGTATCACAAAGGCCTTATAGACAGAGTGTACCAACACCCAGGGGGGATCAGCCCGGGAATCTATAAGATTCCCAGGCCAATCAGAACCCTCCCCACGAGGCATCCGAAATCGGGATGCCCCGCGGGGTGAAACCCCCCCAGGAAGCCCACAAACCTTATCTCAACCCCGTTCCAACGGTGCATGCGCACCGCTGTGGTATGCACGTACAAGCGGCGTCCAACCACAGCGGCTCTGAGCGCTGGAGGTCGCGTCTCGCGCTTCCCTCTAGCAGGGCGGCCGTTTGTGAATGGCCGGCGCGGGCGCGCTCCCTGTTAGAGAGAAGCTCGAGACGCGACCTCCAGCGCTCAGAGCCGCTGTGGTTGGACGCCGCTTGTACGTGCATACCACAGCGGCTCTGAGCGCTCTGATTGGACGAGCGAGTCACGTGGGAGCGTGGTGGGGGTGAGTGTTTCGGGGCTTTCTGGGGGGTTTCACACATCGGGGCCGATCGGGGTGCCCCAAAACCCAGGATAGTCAAAATCCTGGGTGTTTGTCCGCTTTAAATCAGAACAAACCTAGTACAGTCAGCCCTGGAATCCAAAAGACACCTGGCCCTCCCCTGGGGCATCCCAAATCCGGATGTCCTGCTTTGTGAAAGCCCCCCCAGGTGCAGCAAAACTCACCTGCTACCTGCCCCCCCCTCTCGGCCAGTCGCATCCCCAACATACTTGGACTGTAGGGGCGGGAGCGCGTCTGCTGCTGGGAAATGGGGGCGCGCACGCAATCCTGATTGTCATAAACAGAGCTCTATGCTGAACATTTACATTTCCCAATTTGGGAGGCTATAGGGAGTGAGCCTCTGATGTTCCGCTCTAAAGTGGACCAAAAGCCACAGAGATTGGCCCAGGAATCTATATTATTTCCTCCTCCTGGGGCATCCAGATGCCTTAGCTTAACTGACATAACCCACAATGCACTGTGGCAGGAAATCTAGAGGCACTTCCTCTTTGCAGGCGGGAGCCGCATCCCCGCTATCCCTGTAGCAGCCATTTGTAAATGACCAGCGCGGGCACACTCCCTATTAGAGGGTAGTGGGGGATACGGCCATCAAGCACGCTCCAATCTGCTCATATTAGACTGGATGAAGGGACGAGTGGATCTGAGCGCATTGATTGGACGAGCGGCCATAGGACCGGGAAGAGGTGAGTTTGTTCTGGTGACCGGGGGAGTTTCACACAGTGGGGGGGGGGGGGCAAGGTCGAAAACCCAGGATACTCAAAATCCAGGGTTTTGGTCCACTTTAAACCGGAGCAATGCCGTTACAAGACACAGTGCTCATAAGCATCCCTCCCCAGAGCAATTCAGATTGCTGCACATAATTCATTTTCCTTTATGTAACTCCCCCACTGGCGTCCTATGGAGCTGCAGGCCGCCTGCAAAGAGGAAGTGCCTCTAGATTTTCTGCCGCAGTGCATTGTGGGTTATGTCAGTTAAGCTAAGGCAGTAGCGTAGCTGGGAAAGGAAATCTCAGGGCTGCTACAAGATGGAGAAAATCTGTGAGGCTGCTTCTCAGCTTTGAGCGGATACAGGAGCAAATGTAAGTGCTGACAATGATTCAGTATCATGCGTGCAGATAGGGCAAAGGGGTTTCTGGGAAGTTTTTCTTTTTTCCCCAACTGTGCCAGACTGTGCCATTACACGAGTAGTTTGCTTTGCTGAGAAAAATATGTCGCCCACACTTGGCGTAGACACATCTGGCTTGGTGATCTTAAAGTGGACCAACACCCACTGCTGATTGGCCCGGGAATCTATAAGATTCCTGGGCCGATCAGCTCCCTGTGTGAAACCCCCCTGGACCCCCAAAAATCCTACCTTTTCCTTGTTCCAACGGCGCATGTGCGGGCCGCCGCCTCTCGCGCTTCCCTCTAGCAGGGTGGTCGTTTGTGAATGCCCGGTGTGGGCGCAATCCCTGTTAGAGGGAAGCACCAGAGGCGGCGGCGGGCGCGCTCTTCTTGTCCGTTCCATATTCCAGCTTGCCCGTCTGCGCTGATTGGAGGAGCGCTTGCGCATGCGCTGTAGGAGCGGGGTGAGGTGAGTTTTTTGGGCTTTCTGGGGGGTTTCACACCCCCCGATCGGGGTGCCCCGCAGAAGTGGACCAACACCCAGGATAGTGAAAATCCTGGGTGTTGGTCCACTTTAACCCATTGCTGCCCAGGCCAGGAAGTGCCCATTTCTTGTTGGTGATGAAGACCGGTTTAAAGTGGACCAAAACCCACGTGAATCTATAAGATTCCTGGGAAGATTGATTCCCTCCCCCCGGGGCATCCACAATCAGGATGTCCCGCTGTGTCATACCCTCCAGGTGGCCCCATACACTTACCTTGTTTCCCGGTCCAACGGCGTGTGAGTGAGCAGCGGACGCATCCCCGCTATCCCTCTAGCAGAGCGCGTGCCCGTGCCAGGCGTTTGTGAATGGCCGGCGCAGGCACGCTCCCTATTAGAGGGAAGCAGGGGATGCGGGCGTCAGCTGGCTCGGAGCCACTGGTCTTAGACAAAACCTTAGGTGACATGACATCAGCGGCTCCGAGCGCACGGATTGGACGAGCGGCCACGCATGCGCCGTAGGAATGGGAAGAGGTGATTTGGACTTGGCGATCTGGGGGGGTCTCACACAGCTGGCCATCCCTGATCGGGGTTCCCTGGGGGACAGGTCCAAATCCCAGGATACTCAAAATCCTGGGTTTTGATCCACTTTAAAGAGGAATAACACGTCCAGTTTTCAGGGTGTTGTTCCTCTCAGTGGGGGTATGCCCCTAGGTCGCTCCCATGATGCAGACTTGGGCAAGAATGAACACACTGATTGGCTGATAGTGTCGCTCAGCCAATCAGCGCGTTCTCACTGAGCTTTCACTCGGCTCCGCTGGCGGCAAAGCAGCTGAGTGCGGCTGCATCCCCCGCTCACCTCCTAGCCATCCCGTGCTGCTTATTCAGAAAGGCCAGGTGTGGGTGCGTGCACAGCTAAAGGTGAGCCGGGATGCGGCCGCGGCATACTTAAATCCACGACAAGGTGAGTCAAAGGGGGCTTCTTTGGGTTTTACACAGTGGGGCATCCCAATTCAGGAGTGGAACTTTAGACTCCAGGGCCTCCGATGTTTCTCTTTAAAGACTGGAGAGGTTTCCAGTGTCGATAAGGAGTGTCAAGCACAAAAGACAAAGGCAAACGCACTCTGGCTGCTGGGTGCGAGAACTGGGACCCTCCCTGCCCCACGTAGATTAGGAAACCAAAGCGAAGATCCGCACTCCTTAAAAATCCTGAAGTTTATTCATGCACTTGATAAAAACAGTATCTCCATAGAAAAAAAACAGTATAAAACCAGTAGAGAACCCCGGCAAGTCAAAGCAAGCCACACATTCTAAGATCTATGACTAAGGACCCACTTACAGCGTCCGAAACGCGTTAGAATGTGTGGCTTGCTTTGACTTGCCGGGGTTCTCTACTGGTTTTATACTGTTTTTTTCTATGGAGATACTGTTTTTATCAAGTGCATGAATAAACTTCAGGATTTTTAAGGAGTGCGGATCTTCGCTTTGGTTCGATAAGGAGTGTGATTCGTCTAATCGCAGGGCTCCTTTCCCCAAGTTGAAGGTAAGGAGATGCGGCATTCTGGGGGGGGGGTTAAGTTCGGGGGCGGGCTTGAAGGGATACAGAAGACAAAGGCAATTGTTAGGCCATTGCATCGAGCTACATTTGGCGCTGTCCTAAACTGTTGTCCGTTTTTTAAATGGAAGAAGAAATGCCCGAGATATCAAGGTTTACAGTTTCACCTTATGATTTATCTTTTGAATAATTTAGTTTTGGCCCTTGGCTCGGTGATGCCGCATAATAATCGGCATAATGGGCGGGATCTGTAAGACATGGCATTGTAAATGTAATGGCCAACACAACTTTATAGGGGATGCACACCAGCATCAAGAATGGCTTACATTTATTTATTCGTAATAACAATCACAAAATACTAAGGACACATTCGAACTTTTAAAAGACATATAACACACAATACACAAAAATACACCACACACACAGCACAATTACACATATGATGAGGTGTAGGCCGGGGGAGAGCACTAAATCATCAGAAAAAGTAAGAAAGTAATACAAAGATTCATATAGAAATGCCGTGATTAATGTGCAATAAATATAAAAATATATAAAGGTCCATATAAATATATTAATAAATATTTGAAAACAACCGTGAACTGTTTTATACTAATACCCCACCTATGGTCCGGATCATAGCTGTGCAAAATCACATGATATTATCACCATGAGACTATTCGAAGACCTGTAATAACTACAACAATATACAAACTGTGAAATACCCAAAGCCTACAAATAATTACCAATGATAATACAAATTCATCAAATGAATGATCAACAAAGACATATTAAAGTGCAACTAGCCAAAAATCACAATCTACACACCATTAAGCTGTTGTATACTTAATCAAAAAACATGGATCATGTTATGGTCATATACTTTTGGGTCTCCCCTCCGCCTGCCACCTGACATAGAGCCACGCGTTCTGTGGGCTGCAATGCCCACTTCCTCAGGCTTAATGGTTTTGGAGGTTCTGTAAGACAGGGATTCTCATCACCCTGGCTGTTCTCCCTCTTCTCAGTGTCCACACTCTGATGATGTGAAAGCTTTTGACCACCAGCTTAGCCCTATAATTGGTGGTCTATGGCAAAGGAATTTAGGGGGTGTGCCACTACTCTTTGCTTTGTTTCTACTTTCAGGAGCAGCTGCCTCCTGCCAGGAAGGGAGAGCACAGCCATGATAAGGTGAGCTGCTGAATGACAGTTTATGCACTTACAGAGCTCCTTTAGAGCATCCGTTAGTCCACGTATAAACCCGGAACAAGGAGTGGGTGAATGTAAAGGGACAGCAAGATTTCTATAAGGACGCCACGATGGAGGATCAGCGGCTCTTTTCGTCACCAGGTAAGAGAAGATCAGGTCGAGTACCGGGCACTTCATTGTCATTGTATTCACAGACCTGGCAGAACCATTAAAATCCATTGATCCTCCTCGTTTCCCACTGTATGGGTTTTGCTCCCCTTTAAGTGCGATCTGTGGGACCGATTCTGGCTTTCCTTTTCTGACTTTTCCTGATCCTGACCGATTCTCGACTATCCTGGGTTTTGGTCCTTGCCCCCCGGGGTGTCCCGCTGTGTAAAACACCCCAGGTTGTCGAAACAAACTCACCTCTTCCCGGTACTACGACGTATGCGCAGCCCTCTCGTCCAATCAGCGTGCTGGGATCCACTCACGTCAGCTCGTCTAAGGCGAGTGGACCCGAGCGGGCATCCCCCGCTACCTCCTAACAGGGAGCGTCGGCCAGTCACAAATGCCTGGCATGGGCATGCACCCTGCTAGAGGGATGCAGCTCGCATATGCGCTGCTGGACCAGTAAAGAAGGTGAGTTTATGGGCGACGGGGGGGGGTTCACACAACTGGGCATCCTGATTTTGGATGCCTCAGGGGGGGGGAATCAATAGGCCCAGGAATCTTATAGATTGGAATATTCGAAACAGAATATGGCACTGTGGCATAGAGCTATTTCTGTGTTTATGGGTTTTTTATTTTTCTTATATATTGTGAAGTCAAGATTATTAACCTACACATGAGAGCATCTTAAAGCGGACCTTCACCCTGAATAAGAGCCTATCTTATATGTTTCCCACACCCTGTACATACAGATTGCTCACATTAATCCGGACCTTCACCCTGAATACGAGCCTATCTTTTATGTTTCCCACACCCTGTACATACAGATTGCTCACATTAAAAATCATCCTACCTGCATCTACTGCATGTTATGAACCTTTAAACATCCAAGATGGTGGCTCATGGAGCAACAGGCAGCCTGTAAACAGGCTCTGCATTCTGGGATTGCTGACCTTTTCTTGACCCCAGCTCTGCTCTGTCTGTGCAAAGCACAGCTATAACCCCGCCCCTGCACTTTATCCCACTCTCCTCAGTATGTGATGAGTCAAGATGGCGGTTCCCATATCCTAGAGTCCTGAACAGAGTTGCAGCCCAGTAGGTGAAAGAATAATATGTGACTAAAAACATAAAATCTATTAATTTTAGATGCAGGGAAATAGTTTTTTAAAGTGGACCAACACCCACGGGTGATCGGCCCGGGAATCTATAAGATTCCCGGGCCGATCACCCCCCACCCCGCGGGACATCCGAGATCGGGATGTCCCGCGGGGTGAAACCCCCCCAAACACCCCAAACTCCTTACCTTATCTTCGGCGGCGGCCGGCCGGCGCCGCCTCCCTCGCGCTCCTGTAGGCGTGCGCGTGCCCGCGCCGGCCGTCTGCGAATGGCCGGCGGGGGCGCGCGCGCGCCGAAAGTGACGCGAGGGAGGCGGCGGCGGCGGCTGCCGCTTAGACGTTCCTGGACCTGGCTTGTACGTCGGCGCTGGGAGCGGGGAGAGGTGAGTTTTTCGGGGGGTTAGGGGGGGTTTCACACAGCGGGGCACCCCGATCGGGGGTGCCCCACCGAAGTGGACCAAGACCCAGGATAGTCAAAATCCTGGGTGTTGGTCCACTTTAAGGGTCTGGGGCTTTTCATTAAATCATGCTGAAGGACCAGTTAAATTATTAATCAATTATTTTTTAAAAACAGCGCAGATTTTAGTGTCTGTAATTTTTCGTTTTGTTATTGCCATAACGGATATCCTTTGTATTTTTTTTATGACCTCCAGATGAAAGATACAGAGATAATAACATGGCGGAATGTGCCACAATATCTGAAGAAAAAGATAACAAAGAAGATTGTAAAGGAGGCCCGACATCTCCAGTCCCTCATTCTGTGCTGCACCCTGCTGATCTGACATCTAACTCAGAGGAGAAGCCTTATTCATGCTCTGAATGTGGGGATTTTTTTTCAGAGGAGTCGCAGCTCATGTCTCATGAGAAAGTTCATAAGGCAGAAAAGCCTTATGCTTGTACTGAATGTGGGAAATGTTACGCTCAGAAAGCGCGGCTAATCAGACACAAATTGCTGCATACAGGGGAGTTGTCCTATTCATGTTCAGACTGCGGGAAACGTTTTACTGCTAAAAGATCTTTGATCCGGCATCAAAAAATCCACGCTGGAGAAAAGTCCTTTTCATGTTCCGAATGTGGGAAAGGTTTTTTTAACAAAACCTCTTTGGCCCGTCATGAACGAATCCACACTGGAGAGAAGCCGTATTTTTGTACTGATTGTGGGAAATCCTTTTCCTCTGAATCCGCTTTTACATATCATAAAAAAACTCATTCAGGGGAGAAGCAGTATCACTGTGCTGAATGTGGGAAAGGCTTTACTCTTCCAGCACACCTTAGGTTACACGAGAGAGTACATACGGGAGAGAAGCCTTATACTTGTTCTGAATGTGGCAAAAGCTTTTCTTCGCAACCACAGCTTATAAAACATGAAAGGGTTCACACAGGGGAGAAGCCATATTCATGTGCGGAGTGCGGGAAAGGTTTTAATCAGCGCTCGCACCTCGCCAAACATGAACGGGTTCATACAGGAGAAAAGCTGTATTCATGTTCTGAATGCGGGAAATGCTTTACCGATAACTGGCATCTTATTCAACATGAAAATGTTCACACGGGCCTAAAGCCACATTCATGTACCAAATGTGGGGCAAGTTTTGCTCAGAGATCGACTCTTCTCCAGCATGAGGTGGTTCATGAGGAGAAGCCATACTCCTGTTCCGAATGTCAGAAAATGTTTTTGAAAAAGCAAGATTTTATCAATCATAAAAGAAGTCACAAAGGGGAAAAGCCATATTCATGAATGAAGTTCCAAAATTAGGTTGGGAGCTTCATTCCAATGGTCACACTGGAGAAAAATCGTATTGTTGCGCTGAATGTGGCAGTGCTTTTTCTCTTAAATGAGACCTTTTAAAGCATGAAAAAGTTCACACGGGGGGGTGGAGACATTTACTTGTCCGGAATGTGGAAAAGCATTTTCTGTTCGATCAAATTTGGAGAATCATATAAAAGTACATACAGGAGAAAAGCCACACTGTTGTTCCCAATGTGGCAAATGCTTTCTTAGCAAGTGGCGCCTAGTTGCTCTTAAAAAACTGCATACAAAACCTCTTTCCTTGTCCAGAATGTGGAAAAATATTTTCTGTTAGATCAGAGTTAAAGTGGACCAACACCCAGGGGTGATCGGCCCGGGAATCTATAAGATTCCCGGCCGATCACCTCCCTCACCGCGGTGCATCCGAGACCGGGATGTCCCGCGGGGTGAAACCCCCCCTCAAAAGCCCCAAAAAACCTTACCTTATCGGTGACAGATCAGCCGCCGCCGCCTCCCGCGCCGGCCGTTTGTGAATGGCTGACGCGGGTGCGCGCCCTGTAAGAGGGACGCGCGGGAGGCGGCGGCGGCTTGTCTGTCGCCGAAAAGGTAAGTTTTTTGGGGGGTTTCACACAGCGGGGCATTCTGATCTCGGATGCCCCGCTGAAGTGGACCAACACCCAGGATAGTGAAAATCCTGGGTGTTGGTCCACTTTAAACAGTCATATAGGCGTCAATACTGGAGATAATCTTTGTTTATCTGTGAGTGCGGGAAATGTTTTGCAGAAAGGTTCACTAGACACAAAAAATCACAGGAGAATCCACCTAGTTCTACAATGTGAATAAATGAATTTGAATCCACGCACTCAAAAATCCTTTTTTTTTTTTTTTTTTTTTTTTAAATTCATGGGTTAAACAATTGTAAACTTGTAAACAATTCTATCTCCTAAATAAAATAAATATCTCCTGGATGGCTTATTCAAATATATGTAAACAATTATATTGAATATTTCCTGTAACTAATATGGGCAAATATGTAAACAATTATTATTATAAAAAACATCAATAAATATATCAATGATTAGTACAATAATAACTCCCACTTGGCAAAACCAGATATGTAATCAAATTGATAACTAAAATAATAACATGGATATATGCAAAAGATTGTAGTTCTTTAGATATCCGTTATGTCAAAGAAATCGCTGAGACCATTGGTAAATAAATACTTATTTTGGGGTACAAATACCACAAGATGCAATCAAATCTTACAAAACAAGATACAACACGCTATGATTGAGCATTATATGACCGGCATACACATATACAGTGGTTAAGGCAGACTTAAGAGCATTACCTGACCAGCAACCCATATATTTACCCTCCTGACAGGGGAACCCACAAGAGGACCTCTAAGCTGGCAGCCTTGGCCTCCTCTCCTCCTCCTCTGGCCTTCTTCCTAAGGCTCTTTCCCTCTTCTAGGGCCTTCCATCAGTTACACCCCGATATTACTTTGATGTCCAGACTTGTCCTTCCAGTTTGCTAACCTGAAACTTGTGAAAACTTGTTTTGCTGAACTCTAGGTGGGTATCGGGTAAATATCCCAGCCACTGAAACCTGTCTTGTCCAAAACTGTGCTGATTCCACTCAGCATTCCAAGAATATTTTCAGGATCCGTCCGCCCCCCCCCCCCAAACTAAATTTGAAAACCTGTTTGTATTAGGGTGGGGAAAAGGAATTTGGACTGACGAACCTCTGGGCTGATGAGGGACATCTTAGCCTGCCTGAATGACCTGACCTATGTATGACTGGTCAAATGCAACCAATTATACGTAGCGAGAGAGACCAAAAAATACATGAAAACATTACATATTATTTTAATAGTATTAATTTTCCATAAAGGCCTATTGTCTACAAACTCAATCCATGTTGCTCCCCTACCCCAGGTACATTACCGTTTGGATGTTTTCTGCCCTCAGTGCTGCTTGGTATTCCTGTTATAGTGATTTTTAACTTTGTTTTTCCCAGCTATGCCATTGTATATCATTGGATTCTGTCAGGATACCATTGTTCTAAACTAGCTGTTTAAGCCCCCTCCTCACAATATCATGCTGGGAACAATTACAGCCTATGGAAGGAAGACGAGCCAAGAATGAAGATCAGAGCCGAAAGAAGATTCAATTTTTACCGTTGAAGCCAAATCATTTGCATTTTTATCTGATTCATTACCAGAACACTAAGAGAAAGTTGATACATGTTTTTTTTTAAAGGAACAACAGTCATATAAGATAGAGGGCTGTTTAGAAAGTCTCATGTGTAAATAAGTTGTTTAGACCCACTGTTTTTATTTGCCATCTTCTGTCCCCGTGGGCATTAGACTTCCAGGTTCCAATGTTCCGCCCGCCAAAGCGAAAACTTGCACTCGGTGGCTTGTCCCTATATCACCAGAGCCAAGGCTGCACGAGAGTAGCCCCAGCTGCAGAGCGTGCTTGTGCACCCCCCTCTGTGCACGGGTTTGGAAAACCTGAATGGCCATAGTGGTAACAAGCCTAGAGTGCACTGATTGGCTCTAAGCTTGCTCCGCTCCTCCCATAGAGGATTTCCCTAGCAATGTGCCTGAGGTGTTCTCCTTACGCAGTTTTCCTCAGGCTGGCTCGCTGGTTGGGTGAGTAAAAAAATACGATTCTGTGAAACTCACCTGTAGAATTGTTTTTGTATCCATCCATTCCAGGCCGTCCAGAAGTGGGTGTTCGCCCCTAGGGGGCGCTGACTGCAAGATCAAAAGATGTAGCTCCTTCCGGCCCCCTATAAAGGCAGGTGCCCGTCTATCCAGTCCCCAGTCGTTTAAAAGCAGTACTCAACAAAAAAGACAGGCCGGGAGGTCCAAACAAAAAAATAGGCGATCATGTTACCTCACATAGCTTCCGTTTGTACTCCTCTCGAATCAAAACTACAAAACTTATATAACTAGTGTCCTATGAGCAAAAATGGTTCAATCACCATAACAGGCATGCAGGGCATAATGAATAAAGGGCGGGGTGGACGGCCTGGAATGGATGGATACAAAAACAATTCTACAGATGAGTTTCACAGAATTGTATTTTAAACCTCCATCCATTCCAGGCCGTCCAGAAGTACTTACAGATGGGACATTCAAAAGCAGTGTCCCCAGTGCGGAACAGCATGTAGTTCACTACTGCCTGAAGCACCTTTCGGCCCTGACATCCACCTTGTAAAACTTTGTAAAAGTATGAACAGAAGACCAAGTGGCGGCCTTACAAACTTCCCCCAATGCCTGATGCTGAAAAGCCCAAGAGGCACCAATAGCCCTAGTAGAATGAACTGTGATCCGAAAAGGGGGTTCCTTCCCCCCTGGCAGAATAGGCTTGCACCACCGCCTGTCTAATCCACGTACTGAGAGTGGACTTGGCTGGTGGCAATCCCTTCCTAGAACCCTCTGTTAAGACAAAAAGCAAATCTGATTTCCTGAAAGATTCAGTCGCAGCCAGGTAATACCTAATGGCTCTGAAAACATCCAAGGCATGGAGGGTCCGTTCTTTGGAATTAGCCGGTGCTGGACACAAGGAAGGTGACAACTTCTTCATTAAGGTGAAAAGGAGAAACAACCTTAGGCAAAAAATCAGGTTTAAAACGAAAAACCACCTTATCTCAAAGTAGGGTGGTTTCATACAAAGTGCGGCCAGCTGTGATACGCGACGCACTGAGGTGATCGCCACCAGAAATAACACCTTGAGAGTCAGCATAGACAATGTAGCATCATTCAATGGCTCGAAGGGAGGACCCTGGAGAGTCGACAGCACTAGATTCAAGTCCCACACCGGTAAGACTGATTTACGCAGTGGACGGACATGGGTGACTCCCTGGAAAAAAAGTCTTGATCAATCTATGATTGGCAAAGGACCTCTGGAAAAAAAATGTATAAAGGCGAGACCTGACCCTTGAGGGTGCTCAGCTGGAGGCCCAAGTCTAAACCGTGTTGTAGAAACTCAAGAATTCTAGAAAAAGAAAACTTCCTGCAAGGAAGGCTCTTGGCCTCACACCAAGCAATATAGGCGTGTAGTATATCATGGAAGAAGACTTCTTCCGTGTCTGAATCATTGTGTGAATAACCGTGGCCGACAACCCCGTCTCCGTCAGGATTGAGGTTTCAAAAGCCAGCATCTGTAAATTCGGGTGCTGTAGCGACCCCTGTGTGAGAAGGCCTGGGTCGTCGGGTATGATGTAGTGATCTATTGACATCTGTACTATGTCCGCAAACCAACTCCTCCTCGGCCAGCGAGGAGCCACCAGGATAGCTGGTACCCCCTCCTGGGCTAACTTGCGCAGCACTCTGCCCAGGAGCGGAAACGGAGGGAATGCATACAGAAATTTGAACTCCGTCCAAGGGATCGCCAGAGCGTCTGTTGCTATGGCCAGAGGATCTCTTGAGAGAGACGAACCTTGGAATCTTGTGATTGTGTCTGGACACAAAAAGATCCGCGTCTGGCTTACTCCAGCGGAGGCACAGAGCCTGAAAGGTCTCCTGCTCAGGGAGTCTGCCTCCTGGTTTTCCACCCCGGGGATGTAAACCGCCAAGATGCAGGGAACATTCTCCTCTGGCCAAGTCAGAATCCGGCTTACCTCCTTGGAGGATCTCTTGCTCCGAGTCCCGCCCTGGTGGTTGATGTAGGCCACAGCTATCTGATTGTCTGAGCAGACCTGGATCGCATGGCCTTTTAAATGTGGAGTCAGGCGTAGAAGAACCAACCGGATTGCTCTCAGCTCCAAGAGATTTATGGGTAACCGGTTCTCCTTCAGACCCCACTGACCCTGGATCTTCTGGGTCTGCCAAACGCCTCCCCATACTGTAAGACTGGCGTCCATGGTAACTATCTCCCAATGGGGAGTCAGGAAGGACTTGCCTACCAGCAGGTTCCGAGAGTCCAACCACCACAAGAAGGGACTGCCTGGCCAGGGGGGACAGCAAAAATCCTTGTTCCAGAGATTCCTGCGACCGATTCCAGCCGGTCAGAAGGTTCAACTGTAGAGGTCTCATATGAAATTGGGCGAAGGGCACTGCCTGGAAGCACGACACCATCAGGCCCACCAATTTCATCCCCAGACGTACCGACGGCTGTTGACAAGCCAGCAGGGCCTGCACTTGCGCCTGGAGTCCCAAAACCTTCTGCTGTGGCAGAAAGACCTTGACCTGACCGAAGTCTAGCATCATTCCCAGTAAGGATCTCACTGTTAAAGGCGTGATAAACGACTTGGGGTAATTGATCAGCCAACCGAAGGCCTCCAGGGTTGACAGTCCGGGTATCATTTTCGGCCTCCTGAAGGGACCGGGCCAAAATCAGAAGGTTGATTAGATAGGGTAACACACGAATGCCCTGACTCCTCAGGATAGCCATGATGCCAGCCAGCATCTTGGTGAACACTCGGGGAGCTGAGGATATGCCGAATGGAAGTGCTACAAACTGGTAATGTTGATCCTCCAGTGCAAACCTCAAGAACTTTTGATGTCCTTGGAAAATCGGGATGTGCAGTTAAGCATCCCTGATGTCCACCGCGGTCATGAAATCGCTGTCCCGAAGCGATCTCACTGCCGACCGCAGCGTCTCCATGCGGAAATATCTGACCTTTACAAATTTGTTGAGACCCTTCAGGTCCAAGATGGGCTGCAGCGTTCCGTCCTTCTTGGGAACCGTGAACAGGTTAGAGTAGAACCCCTGACCCTGTTCCTGCCAGGGCACAGGGCAAATCACACCTATCCGCCAGACAGCCGTTCTCAAAGCCTGAGCTTTTAGCGGGTTTCGGGATATCCATGAACATAGGAATTTCGTGGGTGGCCTGGCTGCCAGCTCTATCTTGTAACCGGAGGACACCACCTCCTGAATCCACAGAGATGGGACGTCTCCAGGTCTGAGCAAACAGCAGAAGCCGTCCCCCCACCCGTATGGGTGAGGGCGCCCCCTCATGCCTGAGTAGGCTTAGCTGGGGGTTCAGGCTTAGCTCCCCAGGAGGGGTTGGGCCGGCTGCGGGACCTACCTCTGCCCCAGGTATCTGCGGGCACCTGGAAATGAAGATCATTTTCCTCCCCGAAAGGACCGATAAGAGGAGGGGTTCCGAAAAGACCAAGCAGGCCTTCTTCTCTGAGGGAGCTTACCGTCCTTGACCAAAAGGTCCAGTTGCTCCCCAAACAGCTGGCTTCCCACAAAAGGTAGACTTGTGAGGGACTTCTTGGCAGCCGCATCGGCTGACCACTGCTTCAACCAGAGTGAGCGGTGTAAAGCAGCAAGCAAGGCAGGAATTCTGGCACCAAGCCTGACCACATCATCCATGGCAGTAACAACAAAGCCGATGAAATCCAAGCAGGCCATGAGTCCTTAAGAATCATGTTAGAAAAATGAGGCTGCTCAGGAAAAACCCACCGTTGCCTCTCAGGCCGAAATAAATCACCCTTTTTCATCTTAGGCAATCTGGGAGGAACAATGTGCAAGATATCAAACACGGAAGAGAGCAAACTTTCTGTTTCATCCGGGAGGCAGGAATCCTCATCCTGCCGAGGAGGAACCAGAGATGCTGTTGTCTCCAGGGGAAAGCAGCCCCGCCGCTGAGAGTCATCTGGTAACTCACCTTCCTCCTCAGATCCCAATAAATCATAAAAAACGCCGGGCTAGGGTCAGGAGCGACCGCCCTTTCATGGAAGGAGAGTTAGCATTTATGAGTTGAGCCAAGCACAGATCACAGACTCCCTGCTGATTCTCTCACACCTCCAGCCTGGGAAGGCCCCGATGGGTCTTGGAGGTGGTATGACCCCTGGCTTTGATCCCCGTCACATCAAAGATGAGAGCCGCAGACCAGCGGCACCAACACAAATCAGACCATAGCTGGGCCACCATGTGTCCCAGGACCAAGCCAGGTACAGAACCAGAACCGGCTCACAAAACCGCGCGTAGAGGTAGGGAACCTAGAGAAATGGAGATCTAAGGTTCTGACCCATTTAGGGACCCCATCTTTGTACTCATCAGATGCCCGGCATCTAGCCCAATCTTTTGGTGCTGTATCCAGAGCCATACGACCCCCCTGCTCAAAGTTATAACCCCTAAAGGGTTTTAGGTGCTAAAGCAGACTACACAATGGTGGGAGGGGACAATCTGGCCCACAGAAGGGAGGGAGTGAAAGGATCCGAAGGCATAAAGAGGGTAACCCTGGGCCAGGCTTTCATCACTTTTGGGGGAGGTCATGTGGCAGCATGCTGGAGGTGCCCATCAATAGGCTTGCCACTCACCTTCATTCTGTGGGAGCTCTTCATCACCACTCTACAACTGCAACTTAAGGTAACTGACGGTTTTACCTCTGTGTATCTCACTGTAACATGTAACCCACTACTCAGAACAACATTTGTATTCATTCATATTCCAGCATACTGAGTAAAGGGGTGGGAGTAGCTCCATCACTATTATTTATACAAAATGATTATTATTATTCAGGGCCTGGGAACCAATTTACCGCCCAGTTTAACCCTCTCATCATCTAAGTATTAAGGACCAAACATGTCTAGCTATGTGGAAAGACAGAGATTTGGTTGCATGTATCTGCAGATACATGTTGAAGCCACACTGCCCCGACAAGGCACTCTGTGCAACCAAATCTCTGTTTTTTCACATAGCTAGACATGTTTGGTGCTCAATACTTAGATGATGAGAGGGTTAAACTGGGCGGTAAATTGGTTCCCAGGCCCTGAATAATATTTAATAATAATTTTGTATAAAGAATAGTGATGGAGCTACTCCCTCCCCCTTTACTCATATTCCATCATAGCTAAATGTTTGTTATCATTGCCTAGTGCGCTCATTGCATTAAAACTTTTATTTAACTGGAGCGATCTTTTTGCCTTAGCCAAGAATCTGTGTGTCCGAAGGCTTTGGGCTTGGTAGTCCCACTAGGAGGGCAAACAGACAGGGTTTTGGGAAGGCGGGGGGCTGCATGATCGAAGGTCCCTGACTAATCATTGGATCAAGTGGACCCGCGATTCCGACAGGAGCCTATCTTGTATGTTTCCCCCACCCTCTACATATAAATAGCTCACATTAAAAATCGTCCCACCTGCACCTATTGCCTTTTCTGAGCCTTTTAACATCCAAGATGGCGGCCCATGGAGTCTCAGGCTGCTTGCAGATAGGAAGAGTCTTCTGACTGTGCTGCTCTGCATTCTGGGATTGGTGTCCTTTTCCTGACCACAGCCCTGCTCTGTCTGTGCAAAGCACAGCTATAACCCCACCCCCCGTATGTTTGCCTCCTCTCCTCAATATGTGATGCTTCCAAGGCAAGATGGAGCCGCCCGTATCCTAAAGTCCTGAACAGTGTTGAAGACCGGCTGAGGAAAGAATAATAGGTAAGTGACTGAAAACATAAAATATATTTATTTTAGATGCTGGGATGCTGAAAAAATCAGTATGGATTTTTTCTTGACAAATCTTAAGCTTGCATAAGGCTGAACTGTGTACTGTGCACAAACCCCTGTTGCCTTGAAAAAAATCCAAAATGTAAGCATGCCAAAATGTACTCTTTTGGTGTACCCCAGGCAATCATGGTTGGTCATGCCACAAGCACGTTCAGGTATCTATCTAAATATCTCTCGGAACTCCTCAGACTTCTGATATGCCAGCCACGTGACCCTAAACTGCTCATCTCTGTCGTGTAAGGAAAGTGTCATGGCTTCCATTTCTTTGATGATTAGGACCTCTCTAAGCCAGTCCCTCAGGGATGGGGCTTGATTCTGTTTCCAGAACCGGGGTATCACGTGTTTGGCCGCATTCAACAAATGCACTAGTACAGTTTTCTTATATGTCCTCACTGAGGAGTCTGTTAAATGTAAAAAAATCAATGCCGGGTCTCTGAATCTGGAGTCCTGCGAGTTTTGAAATTCTGGGGATGACCTGTCATGGATTTCTCATCTGAGAAATCCCAATAGTAATATTGACCAGACTTAGACTGAGAGACAGAGGCGGATATGCGGCAAACTGTGTTTAATAATAACAAACAGTGAGAACACTCCAACCAAGCTGCTATATACATATATACATAGATAAATCAGGATTCATGAAACACACTCAGATTGCTGTGAAGTCAGAAAACATACGTGCTTGGAAGTCCAAAGTCCAACAAAGGCTGAGGAAGTGACTAAGGCTTTGACTATGACCAAAACTATGGCAGACGTCCTGGGTGCAGAGTTCAGGTTACAGGGTTGAGGTTTCAGAAGACAGAGTAATGCTGATCCGCTGAGGCAATGTGCTGACCAGCTTTTATAGGCCAGGAAGTCCACTTTAACACAGACTCGGCAGGGCGATCGGCAACCTCGACGGGGCAATCGTCAAACTTGGCAAAAAATACAGAAAAATCTGACTCGACAGAGTGATCAGACTTGTTAGAAAAATCAGACTCAACAATAGGTTTGGGCTCACAGACAGGTACAGGATCAAGGTCAAAGGCAGAGAATGAGTCAGGCTCAAAGACAGACATTGGGTCGGGGTCACAGATCAACATTGAGTTAAGTTCAAAGCTTAACATGGATTTGGGGCTGCAGGCAGGCATAGCGTCAAGCTCGAAGGGCAGACACTGGATCACAGACAGATTTTAGATCGTGCTCACAGACAGATTTTAGATCGGGCTCACAGTCCTCATCTTCTACATCAGACACAGAGGTAAAAGGTTTAACTGGAGTTTCAGACTTCTGGGCTGAACAACCTGCAGTTTGATTCAGGACAGCCTCAGGAAAACATAAATAGGACGTGGCTATGAATTTAAGAAATTCCACAAAATTCTCACTAAGATGTTTGCTATGATTCAGCCACGCTTCAGCCCAGAGAAACAGATCATCTTCAAAAAGAAAATAAGCCAAGTTATCATGGGAGACTGTTAAATGTAATGAATTTGTAATTAAAAAGGCTAAAAAAACACAATAGGTGCAAGTAGGATGATTTGCACCTATGAATCTGTATGTACAGGGTGGGGGAAACATATGATAGGCTCTTCTCAGCTTAAAGGTCCAGTTGAAGAGTTACAGGGACTGTCTAGCCATTAAAAAAAAGCAAAAATTGCACTGCACATCTTAGGTTTTGTCTGCATCCTAAGATCAGGTCCTACAGCATAATCTGACACAGGCAGACGGGCCACATCCACTATTTTTCCCTTGAACAGTCTACCAAAGAATCAAAGAGGACAGGCCGGGAGGCCAAGAAACCATGTTACTTCACATAGCTTCAGCATGTACCCTCTCTTAACAAGACTTAAAAATACAAAGAATCATTAGCATTAGCATGTACCATATTCTTGGCCATATGAGGCCAAGAAACCATGTTACTTCACATAGCTTCAGCTTGTACCCTCTCTTAACAAGACTTAAAAATACAAAGAATCATTAGCATTAGCATGCACCATAAGCTTTTTAGTCTAGACCAGGGTTCCCAACATTTTTTCATCAAGTACCACTTTCCATTTTCTGATTAAATCAAGTAGCAGCTGGGTGGTGCGGGAGTGTTGTCAGCCACCTAAAAGTGTAATCAAAACTCACTGTCGGTCTCCTCGCCTTTCTCGCTCTTCTATCGGACACAGACGTGCAGTCAGATCGCCATTGCTGTCTCTGCGCAGACGTGCTTGCTTAGGTGATCTGGCTCTTCATTCATTGCACTGCTCAAAAGTGCCACCTGGTGTTCGGCACACTGCAAGTGCATGAAGCCTAGAGCGTAAGCTCTTGGGCTTGCTTTTTACTTTCGGGTTTTCCTAGATCTCAGTGGACAGGAAGGGACATCACTCATGCTCGTCCCTCCCATCTTTATTGACGGCACTATTTAAATGGACAGCTGGCCTGTTTGCATTGCTGTGTTTTCAGCTAAGTTCCTGGATTCTGTTTCCCCGTTTCCTGCATTTTATAAATGATTTCCTGGATTGACCTGGCCTGCTCTTGGATTAACACTTGGATGGATTACATGGTTTGAACTCGGATTTAGTCTTTGCCTGTTTGCTGCCAGCCCCTGAATTCTGATTTGTTCATTTGGACTTGGGATTTTCTTCGCTGCGCCCCCACAACTGGAGCTCTGCTCAGCCCTATCCATGGTTGTAGCCAGGAAGCTTGACAGCAAGCTCCTGAGTCTAGACCATGGTTTCCCAACATTTTTCAGCCACCTAAAAGCGTAATCAAAATTAACCAAACAGCCATTTAAACTGAACAAAATCACAAAAACCATGGTGCAGTCTTTTATTATGGTGCCAATCCCGTGTTTGTTTCACGAACTTGCTATATAGAGACCCTCTGTTAGATCCATGCCTGGACCTGTATAGAGCTCCAACCCTGCTGCCAATAAGAATCATTGGGGATACAGCAGTAATGAAGAATATAGCTGTTTAGGATGAAAAGATGCAGATTAGGTAATATAGAGAAGCTTGTGGAATAGTGGAGGCAGTGGGGGTCCAAAGAATTTGCTGCCCCCACCCAGGACCGGATTAAGTGTGGTGAGGGCCCCTGGGCACGAAATCTGCTGGAGGCCGCAGATACGGTATTTTTCTTTCCTTTAAAATAATCGTCCAGCCAAGTAATTGATTGGTAGTTGTCTGGCACCCACCTACTTACTGGGACGTCAGATCGAGTCACTTGTGCGGGTGTGTGCTGCTTGGGAACTCCTGCTTTGCTATTCTGGGCGGGGCAGTGTAGTCGCCCGGCTGGTCCAGCAGAAAACAGTTCCCTGCATTGAGCTGCTTGGTGCCTTTCATGCAGTGACAGCTCTGCATGCACTTATCACTGTAGCGTTGCTGACGGCAGCTAGGCTCTCCATCCTGCCCTGTGGTGACTTTGGCTTCAGGTTTGCAAAAACAAAAATACAATTCTGTGAAACTCACCTGTAGAATTGTTTTTGAGTATATCCAGTCCAGGTCGTCCCAGTGATGACATGTGGGTATTTCGCCCCAAGGGGGTGCTCGACTGCAAGATCAAAAGATGTTGCTCCTCCCGGCACCCTATAAAGGCAGGTGTCCCTCTATGATTCTCTAGTGGTTAAAAAGCAGTAAAAACAAAAATAAGAGGACAGGACGGGAGGCCAAGAAACCATGTTACTTCACATAGCTTCAGCTTGTACCCTCTCTTAACAAGACGTAAAAATACAAAGTCCAATGAATAAAAATGGTAATCACCATAACAGGAAAACAAGAGATAATGAACAAAGGGCGGGGTGGGACAACCTGGACTGGATATACTCAAAAACAATTCTACAGGTGAGTTTCACAGAATTGTATTTTTCCCTATATCCGGTCCAGGTCGTCCCAGTGATGACATGTGGGACACCCAAAAGCAGTGTCCATTTGGGCAGGATCCCCAATGCGGAACAGCATGTAGTTCATTTCACTGCCGCCTGAAGCACCTTTCGGCCAAAAACAGCGTCAGCTGAGGCCCTGACATCCACCTTGTAAACTTTGTAAAAGTATGAACAGAAGACCAAGTTGTGGCCTTACAAACTTGTTCAACCGATGCCTGGTGCTGAAAAGCCCAAGAGGCAAGTTTTGGTAGAATGAGCTGTGATCCAAAAAGGGGGTTCATTCCCCTTGGCAGGCTATGCTTGGACCACCGCCTGTCTGATCCACCTACTGAGAGTGGATTTTGCTGGTGGCAAACCTTTCCTAGAGCCTTCTGTTAGAACAAAGAGAGAATCCGATTTCCTGAAAGACTCAGTAGCAACCAGGTAATACTTAATGGCTCTAAGCACATCCAAGGAATGGAGGGTCCTTTCCTTAGAATTAGTCGGCGCCGGACACAAAGAAGGCAAAACAACCCCCTCATTAAGGTGAAAGGGAGAAACGACCTTAGGCAAAAAATCAGGTTTAAATCGAAAAACCACCTTATTCTTATGCCACTCAAAGTAGGGAGGCTTCATACAAAGCGCGGCAAGTTCTGATACGCGACGCACCGAGGTGATCGCCACCAAAAAGATCACTTTGAGAGTCAATATGGGCAATGCAGCATTGTACAATGGTTCAAAGGGAGGACTCTGAAGAGCAGACAGTACTAAATTCAAGTCCCACACCGGTAAAACTGACTTACGTGGTGGCCGGACATGGGTAACTCCCTGGAAAAAAGTTTTGATGAATCTATGATTGGCAATGGATCTCTGGAAAAAGATGGCTTAAGCCGATACCGGACCCTTGTGGGTGCTCACCTGGAGACCAAAGTCTAGGCCGTGTTGCAAAAACTCCAGAATCCTAGAAATAGAAAATGTGCCGCAAGGGAGACTCTTGGTTTTGCACCAAGCAATATAAGCGTGCCAAACTCTGTACTATATCATGGAAGAAGACCTCATCCGTGCCCGAATCATTGCCTGCACAACCGTAGGTGACAGCCCCTTGTCCATCAGGATTGAGGTTTCAATAGCCAGGCCGTCAAAGCCAGCGTCCGTAAATTGTGGTGCTGCAGCGACCCTTGTGTGAGAAGCCCTGGATCGTGGGGCAAGACGTAGCGATCTACTGACATCTGGACTATGTCAACAAACCAACTCCTTCTTAGCCAGTGAGGAGCCACCAGGATAGTTGGTACGCCTTTCTAGGCTATCTTGCGCAGCACTCTGCCCAGGAGTGGAAACGGAGGAAATGTATAAAGGAACTTGAACTCCATCCAGGGAATCGCCAGAGTATCTGTGGCAATGGCCAGATGATCTCGTGAGAGGGAGACGAACCTTGGGAGCTTGTGATTGTGTCTGGACGCAAACAGGTCCATGTCCGGCTGACCTCAGCGGAGACACAGAGTGTGAAAGTTCTTGTGGCTGAGGGACCATTCCCCCAGGTGTGAGGCTCTCCTGCTCAGGGAGTCTGCCTCCTGGTTTTCTACCCCGGGAATGTAGACCGCCGAGATGCAGAGAATATTCTCCTCTGCCCAAGTCAGAATCTGGGTCACCTCCTTGAGGGCTCTCTTGGCCCTGGTGATTGATGTAGGCAACAGCCGTCTGATTGTTCGAGCCGGTCAGACTGGCATCCGTGGTAACTATCTCCCATTGAGGAGTCAGAAAGGACTTGCCTACCAACAGGTTCCTGGAGTCCAACCACCACAAGAGGGACTGCCTAGCCAGGGGGGACAGTAAAAATTCCTGTTCCAGCGACTCCTGCATCTGGTCCCAGCCAGTCAACAGGTTCAATTGAAGAGGCCTCATGTGAAATTGGGCGAAGGGCACTGCCTCGAAGCATGACACCATTAGGCCCACCAATCTCATCCCCAGACGGATCGACGGCCGTTGGCAAGACAGCAAGGCCTGCACCTGCGTCTGGAGACCCAAAACCTTCTGCTGTGGCAGAAAGAACTTGACCTGAGCGGTGTCTATCGCCATGCCGAGGAAGGACCTCACTGTTGAAGAAGTGATAAAAGACTTTGGGTAATTGACTACCCAGCTGAAGGCCTCTAGGGTTGATAACACCGTCCGGGTATCGTTCTCAGCCTGCTGAAGAGACTGGGCCGCAATTAACAAATCGTCCAGATAAGGCAGCACATGAATGCCCTGGTTGCTCAGGATGGCCATGATGCCCACCAGCACCTTGGTGAAGACGCAGGGCACTGAGAAAATCCCGAATGGAAGAGCCACAAACTGGTAATGCTGGTCCTCCAGAGCAAACATCAGAAACTTCTGATGCCCCAGGAAAATCGGGATGTGCAGATAAGCATCCCTGATGTCCACCGTGGTCATGAAGTAGCCGGGCCGAAGCGAACTCACAAACCTGTTGAGACCCTTCAGGTCCAGGACTGGTCTTAACGTTCCGTCCTTCTTGGGAATCGTGAACAGGTTGGAGTAAAAACCTTGACCCTGTTCCTGACGAGGTAGAGGGCAAATCACACCTAACCGTAGGAGGTGTTGCACAGCCGTTTTCAAACCCTGTGCCTTCAATGGGTTTTGGGAGGTCCGAGACCAAAGAAATTTTGTGGGCGGCCTGCCAGCTTCATTTTGTAACTGGAGGACACTACCTCCTGAATCCACCGATACGAGATGTGCCATCTCCAAATCTAAACAAACAGTAGAAGCCGTCCCCCCACCCAGATGGGTGAGGGCGCCTCCTCCTGCCTGAGGGGACTTGGCAGGGGGCTTGGACTTGGCTTCCCAGGCGGGATTTGGTTGGCCGCGGGACCTACCCCTACCTGAGGAAGAAGTACATCTTCCTCCTCGAAAGGAGTGATAGGCAGAAGAGTTCCGAAAGGGCCGAGCAGGCTTCCGTCTCTGAGGGAGCCTACTATCCTTGACCAGGAGGTCCAGGCACTACCCAAACAGCCTGTGCCCCACAAAGGGGATACTCGTAAGCGACTTCTTGGCTGCGGCATCAGCCAACCATTGCCGCAACCAGAGCGAGCGGCAGAGGGCAACAAGCAGGGTCGAAATCCTGGCACCAAGCCGGACTCCATCGTCCATGGCAGAGACAACAAAGGCAATGAAATCCACGCAGGCCTTGAGATCTTTATAGTCCTCCGCCCGCTTGCAAGACTTAGCTCTATCCACAAGATGTCTCACATTCTTTCTGATGGCCAGAGAGACAATAGCCGCAGCACACACAGGACGGAACAAGGCACCAGCAAAGGTGAAAGCATGGCAGACCGGCTGATCCATGCGCTTGTCAGCCGGGTCACATAAGGAAGCGGTATCAGGTGATGGCATAATAGTAGTGTTGGACAACCCCGACACAGGGGAATCCACCTCGGGAGGACGAGACCACAGCCGAACCAGCTTCTCAGGGAAAGGATACTGCCTATCCAGTCCCTTAGGCACTGATGGTAGCTTGTTAGGCCTTTCCCATTCCTTGAAAATCATATTAGAAAAATGGGCCTAATCCGCAAAGACCCATCTCTGTCTTTCAGGCCTTAACAAATCATCCTGCTTCCTCTTAGCCGCTCTGGGAGGAACAATGTGTAATGTCTCAAACACTGAGGTAAGCAACTTCTCCGTATCATCAGGGAGCCACGCATCCTCATCCAAGGAAGAACCAGACAAACTGTCATCGCCAGCAGAATATTCCGCAGTGGAACGGGAATCATCTGGCAACTCACCTTCCTCTGCAGAGCCCAGATCATCAAAAAGATCGTCATTATCTGAGTAAACGTGCTCGTAGCCTTTTTAGGAGCTGTTAGCGAGATCTGCCTCTCGAGATTGGCCACCCTATGCGCCAACTCAATATGGGACCCCCTGCTGGCTTCCCCCTCGCTGAGGGCTAAGTGCAGCAGCGGAGGGTCCGGAGAGGCCGCAGGCAGTGAAGGGCTAGGGGCGGGTACACCCCCCTTTTAATGGTCCAAAATGATGCCCCTGGCGCACAGAGGATTTGTACTGCACAAGGGGCAGAGCTTCACCCACCCAGATGGGGCCCCCAGCTCACTATCTCACTCAGTCACATGAAGGGTTACTGCCTCCAATCCCAGCATGCCTCACTCATACAGAGAGAGCTCAGCCACATGAAGGGTTAATGCCTCCAATCCCAGCATGCCTCACTCATACAGAGAGAGAGCTCAGTCACATGAAGGGTTACTGCCCCCAATCCCAGCATGCCTCACTCATACAGAGAGAGAGCTCAGACACATGAAGGGTTAATGCCTCCAATCCCAGCATGCCTCACTCATACAGAGAGAGCTCAGTCACATGAAGGGTTACTGCCTCCAATCCCAGCATGCCTCACTCATACAGAGAGAGAGCTCAGTCACATGAAGGGTTAATGCCTCCAATCCCAGCATGCCTCACTCATACAGAGAGAGAGCTCAGTCACATGAAGGGTTAATGCCTCCAATCCCAGCATGCCTCACTCATACAGAGAGAGAGAGCTCGGTCACATGAAGGGTTAATGCCTTCAATCCCAGCATGCCTCACTCATACAGAGAGAGCTCAGTCACATGAAGGGTTAATGCCTCCAATCCCAGCATGCCTCACTCATACAGAGAGAGCTCAGTCACATGAAGGGTTAATGCCTCCAATCCCAGCATGCCTCACTCATACAGAGAGAGCTCAGTCACATAAAGGGTTAATGTCTCCAATCCCAGCATGCATCACTCATACAGAGAGAGAGCTCAGTCACATGAAGGGTTACTGCCTCCAATCCCAGCATGCATCACTCATACAGAGAGAGCTCAGTCACATGAGGGGTTAATGCCCCCAATCCCAGCATGCCTCACTCATACAGAGAGAGAGCTCAGTCACACGAAGGGTTAATGCCTCCAATCCCAGCATGCCTCACTCATACAGAGAGCTCAGTCACATGAAGGGTTAATGCCTCCAATCCCAGCATGCCTCACTCATACAGAGAGAGAGCTCAGTCACATGAAGGGTTACTGCCTCCAATCCCAGCATGCCTCACTCATACAGAGAGAGAGCTCAGTCACATGAAGGGTTACTGCCTCCAATCCCAGCATGCCTCACTCATACAGAGAGAGCTCAGTCACATGAAGGGTTAATGCCTCCAATCCCAGCATGCCTCCCTCATAAGAGAGAGAGAGAGCTCAGTCACATGAAGGGTTACTGCCTCCAATCCCAGCATGCCTCCCTCACTCATACAGAGAGAGAGCTCGGTCACATGAAGGGTTAATGCCTCCAATCCCAGCATGCCTCACTCATACAGAGAGAGAGCTCAGTCACATGAAGGGTTAATGCCTCCAATCCCAGCATGCCTCACTCATACAGAGAGAGCTCAGTCACATGAAGGGTTAATGCCTCCAATCCCAGCATGCCTCACTCATACAGAGAGAGCTCAGTCACATGAAGGGTTACTGCCTCCAATCCCAGCATGCCTCACTCATACAGAGAGAGCTCAGTCACATGAAGGGTTAATGCCTCCAATCCCAGCATGCCTCACTCATACAGAGAGAGCTCAGTCACATGAAGGGTTAATGTCTCCAATCCCAGCATGCCTCACTCATACAGAGAGAGCTCAGTCACATGAAGGGTTAATGCCTCCAATCCCAGCATGTCTCACTCATACAGAGAGAGAGAGCTCAGTCACATGAAGGGTGAATGCCTCCAATCCCAGCATGCCTCACTCATACAGGGAGAGAGCTCAGTCACATGAAGGGTTAATGCCTCCAATCCCAGCATGCCTCACTCATACAGAGAGAGCTCAGTCACATGAAGGGTTAATGCCTCCAATCCCAGCATGCCTCACTCATACAGAGAGAGAGCTCAGTCACATGAAGGGTTAATGCCTCCAATCCCAGCATGCCTCACTCATACAGAGAGAGAGCTCAGTCACATGAAGGGTTACTGCCTCCAATCCCAGCATGCCTCACTCATACAGAGAGAGCTCAGTCACATGAAGGGTTAATGCCTCCAATCCCAGCATGCCTCACTCATACAGAGAGAGCTCAGTCACATGAAGGGTTAATGCCCCCAATCCCAGCATGCCTCACTCATACAGAGAGAGCTCAGTCACATGAAGGGTTAATGCCTCCAATCCCAGCATGCCTCACTCATAGAGAGAGAGAGCTCAGTCACATGAAGGGTTAATGCCTCCAATCCCAGCATGCCTCACTCATACAGAGAGAGAGCTCAGACACATGAAGGGTTAATGCCTCCAATCCCAGCATGCCTCACTCATACAGAGAGAGCTCAGTCACATGAAGGGTTACTGCCTCCAATCCCAGCATGCCTCACTCATACAGCGAGAGCTCAGTCACATGAAAGGTTACTGCTTCCAATCCCAGCATGCCTCACTCATACAGAGAGAGAGCTCAGTCACATGAAGGGTTAATGCCTCCAATCCCAGCATGCCTCACTCATACAGAGAGAGAGCTCAGTCACATGAAGGGTTAATGCCTCTAATCCCAGCATGCCTCACTCATACAGAGAGAGAGAGCTCGGTCACATGAAGGGTTAATGCCTCCAATCCCAGCATGCCTCACTCATACAGAGAGAGCTCAGTCACATGAAGGGTTAATGCCTCCAATCCCAGCATGCCTCACTCATACAGAGAGAGCTCAGTCACATAAAGGGTTAATGCCTCCAATCCCAGCATGCCTCACTCATACAGAGAGCTCAGTCACATGAAGGGTTAATGCCTCCAATCCCAGCATGCCTCACTCATACAGAGAGAGAGCTCAGTCACATGAAGGGTTACTGCCTCCAATCCCAGCATGCCTCACTCATACAGAGAGAGCTCAGTCACATGAAGGGTTAATGCCTCCAATCCCAGCATGCCTCACTCATACAGAGAGAGCTCAGTCACATGAAGGGTTAATGCCCCCAATCCCAGCATGCCTCACTCATACAGAGAGAGCTCAGTCACATGAAGGGTTAATGCCTCCAATCCCAGCATGCCTCACTCATAGAGAGAGAGAGCTCAGTCACATGAAGGGTTAATGCCTCCAATCCCAGCATGCCTCACTCATACAGAGAGAGAGCTCAGACACATGAAGGGTTAATGCCTCCAATCCCAGCATGCCTCACTCATACAGAGAGAGCTCAGTCACATGAAGGGTTACTGCCTCCAATCCCAGCATGCCTCACTCATACAGCGAGAGCTCAGTCACATGAAAGGTTACTGCTTCCAATCCCAGCATGCCTCACTCATACAGAGAGAGAGCTCAGTCACATGAAGGGTTAATGCCTCCAATCCCAGCATGCCTCACTCATACAGAGAGAGAGCTCAGTCACATGAAGGGTTACTGCCTCCAATCCCAGCATGCCTCACTCATACAGAGAGAGCTCAGTCACATGAAGGGTTAATGCCTCCAATCCCAGCATGCCTCACTCATACAGAGAGAGCTCAGTCACATGAAGGGTTAATGCCCCCAATCCCAGCATGCCTCACTCATACAGAGAGAGCTCAGTCACATGAAGGGTTAATGCCTCCAATCCCAGCATGCCTCACTCATAGAGAGAGAGAGCTCAGTCACATGAAGGGTTAATGCCTCCAATCCCAGCATGCCTCACTCATACAGAGAGAGAGCTCAGACACATGAAGGGTTAATGCCTCCAATCCCAGCATGCCTCACTCATACAGAGAGAGCTCAGTCACATGAAGGGTTACTGCCTCCAATCCCAGCATGCCTCACTCATACAGCGAGAGCTCAGTCACATGAAAGGTTACTGCTTCCAATCCCAGCATGCCTCACTCATACAGAGAGAGAGCTCAGTCACATGAAGGGTTAATGCCTCCAATCCCAGCATGCCTCACTCATACAGAGAGAGAGCTCAGTCACATGAAGGGTTAATGCCTCCAATCCCAGCATGCCTCACTCATACAGAAGAGAGAGCTCGGTCACATGAAGGGTTAATGCCTCCAATCCCAGCATGCCTCACTCATACAGAGAGAGCTCAGTCACATGAAGGGTTAATGCCTTCAATCCCAGCATGCCTCACTCATACAGAGAGAGCTCAGTCACATGAAGGGTTAATGCCTCCAATCCCAGCATGCCTCACTCATACAGAGAGAGCTCAGTCACATAAAGGGTTAATGCCTCCAATCCCAGCATACCTCACTCATACAGAGAGAGAGCTCAGTCACATAAAGGGTTAATGTCTCCAATCCCAGCATGCATCACTCATACAGAGAGAGAGCTCAGTCACATGAAGGGTTACTGCCTCCAATCCCAGCATGCCTCACTCATACAGAGAGAGAGCTCAGTCACATGAAGGGTTACTGCCTCCAATCCCAGCATGCCTCACTCATACAGAGAGAGAGCTCAGTCACATGAAGGGTTAATGCCTCCAATCCCAGCATGCCTCACTCATAAGAGAGAGAGAGAGCTCAGTCACATGAAGGGTTACTGCCTCCAATCCCAGCATGCCTCCCTCACTCATACAGAGAGAGAGCTCGGTCACATGAAGGGTTAATGCCTCCAATCCCAGAATGCCTCACTCATACAGGGAGAGAGCTCAGTCACATGAAGGGTTAATGCCTCCAATCCCAGCATGCCTCACTCATACAGAGAGAGCTCAGTCACATGAAGGGTTAATGCCTCCAATCCCAGCATGCCTCACTCATACAGAGAGAGAGAGCTCAGTCACATGAAGGGTTAATGCCTCCAATCCCAGCATGCCTCACTCATACAGAGAGAGAGCTCAGTCACATGAAGGGTTAATGCCTCCAATCCCAGCATGCCTCACTCATACAGAGAGAGCTCAGTCACATGAAGGGTTAATGCCTCCAATCCCAGCATGCCTCACTCATACAGAGAGAGCTCAGTCACATGAAGGGTTAATGCCTCCAATCCCAGCATGCCTCACTCATACAGAGAGAGAGCTCAGTCACATGAAGGGTTAATGCCTCCAATCCCAGCATGCCTCACTCATACAGAGAGAGCTCAGTCACATGAAGGGTTAATGCCTCCAATCCCAGCATGCCTCACTCATACAGAGAGAGCTCAGTCACATGAAGGGTTAATGTCTCCAATCCCAGCATGCCTCACTCATACAGAGAGAGCTCAGTCACATGAAGGGTTAATGCCTCCAATCCCAGCATGCCTCACTCATACAGAGAGAGAGAGCTCAGTCACATGAAGGGTGAATGCCTCCAATCCCAGCATGCCTCACTCATACAGGGAGAGAGCTCAGTCACATGAAGGGTTAATGCCTCCAATCCCAGCATGCCTCACTCATACAGAGAGAGCTCAGTCACATGAAGGGTTAATGCCTCCAATCCCAGCATGCCTCACTCATACAGAGAGAGAGCTCAGTCACATGAAGGGTTAATGCCTCCAATCCCAACATGCCTCACTCATACAGAGAGAGAGCTCAGTCACATGAAGGGTTAATGCCTCCAATCCCAGCATGCCTCACTCATACAGAGAGAGCTCAGTCACATGAAGGGTTAATGCCTCCAATCCCAGCATGCCTCACTCATACAGAGAGAGCTCAGTCACATGAAGGGTTAGTGCCCCCAATCCCAGCATGCCTCACTCATACAGAGAGCTCAGTCACATGAAGGGTTAATGCCTCCAATCCCAGCATGCCTCACTCATACAGAGAGAGCTCAGTCACATGAAGGGTTAATGCCTCCAATCCCAGCATGCCTCACTCATACAGAGAGAGCTCAGTCACATGAAGGGTTAATGCCTCCAATCCCAGCATGCCTCACTCATACAGAGAGAGCTCAGTCACATGAAGGGTTAATGCCTCCAATCCCAGCATGCCTCACTCATACAGGGAGAGAGCTCAGTCACATGAAGGGTTAATGCCTCCAATCCCAGCATGCCTCACTCAGAGAGAGAGAGCTCAGTCACATGAAGGGTTAATGCCTCCAATCCCAGCATGCCTCACTTATGACACAGGCAAATGAAGGGTTACAATTCCTCCTGCCTCTCTTCCTCGCGCTTGTACTGAGGGGGTTGTAGTCTCCATAGTAACAGCCAATAAGTGGCGCCTTTGCTCAGAAGTCCCGATTTTTCCTTCCGGCCTCTTCCACTTTGTCGTCAGTGCCGGGAGAGCGGCGGCCATTTTCTTGTAGTCCGCTTTCTGAACCCACCCTTCTCTATAAAGGTCGGCGATGATGGCTTAATACACTTTGGCGCCCTTATAAACTAGGATTACTTCTTTATCTACTGCAATAATCTCAGCCTATATCCTGTGATAATATGATGTTGCAAAGCGTTTTTCATACTTTTATGTGTACGGGAGAGTGTCCTCAGTGACGGGGGCGGCCATGTTGGGGTTGCCCGGAAGAAAGGCTCGTGTTGCCAGACAGACACCGCATTGGAATAGGTAATAATGGCTGCCTGTCCTTTACTTCTCACTTTTACTAATAATATACAGCATTATCATGAGCGGGAAGAGTAAGGGAGGGGGCATTGGGGTGTTTAGTAAAGTCTTACTATGGCTACAGGTTGCCTATAGGGCTTCTGTTATTTCTGGCTATTAAACCAGACCTTCACCAAGATGTATTAAAATGCCCAAAAACCCTTAAAAAAGATTCCTCAGCATCTAAGGTTAATATATTTTACGTTTTTAGTCACTTATTATTCTTTCCCCCACTGGGCTGCAACTCTGTTCAGGACTCTAGGATACGGGCGCTGCCTTCTTGACTTAGAGGCATCACATTTACTGGGGAGAGGAGAGGGGGATAAAGTGCAGGGGGGCGGGTTATAGCTGTGCTTTGCTCAAACAGAGCAGAGCTGGGGTCAAGAAAAGGACAACAATCCCAGAATGCAGAGCAGCACAGTCAGAAAACACTTCCTGTTTGCAGGCCGCCTGATGCTCCATGAGCTGCCATCTTGGTATTTAAAGGCTCATAACATGCAGTAGATGCAGGTAGGATGATTTTTAATATGAGCAATCTGTATGTACAGGGTGTGGGAAACATATAAGGCTCTTATTCAGGGTAAAGGTCCGGATTAATGTGGGCAATCTGTATGTACAGGGTGGGGGGAACATATAAGAGAGACTCTTATTCAGGGTGAAGGTCTGGATTAATGTGGGCAATCTGTATGTACAGGGTGGGGGAAACATATAAGATAGGCTCTTATTCAGAGTGAAGGTCCGGATTAATGTGGGCAATCTGTATGTACAGGGTGGGGGAAATATATAAGATAGGCTCTTATTTAGGGTGAAGGTCCGGATTAATGTGGGCAATCTGTATGTACAGGGTGGGGGAAACATAAGATAGGCTCTTATTCAGGGTGAAGGTCCGGATTAATGTGAGCAATCTGTATGTACAGGGTGGGGGAAATATATAAGATAGGCTCTTATTTAGGGTGAAGGTCCGGATTAATGTGGGCAATCTGTATGTACAGGGTGGGGGAAACATATAAGATAGGCTCTTATTCAGGGTGAAGGTCTGGATTAATGTGAGCAATCTGTATGTACGGGGGGGGGGGACATATAAGATAGGCTCTTATTCAGGGTGAAGGTCTGGATTAATGTGAGCAATCTGTATGTACGGGGGGGGGACATATAAGATAGGCTCTTATTCAGGGTGAGGGTCCGGATTAATGTGGGCAATCTGTATGTACAGGGTGTGGGAAACATATAAGATAGGCTCTTATTCAGGGTGAGGGTCCGGATTAATGTGGGCAATCTGTATGTACAGGGTGGGGGAAACATATAAGATAGGCTCTTAGTCAGGGTGAAGGTCTGGATTAATGTGGGCAATCTGTATGTACAGGGTGGGGGAAACATATAAGATAGGCTCTTAGTCAGGGTGAAGGTCCGGATTAATGTGGGCAATCTGTATGTACAGGGTGTGGGAAACATATAAGATAGGCTCTTATTCAGGGTGAAGGACCGATTAAAAAGAGGAATCCCAGGCCAGCTTTTATGTTGGAAACAGTGGAACAAAACCCATCAGCGAAAGGCTTGGAATCTAAAAGATTCTTTGGCCGATGGCTTTCCTCCAGGGCATCCCAAATGGGCACTTCCCGGTGTTTCAGATCCCCAGGCTGCTCATAATCACTCCTCTTTCCCAGGTCCAGCGGCGCATGTGCGGGATGTCATCCAATGAGAGCCGCCCGCTATTCTTACGCAATTCGGCAGGGGAAAGGGGAGCGCGCATGCTTTCACATCCCCTATTCAGATAGGCCTGGGAGTGCGCACAGCTGGCGGATGAGGCTGCGCTCGCTCCCCATTCAGGTCAATGACAGCAGTCTGCCAAAAATGACGTAAACACAGCAAATGGCTCTCATCATGTGCTGTTGGACCGAGGCGAGTTTTACTGGATGAACTGGGGGCTTCATATGGCGGCCATGTCGCCCCCTCAGGGAACGGAACAAAACCCAGGAAGGGCAAATTCTTGAGTTTTGTTCCGCTTTAAGGGATAGGGGTGTCACCAGCACTAGGCCTGCATACTGTCACCTTGTCTCACACCTTAGACCAGTGACCAAACAGGAAGTCAGATTAGATCACCCTAATGGGGGTCACAATAGGAAATGGCAGGTACCCCAACCAGGGCGGGCGCCAGCACTGGGCACATACGGGGGCCCTGACGTCTTAACAGGTTCATTCAGTATTAAAGTGGACCAACACCCTGCCTGATCTATAAGATTTTCGGGCCGATCCAATCCACGCGGGGCATCCAAAATTGGGATGCCCCACTGTGTGACACCCCCCAGGACGCCTGCTACACTTACCTGAATCCCGGTCCAGCGGCGCATGTGCGGGTCGTGGCCACATCTCGCGCTTCTCTCTAGCAGGGCCCGTGCCCACGCCGGGCATTTGTTAATGGCCTGCAGGGGGGGGGGGGGTCACAATACTAGTATTAGTTTGCCTGCAGTCCTCCATGCATCCCCCAACTTTTTACCACTGGTAGCCTTCAGTACCCCCAGAGGATAGTTTGAGTGCCAGCAGTTACATGTTTTGTATCTGTTCTTGTCGTTAACATGGTGTTGTCTTTTCAAGTTGGAACTGACATTCTACTTCTGCCCCTTTCAGCAGGAGGGCAAGGCCTACTATTGTAAGGCTTAGGTTCCCCCTTTGTGGGTCACAGCACATTTTATTGTTTGGGGCCTATTGAATTTGTTGCCATCAGGCTTTGGGGGACCAGGCTTTTCAAAATGATGACACCGATGTCACTAATGCGTTGTGATTACGTGTCACGGTATCTTCACTTTTATCAATATGGGACACCCCTGGAGGGTATGGGAAGTAAGCCTGGCACAGTTGTACACAGACACCCCCCCAGTCTACATGAACCCTAGGAGGCACCGGGAGTGCTCTCACAACCCTGACAGGCTGCAGACCTCTTCCTTAACACCAGTGAACAGAGCCCTGCCCCAGCCCAGTAGGACTGCCACCAGCTTCTCCTTTGAGATAATCCCAGTCTATTAATGAGGTTATATCGTATCAGAAGCCAGTGCCGCTAGCATATAATGTACAACCGAGAACATGTGGATTCGTGGACTGAGATAAAAGAGCAACCCGAGATTAAGTTGTATATTTTTTCATTTTAAAGTGGACCAACACCCAGGATTTTGACTATCCTGGGTTTTGGTCCACTTCGGCGGGGCACCCCGATCGGGGGTGTCCCGCTCTCTGAAACCCCCCAGAAAGCCCCAAAATCTTACCTGTCCCCGCTCCCACGTGACTGGACGGTCCAATCCCCGCCAACGTCCAGGCGGGGATCAGGAACGTCCAAGCGGCTGCCGCCGCCGCCTCCCTTGCGTCACTTTCGGCGCGCGCGCGCCCCCGCCGGCCATTCGCAGACGGCCGGCGCGGGCGCGCGCACGCCTACAGGGGCGCGAGGGAGGTGGCGGCGGAAGATCAGGTAAGCGATTTGGGGTGTCTGGGAGGGTTTCACCCCACGGGACATCCGAGATCGGGATGGGAGGTGATCGGCCCGGGAATCTAATAGATTTCCGGGCCGATCACCTCTCGGTGTTGGTCCACTTTAAGGGCACAATAGACAAACTATATATAAACAATGAATAGATATATAATGGTCAGAAAAACAGGTGAAAGTGCAACCAGAATTAGCAGATTAAGTTAATGTCATTTACCAGTTAGATGTTAGGCTCAGCCACATGGAAGGCGTGTGGGGTTCTTGAGTTCCTCGCACCTTCCTCCCAGCACAATATACAAGTGTGAAACAAAGGGGGGGGGGGGGGGGAGCCGCTCAGACCATTTTATAACTAACCTGGGAGGTGCACATTAGCAGGGCAATTAGGATACAAAAGTCTTAAAGGAGCCACAGCACTCAACCCTGTTAGCTTGCAGGCCAGCCTATAATCTGTCTCTAAACTTTGTTAAAAACAGAGGACTCGGTCACACACATCTGCAGAAATATGCTTAAGCTGCACCACTACGCCAAAGTGCCTCTGTGGGGCCTCCCCAAGTGTGGCCTCCCCTACCCCCCCAGAAGTAGTCAGCCGGGCTCTGCCAATTAAACCCCTGGTTGGTCACTCCCTCTCCCAATCCTAGGGTGGTCCTAGACTCTTGGGCTTCTAGCTGAACCTTCCAAAACTAACCATAACTTTCTGGCAGAAGGTCATAGGGAAGTGGTTCTGGTGCAGTTGAATTTCGCCGGGCTGACTTTTGTGTCCCCTAGTGAACTTAATGAGGCATTTTGTGGTGATTACTCTAAAAATATCCATAATAATAAATTGTATTCCATTTCTTTCAAGCTTGAACATTTCCGAGAAGTGGGAGAACTTTAAAGGAGAGAACGTTAAAGTATTCCAGGGAAACAACATGGAGGATGATCAGCAGCTCTTTTCATCACAAGGTAAGAAGTCTTAATCCAAGTACAGGAGACTTCATCCTGCCCCACCACATGCACCCTGGCTTTCATTCTCCTGTTTACTCACAGTTTCCAGGGACACTATAGCGAGAAATGTGAAGGCTGAGGAGGAGGAAGAATTTTTTCTAAAGAATAAAGTTGAGGAAATTCCTATACAGATCAGCACAGGTACATACAAAAGTTGACCTGTTATTTTTCTATTTAGGCGGTACTTACTTACTTTTCATGTGTGTCTCATCAACCACAGGATAGGGGAGTCACTCTTTTTCATTTACAGACTCCAATGGAACAAATGTTAAACCGGACCTTCACCATGATTTAATGAAAAGCCCAAACTCTTAAAAAACGGTTCCCCAGCATCTAAAATTAATATATTTTACATTTTTAGTCACTAACTTATTATTCTTTCCCCCACTGGGCTGCAACTCTGTTCAGGAATTTAGGATACGGGCGCCGCCATCTTGACTCAGAAGCATCACACTTACTGAGGAGAGGAGAGTGGGATAAGGTACAGGGGGGCAGGTTATAGCTGTGCTTTGCTCAGACAGAGCAGAGCTGGGGTCAGGGAAAGGTCAGCAGTCCCAGAATGCAGAGCAGCACAGTCACTTCCTGTTTGCAGGCACTTCCTGTTTGCAGGCTGCCTGATAAAATGGCGGCTTCCATAAGCCGCCATCTTGGATGTTTAAAGGCTCATAACATGCAGTAGATGCAGGTAGGATGATTTTTAATGTGAGCAATCTGTATGTACAGTGTGGGGGAAACATATAAGTTAGACTCTTATTCAGAGTGAAGGTCCGCTTTAAAGCCCATAAGGAAGAAGGAGTATTTCATATAAAGAATAAAGATGAGGCAATCCCTGTACACATCAGCACAGGTATACAGAAAAGTGTTCAGTCATCCCTCGTACACTCTGGTGAGTCACATTTTAGCACAAGGGCGCCACTCCCTTTTCTTTTATCCACAGACCCCGGAGACATTGTAGAAAGAAATGTCAAAGTCGATAAGGAGGAAGAAGTATTTCTTGAGAATAAAGATGAAGAAATCCCTGTACAGATCAGCACAGGTATATAGAAGTGTACCGGTTCTTTTTTGTTCAGCCACTTCTTATATACTCTGTGTGTCACATTGATCTCCGTACACGGGCTTCACTTTCATCTTGTTTCACAGACTCTGGAGACCCTATAGGAACATATGTGAAAGCTGAGGAGGAAGGAGTCTTTCCTATAAAGAATGAAGATGAGGCAATCCCTGTACACATCAGCACAGGTATACAGAAAATTGTTCAGCCACTCTGGTGGGTCACATTTTAGCACAAGGCCGCCACTCCCTTTTTTTTTTTTTTTTTTTATTCACAGACACCGGAGACATTGTAGAAAGAAATGTCAAAGTCGATAAGGAGGAAGAAGTATTTCTTAGGAATAAAGATGAGGAAATCCCTGTACAGATCAGCACAGGTATATAGAAGTTTTCCGGTTCTTTTTTTGTTCAGCCACCCTTTATATATTCTGTGTGTCTCGTACATCTCCATCCACGGGCTTCACTTTCATCTTGTTTCACAGACTCTGGAGACCCTATAGGGACCTATGTGAAAGCTGAAGAGGAAGGAGCCTTTCCTATAGAGAATAAAGACGAGGAAACCCCTGTACAAATCGGCACAGGTATATAGAAGTGTTCCTTTTTTTTTTTTTTTTTGTTCAGCCACTCTTTATATACTCTGTGGCCACCCCTCCTTTGCATCTGTGATTTCGTGCAAGCACACGAATGAAATAGTCACAGCAGGCAGCCCTCATTGGACTAGAGCATCGTTGGAGCATAGAAAGGGTTTTTATGGGCTGGGGTTTCATACAGCAGGACAACCCAATTTAGGATGCCCCGGGTGCACGAAGCAAAACCCAGTTTTGAGCGCAGGAGTACTTCCGGTTTCGGCCCTGCGCGCTTCCGGCCAGAGCGTGTGGGGGCCGATCCTACACATGTGCGGACAATTAGGGATGGATGGCGGGGTGGGGGATATAAGAGGAGTGGGGGACTTCGTTCCCCATCATTATACAGCCTTGAGAAAGAGCCTCATTAGGCTCGGAACGCGTGGGCTTGCCGTGGGGATCCTTACTGGCCAGACACACAGTAAGATTGTTCACTTACAGATTTTCTTGTATATTGCTTTGTCTGTTTTTCACCCTTGTTTTTTGTTGGGCCTGGCTCATGTTCGGGGTCCTGTTTGATTGAATTGATGTCATTTGGTCAGAAGCACTTAGCACTTTATTAGACTGATCAGCATATAGGTTGTCACCATGTATCTTGGCACATTATAAGTATAGGTCTGGCCAGTCGGCTCCCCCATGTGGTTATTCACGGTATGGCACCATGAATTGCTGTAATTGTAATATATGGTTTTAAATTGTTATTTATAATAAAGCATTGAATCCAGTTACTTTGGGCAATAATTTCTTTGGAGTGCGAGGGTTAGTCCCCAGGGGCCCCGGACAGGAATGTTTAGGAGGACATCCCACATATAGTTCTATATAGGATGCATTTGCAATAGGGCCCTTGTTTTGGGCAGCGCACCCGGTGTATATAGATCACTTTTTTGATATAATAGTGAGTGTGCCACCTGCCGATATTTCTATAAATATTTAAACACATGAAAAGACTAAATATTCCACAGAAGTGTTTTAAAGTTGATAAATACTTTTTTGTTAAACCGGACCTTCACCATGATTTAATGAAAAGCCCAAACTCTTAAAAAACAATTCCTCAGCATCTAAAATTAATATATTTTACATGTTTAGTCACTAATTTATTATAATTTCCCCCACCGGGCTGCAACTCTGTTCGGGAATTTAGGATACGGGCGCCGCCATCTTGACTCAGAAGCATCACACTTACTGAGGAGAGGAGAGTGGGATAAGGTACAGGGGGGCGGGTTATAGCTGTGCTTTGCTCAGACAGAGCAGAGCTGGGGTCAGGGAAAGGTCAGCAGTCCCAGAATGCAGAGCAGCACAGTCACTTCCTGTTTGCAGGCACTTCCTGTTTGCAGGCTGCCTGCAAAAATGGCAGCTTCCATAAGCCGCCATCTTGGATGTTTAAAGGCTTATAAAATGCAGTAGATGCAGGTAGGATGATTTTTAATGTGAGCAATCTGTATGTACAGGGTGTGGGAAACATATAAGATAGACTCTTATTTAGAGTGAAGGTCCGCTTTAAATAAAACAGGTCACCCACCCACACCTGATTGATATTTCCATTTCTCACTTGCCTACATGTCTTGTCTTTTGGCCGAATCTGTCTTAGATGGTGGGAGTTTTTTTTATCTTAGGATAATACTCTAGGGCAGGGGTCCACAACCTTTCTGTCCTTAAAGTGGACCAACACCCAGGATTTTGACTATCCTGGGTTTTGGTCCACTTCGGCGGGGCACCCCGATCGGGGGTGCCCCGCTGTGTGAAACCCCCCAGAAACCCCAAAAAACTCACCTCTCAACGCTCCCACGTGAGCGCCGCAGCCAATCCCCGCCAACGTCCAGGCGGGGATCAGGAACGTCCAGGCCGCTTCCGCCGCCGCCGCCTCCCGCGCGTCACTCTCGGCGCGCGCGCGCGCCCCCGCCGGCCATTCACAGAGGGCCGGCGCGGGCGCGCGCACGTCTGGAGGGGTGCGCGGGAGGCGGCGGCGGCGGAAGCAGCGGCGGATCAGGTAAGGTGTTTTTGGGGTTTCTGGGGGGTTTCACCCCGCGGGACATCCCGATCTCGGATGTCCCGCGGGGTGGGGGGTGATCGGCCCGGGAATCTTATAGATTTCCGGGCCGATCACCCCTGGGTGTTGGTCCACTTTAAGAGCCACACTCAACACTTGAGAGGTGTTCGCAAGCCACGTCATTGTGCTTATGGAGTTTCATTCTTTACCATTCTATAAATCTATGGAATAGCCTCCGCTAGAAGCTTGTTACAGTATCAACCGCTGACAGCTTCAAAAAAGGATTAGATGCTTATTTAGAAGAAAATAACATTAATAGTTACTATTTGTGGTTATCAGTAAAAAAATAAATTAAATAAAACATAACTTCCCCTACCCCAACACCCTTGGTTGAACTTGATGGACATATGTCTTAATTCAACCTTATTAACTATGTAAATATATGTCTTTAAAGAGTGTGCTAACCCTCCTTTCCCCTCAGAACAATAAGCACACTGTGTATGGACCCTCCCTGCTACATCAAGTTCCCCATGAGTGAATCACCCAGCCCCAAATAAATTAAAGTGGACCAACACCCAGGATTTTGACTATCCTGGGTATTGGTCCACTTAGGGTGCCCCGCTGTGTGAAACCCCCCCGATCGCCGCAAAAACTCACCTCTCCCCGCTCCCACGTGACCTCGTCCGGCCAATGACAGCGCTCAGAGCCGCTCTGGTATGCGCGTCCAAAGCCGCTTGGACGCGCATACCAGAGCGCTGTCATTGGCTGCGTCTCTCGCTTCCCTCTAACAGGGAGCGCGCCTGCGCCGGCCATTCACAAAACGGCCGGCGCGGGAGCATGCCCTGCTAGAGGGAAGCGAGAGACGCGGCCGCGTCTCGCGCATGCGCCGTTGGATCGCCGGTAAGGTAAGGATTGTGGGCCTCCTGGGGGGGTTCCTCCCCGCGGGACATCCCGATTTCGGTTGCCCCGCGGGGAGGGATTAAGATTCCCGGACCGATCCCCCCTGGGTGTTGGTCCACTTTAAATGAAAGAATTGTGTAAGTTGATTAGGGTGCCAGCTTGCCAGTTTCTGTAACTTGTCCTCCCCGTGTTGAGACTGGGGAACCAAGCGTGGGTAAGCCAACACACATCTCAACCTGCCAGACTTATCAGTCAGCCTCAGACAGTCGCTCAGACAGCCCGCATATGTGGCTCCCGAGCTGCGGGTTGGGGGTTAGGGCTCTAGGGTTCGATACCATACCACGTGTTTGAGACCTACTGTGTTTCTTAAATGGCTGCTCATCTTACGTGAAGTCATGGGTCTTTCAATCTCTCATAATGCTATTGATAGTTTGCCCTTGTATCTCTGCTCATACAGCAGGAGCGTGAACATGAAGTCTACCTTGAGACACGGGAACTCAAATACCTCAACATTCCTGGCACACGGCCCAAAAACAACCAGAATCGTTTGTATACAAAGGATTCCACACAGCTCTTATAAAATGAGCAAATTATTTCCAAACCCCCAGCAACACCAGAAAGATAAGTTGCATGCAAAGTCCACTATAATACTTTAATCCATTTAATCCATTCCATAAAAGCAAAGCATCCCAAACCTAAATCCATTCAGTTCAAGGTAAGAGCAACCCATTGGGCGGCAGCAACGCATTTCGGGGTTCTCCCCTTTATCATGCAGCCACCTTTTATTCTGGATTAATAATATTGCCGGCCGGCTGCTGAGTTGCTGGACTTTGCTTGCACAGAAACGTTTATTGCCTAAATTCTACTCACCTGAACAGAAGAGCTGGCTAGAAACCCATTTGCCTGCTGCTTTTCCTCTGACCTGTCCTAAAAAGACTCTCTTACATGCATGTGTTTAGAGGACTGCCTTAGGGAGTGGGACCACTTCTCGTGAATAGCCTCCCAAAACCCGAGACCCTAAGAACATACCTATTCCAAGACTGGAGCCTTCGTCAGATGATCCCGTTCTCACCTGACCGCCGCCAGCCAATTGCTGTGGCCCCACCAGGAACAGCTATTGGCCACTGTAATTCACATGGGACTGGGGCCTGGAAGAGGAGCATGGGATAGGTGAGTTTCAGGTTGCTGGTTTGAGGGGATGGAAGAGGTTATGCATGGGGGGCTCCTGATTGGTGCAAGCAGCTTTACCGTCTGCCTAATTGTTAAGATAGGGGTGCAGGCAGACATTATTAGTTCAAGAATTACAGTTTTTTTGTGTGTATCAAAGGGTCTTTCCAGGCAAAAGAAAACACATACTCCCTTTTTGCCTCTGGGACACTTCTGTCCTTGTCTGGTTGTATAAAATGCACTGGGTCTCAAGATCGATTACCGCGGTGCTCACACTCACCCGCAACCTCCTTCAACCAACCAAATGGCAGCCCCTCTCCCAAGTCAGTTACAGTGACTGTTCATGCCCAATCCAGTCACTGCATTGGAGAGGAGTACTAGGCCTTGCCACACACACACCCAATGAAATGAATAGAGTGGACAAGAGGTCTCTCGTTTGAACATCGAGGTCACAAGTGAGTGGTGGTCAGAGGCAGATTGTATGGGACGTGGTAAATTTTATACCAGACTTGGACTGAAGCCCTGCAAGGAAATAGATGAGTCTGTTTTTTGTTGAGTTTTTTGTCTGGACTGCCCCTTAAATTCATGATTATGCATTTGCATAACAGCTATGTGCAGGCCTCACTTGGTTTTAACCCTCTACATTTCTTATTATCTCCAGATGAAAGCTACAGCTGTAACATCAAAGAGGAATGTGAAAGCGCTGATACAGGAGAGATGTCCTATTCCTGCTCTGAATGTGGTAAATGTTTTATTTCTGCAAACGCTTTGACCTGTCATGAAAGAATCCACACAGGAGAGAAGTCATATGTGTGTCCTGAATGTGGGAAATCTTTTTCTACTCACTCCACTTTAAGAAAACACAAGAAAATTCATACTGGAGAGAAGCGTTATCGCTGCACCGAATGTGGGAAATGTTTTACTCACTCCACACACCTTCGAGTACATGAAAGAGTTCATACAGGAGAGAAGCCATATTTATGTTCTGAATGCGGGAAATGTTTTACTCTTGCCTCGCACCTTCGGTTACATGAAAGAGTCCATACAGGAGAGAAACCATACTCATGTTCTGAATGCGGCAAATGTTTTTATCAGAAATCCCACCTTCTTAAACACGAAAGGGTTCATACAGGGATGAAGCCACATTCCTGTTCTGAATGTGGGAAACATTTTAAAGAGAAAGCACATTTAATGCGGCATGAGCGAGTTCATACAGGGGAAAGGCTGTATTCATGTTCTGAATGTGGCAAAGGTTTTAACGATAACTGGCATCTTCTTAAACATCAGAATGTTCACAAGGGGCCAAAGCCATACTCATGTTCTGAATGTGGGATGAGTTTTTCTCGGAAAACACACTGTGTCGCACATCAAGCGGTTCATACAGGAGAAAGGTCATATTCATGTTCTAAATGTAAGGAATTTTTTACTGACATATCTGCTTTTATTAGTCACAAAAAAACTCATAAAGGGCAAAAGCCATATTCCTGTTCCACATGTGGCAAATGTTTCTCTTCGAAAAGAGGTTTTGACATTCACGAAAAAGCTCATGATGGAGAAAGACCGCATTGTTGTTCTGAATGTGGGAAACGTTTTCTTCAGAAAGGGCATCTGAACATGCATGAACGAGTTCATACAGGAGAGAAGCCATATTTCTGTAGGGAATGTGGAAAGTCATTTTCGTTTGGATCAGCTTTAAACAGTCATATGAAATTACACACCGGAGAAAAGCCTTTTTGTTGTTCTGTGTGCGGGAAAGGTTTTCTTCAGAAAAGGAACCTTACGCGTCACGAAAGCGTTCATACTGGGGAGAGGCCATTTACCTGTCCCGAATGTGGAAAATCATTTTCTCTTCAATTGGATTTAAACCTTCATATAAAAGTTCACACTGGAGAATATCGTTGTTCAGCATGTGATAAATGTTTTTCAGTGAAATCAAAGCTCACTAGACACAAAAAACTTCACTTACGGGGGAATCCAGGTACTTCCACAATGCGAAAATAGGGATTTTAGTGCACACACCCCTTAACCGGGCCACATATGTTACGTACTATGAGTAGAGGTCACCGCTGTAATCAGTGCCATCCCTGGTTACAGCTGTGACCAACACCCATGTTGCATAACATGGGTGCTTGTCAGGTTTAAATAATTTTCCTCAAGCTTCTAGGCTAGATGAGCGCATCAGGCATTGAACACTTGACCAAACCTGTTCAACCTCTAGTGTTCATAACGCTGCCTCAGTTTGTTGAAAGCAGTATCCTCATGAAGACTAATTCCATATCGAGTAATAGTCTAACTGTAACAAGAGATAATATGGATAACGAGGGGGAACTCTGTTTTTGATGAAAAGGATTTTACGACAAATGCACCAAAATGTAGAGGCCAAACCAGTACAGCTCAGTTAAAACCATACCAACTAGAACAATGAGCATCTTTAAAGTGGACCAAAAGTGGCCCTGGAGTCTATAAGACTCCAGCCACCTAATTGTCTCCCACCAGGGCATCCAGATGTCTCGCTGTGTAAAGACCCAGAATTCACTTTCTCCCTTGCAGTGAATGCCACCTAATATACATTTAGCAGGATGCCCGTCCACCCCAGTCATTGGTGAATGTCTGGAGTGGACACCCTGTTAAAGGGTAGCAAGGATGCGGCCGCCGGCACGTACGCCGATTGGACCACCGTAGGACCAGGGCAAGGTGATTTTCAGTGGGTGACCTGAGGGTTTCACACAGCGGGCATCCTGAATTGGGGTGTCCTGAGAGCAAGCACTGAAACCCGGAATAGTCAAAATCATGGGTTTTGGTCCTCTTCAAAAGATGTCACTTTTTCAAGTCTATTTAAGAATGTGGTGGTACGTGAATTTTTGTTAAATCAACGCTGGTGATTAAGTTGAGAACTGCTGTCCTCTGGCATCTGGGAATGTTAACCAAGAATTCCCAGCTTGCCAAGGGAAGGGAAGTGACAGCAGTTTGTCTGGAGTGGGGAGTTGTGCTGAGTGCTTTTGGGGTCTCCCCCTTTGCCAATTTGCTTCAAATGTTCATTCTCACATTGATACTGCCATTTATAGATCATTTAAACGTCCACAATTTTCTACAAATGTTTCTTCCCACAGGCAGTACACTTTGATATGGAAATGTCCCAGATTTTTTGAGGGGGTTCAGTGGCAGGACCAGCATTTGCCAGTTTGCATCATGACCCAGCTCCTGGGATTTGAACCTGTCGTTGTTCAAATCTCACTGTGCTGGGTCCTCTTTCAAAACGGGTTAAATGCCTACCCCGGGACTGTGATCTGATGACGTAAGAGCCCCGGAACAGAACGCCAAGAGTTTACAATATGTCAGGGTAAGTGAAAATAGCTATTTATTTTTCTACTCCCGGTTAATTCGGTTTTGCATTTCTGGTGGGGGTTGGTCCACTTTAATAAACAGCTGTCGACAAAATGATTGAGCCTTAGTTCCAATGTGGGAGTGGTTATGCAATATGTTTTTCTCCATATTATTCTGTGTTATGCATAATATTGTTTATTACTTTATTACTTACTTTACTTTATTACTTAGCTTCAGGCCTTGAAGTGGAGGGGATACAATATTAAGATTCATTATTGTATACATCATGATATGTCTGCTAATATAATTATTAAATAAAAATAATGGGTGGCCCCGCCCCTTCCTCGACCCCCTTAGGTTTACTACGAGCCCTAGAATGGTTAGTGGGCTGTTACATGGCGCAGGGTGGTGGCCCTACTCCGTTCCTCCAGGACAACGGGACCTGGGGACCTGGCACCCCTCCCCCTTATCCATTATCCATCTTCTCACCTTTTTCCACCTCTCTCTCCCTTTTTTCCCCCTTTTTTTTCTCTTTCTCCTTTCCCTCTTCTTCTCTTATACCTCTGCTATCTCTGATTGACCTAGCTCTTAGGTTGATCCCTACATTATCAAAGAAAGTGGGTTTGTCCCCAAATAACCCCAACCTGAGTGACGAAGAAATTGTTAAGGCACCCAGAAACGTAGATGATAGCTACGTAGGAATCTGCGGTTACCCTGGCCTTTTTAGTCCAGAAGAGCGAACAGAAGCCAAAACCCCTAGGGGAGCGGGGAGGGACTCATTCTGTAACCTCCCACAAAAACCTGGCTCCTCGGGAGTGGTACTAGGGGAAAATGTGTCTCTAGAGAGGGATTACAGTTATAAGGGATGCGGGAGTTGAATGATCATACTGTATTCCAGTTCTATTGTTACGTGTATGATATTTTTGTACTTCCTCTATACAACTTGTATTTCTGATACTCTACTTGTACTTTTTTGAAAATTTAATAAAGAATTCAAAAAACATGGTAGGCAGGTGTGTGAGGGCGGAAAGATGAATCCTAAGGAGGGTAAGAGTCTCTGACAGGGGAGTAGCTGGGGAGGCACGTGAAGGAGGTCAGGGGTGTGCCAAAGGAGGGCCTGAGCACAAGTGGGGGGCGCCATTTTGAATCTTTGCCCTGGGTGCCAGAAAGCCTAGCTACGCTTCTGGTCTCTGACATGTTTCTTCTTCATACTGCCAGTGACTACAGACCAAGCTTGACTTACAACATGTTATTTAAAAGCTAGTACATGGTGCATGTCACCCAAAGAATAGTCGTGGAACTGCAACAGCCAACATAACTGCTCCAATTACTGGAAAATTACATTTTAGTCATTACACAGCTCCATCACACCAACAAATCCCCTCCCCCCCAGATCAAAAAGTGCAAATCATGGTCACATAAGCACGCTTACTAAGCCGTGGTTCCGGTGGTGCAACGGCCACAGCTTGTACTGTGCCTGCAGATACCGTGTTTCCCCGAAAGTAAGACACCGTCTTACTTTCTTTTTATCCCCAAAAGCCCCACTACGTCTTACTTTCGGGGTATGTCTTATATTGGAAAAAAGATGCTGTAGAACTACAATTCCCAGTATGCCTTGCCTTTACAGAGGATAAACAAGGCATGCTGGGACTTGTAGTACTGCAGCATCTGTGTGGGTCAGACAAGTAAGGGTGCTGCAGTGGATTACAGATGACACGAGGGCAGCATGGAGGGAGCCCCCGGCCCAAGCTGCCCCCCTCGTCATACCCCCTGCGTCCCCCTCACATCACCCACCTGCGAGTTCCGCTGTGTATCCGGCTTCTCCCCCCGGCCACTGACAGCACAGCACCAGCAGAGGGTCAGCCTGGCCCCCTGACGCCGCTCTCTCTCACACACACACACGCGCACTTCGCACTTACCGGCACTTCCTGGGTGTTGCGCGTTGGTCGGTGGGCGTGCCCCATGTGGCCGGCGTCCAATGAAAACAATGGACGCCGGCCATTGACGCTCACCGTCCAGAGCGCAACACCCAACCTCCGGTCACGGCTGCTCCCGCTCTGTGCTGCAGTGAGAGCCTCTGCACCCGGCGCCGCTCGTCTTCTGCGGGTCACCCGCGGTCTCTGGGACACAGGAGGGGGGAGACCGCCCGGCAAAGCAGCAGCAACAGCGTACAGATGCCCCGGCCTCAGCAGATGGCGGCCGTGCCTCAGCTCCTTCGCTCGCAGCCCCGGATCCACCGCCGCCTCTCCTCCTCTCAGGTAGGTCCCGTCGGCGCAGGGGGATACACGCCGAGGGGGGGGGGGGGGGGGCTATATCACTTCCCTCAGCCCCGTTCGACAACAATGTTATTTCCCCGAAAGTAAGACATATGTCTTACTTTCGGGGTACGGCTTATAATAGGCGAACCCTCTGAAACTCCCCATACGTCTTACAATCGGGGGTGTCTTACTTTCGGGGAAACACAGTATCAATGGGGAAGCCGTCCATCTGAAAGGCATCTCTCTGATGTCATCTGTTGCTGATTAAGAATTTGGACCCCGACACAGGCAACCCATGTTATTATGAACAAGCGCCTCCATGGGGGACATAGTGATCAGCTTTTTGGGACGTAGTACTCAATTATTGTTTTTTTTTGTGTAGAGTTTTATGTTCACATTTGACCCACTGACGCCATGATGACATCAGGCAGGGTTTTCTGGAGACTTACAGGTATTTAAGCCTTGCTGGATGGCCTATTCTTTTTGCTTGTTATATCCCTGATGAAGGGGCACAGGCTTCCCCCGAAATGTTGGATTGTATGAACAACGCACTTTTGCAATATTATGCTTCTTTGCCAATATATTGCTTAGAATTATTAATGGAGTGCTGCCTTTTCCAGATCAAAAAGTGACTGCCCGCCTCTCCTGTCAGTGCCCAGACCCAGAAATTAATACATTGGCACATGAGTGTGGCTGGAAAGTGTGCAGTCATACTCATCCCCAAACCCCTGCAGTCTGCTCCCTGTCCTCTGAGGCAAAGACATATTGCATAAGCTGGTATATGAAGCATATTTAAACTGGACCTTTGTCCTAAATAAGATCCTATTTTATATGTTTCCCCCACCCTGTACATACAGATTACCCACATTGAAAATCATACTACCTGCATCTACTGCATTTTCTTAGCCTTTAAACATCCAAATTGGCCGCCCATGGAGTCTCAGACTGCCTGCAAACAAAAATGTCTGTGTCTGTGCCGCTCTGCATTCTGGGATCGCTGTGCTTTTCCTGACCCTAGCTCTGCTCTGTCTGAGCAATGCACAGCTATAACCCGCACTTCTGCAGTCCCCCCTCCTCTCCTCAGTATGTAATGCTTCTAAAGGCAAGATGGTGGCGCCCGTATTCTAGAGTCCCGAACAGAGTTACAGCCCAGTGGGGGGAAAGAATAAGTAAGTGACTAAAAACATAAAATATATTAATTTTAAATGCCGGGGAATAGTTTTTTTTAAGGGTTTTGGGCTTTTCATTAAATTATGCTGAAATTCCAGTTTACCTTACCTGAGGCATAGAGAAAAGGGAGAGAAATGCAGGAGCCTGGGGGTTAGTAAGCTGGCCCCAGCCACACTCTACATATGGCAGTGCTGTTCCTCCCTACACAGACACAGCACGGCTCCCTCAAGACACAACATGGTGGACAGTGGACTTATTGTGATTGCAGTACGATGCAGTGAGCTGGCACCTTGAGTGACCGCACAGCTCAGCCGGACCTAGAAATGGCCCAACCCAGGATTCCTCCCTCTTGGGTGCGCCCCTATAAATGAGTATATTGAACTTAAAGGGGACTAAGTCAAAAATGACTTAAACCATAGCAACTCAACAAACAGTGCACTAACTCCTTCTGTAGTAAATATTAGAAACAAGATGGTGGTTCATGGATGTGCAGGCCACCTGCAAGCAGGAAGTGCTGCTGGGCTTCCTGTTATTGGGCATTGTCAAATGAATCCAGGCAGCAGCATGGCTGAGATCCTGGGAGAGGAAGCTTTAAAATGGCCGCTACCTTACTTTCCAGCTGCGCCAGGCTGCTCCTCACAGAGGCTGTAGATAACATCATGCCCGATGTAGAGAATTACGTTTACTTAAACCGGACCTTCAGCATGATTTAATGAAAAGCCCAAACTCTTAAAAAAAACTATTCCTCAGCATCTAAAATCAATATATTTCAAGTTTTTAGTCACTTATTGTTATCTTCCCCACCAGGCTGCAACTCTGTTCAGGACTCTAGGATACGGACACAGCCATCTTGACTCAGAAGCATCACATACTGAGGAGAGCTGAATAAACTGCAGGGGGTGGGGTCGTAGCTGTGCTTTGCACAGACAGAGCAGAGCTGGGGTCAGGGAAAGAAGAGCAATACCAGAATGCAGAGCGACACAGTCAGAAGACACTTCATGTCTACATGCTGCCTGATGCTCCATGAGCCGCCATCTTCAATGTTTAAAGGCTCATAACATGTAGTAGATGCAGGTAGGATGATTTTTTATGTGAGCAATCTGTATGTACAGGGTGTGGGAAACATATAAGATAGGCTCTTATTCAGGGTGAAGGTCCGGATTAATGTGAGCAATCTGTATGTACAGGGTGTGGGAAACATATAAGAAATGCTCTTTTTCAGGGTGAAGGCCCGCTTTAAAAGCTTATATTTATTATACTCGGCCATACTGCTTTATTTCTTTCCTTTCTTCTGCTTACACAGTTACAACACATTATTGCCTCAGGTAAGATTCTGTACACACAATATGAGTCACCCCTCCCCCCTCCCACCTCAGCCTGTGATCACACCACATTCTTCCTGTTTCCTCTCACTCTGCTGCTGGCTGCGATGGCGTCTGCTGATCTGAGGAAGGAGCTGGAATGTTCCGTCTGTCTGAACGTTTATACCGATCCTGTAACCCTGAATTGTGGACACAACTTCTGCCGGGCGTGTATTGATCGTGTGCTGGATACACAGGAGGGGTGTGGACGTTATTCCTGTCCAATATGTAGAAAAAGTTCTAGGAGTCGTCCAGCACTGCAGAGGAACATAGTGCTGCATAACATAACGGAGAATCTCCTGACTACTCCCCCAGATCAGGAGGAGACCACCATCCGCTGTACTTACTGTATTAAATCTCCTGTACCTGCTGTTAAATCCTGTCTGCTGTGTGAAGCTTCTCTGTGTAAGGATCACCTGAGAGTCCACAGCAAGTTCCCAGAACATGTGTTACTGGACCCCACCACTTCCCTGGAGAACAGGAAATGCTCTGTCCATAAGGAAATTCTAAAATATTACTGCACGCAAGATGCCAAATGTATCTGTGCATCTTGCTGTTTGATTGGACAACACAAAGGGCATCAAATTGACTCCATTGACGCTGCCTCTAGGAAGAAGAAGGGAGACTGAGAGACGCTCTGCAGAAACTGATGACAGAGAGACAGGAGACTGAGAAAAGAGCGCAGAGTCTGCAGGAACGCCGGAGAGAAGTACAAGAAGAAGCAGCCGGAGAGACAGCGAGAGTCACGGCCATGTTTAGAGACCTCAGGAGACGGCTGGAGGACCTGGAGAAGAGAGTCCTGAGTGACATCTCCAGGCAGGCGGAGTGCAGGGCTCTCTCTGATTGGATCCAGCAGCTGGAAATAAAGAAGGCGGAGCTATCCAGGAAGATGGGTGACATGGAGGAGCTGTGTCACATGACTGACCCACTGACTGTCTTACAGCAATCAGACACCGGTGACCTGTGTGACACTGAGGAGGGGGGAAATGAGGACAGACAGAGACATGATGAGCAGCTCCATGATGGAGGGGGGCTGGATGTGGCGGGAATATCACACACACTCCGCTTGGGTTTATTTGATATAATAAGAGGGGTAACTGGATGGGTCTGTATAGCACCCCCTGCAGACATATTACTGGATGTAAACACAGCTAATAATAATCTCCATATATCAGATGACAGGAAAACTGTATCCCGATCACATATAAAGCAGAATCGTCCAGAAACACCAGAGAGGTTTCAGTATTATTCTCAGGTTTTAAGCAGCCGGAGTTTCTCCTCAGGGCGACATTACTGGGAAGTGGATGTCGGGGGGGCAGATAGCTGGACAGTTGGGATGTGTTACCCCAGTATAGACAGGAGAGGAGGTCAGTCACTGATTGGATATAATAACAAGTCCTGGGGGTTGGAGAGGTATAATAATCAGTATACAGTGAGACATGACAGTGAATGGACAGATGTAGGTGGTGGTATCTCCAGTAACAGAGTCAGGGTAGAGCTGGATTATGAGGCCGGGCTCATCTCCTTTTATGATCTGTGTGACCCGATCCGACACTTACACACCTTCACCACCACCTTCACCGAGCCCCTCCATGCTGTATTATGTGTATGGAGAGGATGTATAAAGATATCAGATGTGTCCAGAGTGTGATGACATCACAGGGAGGGGGAGGATTCAGCCAATAGGATGAGGCGATGTTGGTGTTGGGCTGGAATATTCTGAATAGTTTTATGATGCAGAGTTTCATGTAACTGCTAAGCAATAAACTGGCTGCTTATTAATCTAGTGTCTGTCTGTCAGATGCATTTTCCCGCCATTTTCCTGGCAGTGTCAGTGAGGATGGTGGAGCTGAGGCCTCCCTGGTGATGGCACAGCACTGGTTGCTATGGGGACACTGAGACACCACTAGCTGGTCCTGACACTGGGCCGGCTGCAGGGGGATGTGGGCCCTTGTGCAGCGTTTTCACAGGGACTTTAACATGAACCGAAACCCAGGAATTTCACTTCCCCGGGTCCACATCCTGATTTGGGATGCCTCTGAAGATACAGCGCTGTGCCTGAAACTTTGTAAATTAAATAAGAGTCAGGCCTGTCATGGCTGACAGAAGCAGCGTGGGCAGTATATCTGCTCACAAAAAATTCAAGCACAGTCACAATTCCTCACACTCCATAGCTGCCAGTTCTCTGCACACTATTCATAGTGGTTTCTGCCTAATCAGTAAATTTCCTGACTTTTTTCTTTTTAAATATAATATATTGGTGAAATGTTATCTTTTTCTAAGGTCTATAATATAAAAACAGAACATAATTTCCAGAGGTTTATAATGAATGTCCCACTGTATGAAGCGCCTCGGGGTCACCAAGCATCTTATGTGATGATCCCACGGCACATGTGCAGGCCCTGGTGTCTTCCCCTGCCTCTGCACGCACCTCTGGCAGGCCTGAATGGCTGATGGGATGGGGCCTGCTGCATGGTGGGGAACTTCACACGTGTTCTATGCCACTGCTGTATGGCAAACAAAGAGGATTGGAGGAGAAGCCGCACATGAGCCATGGGATCATGGAAGCTAGCTGGGGGGGGGGGGTTACCGAATAGGGGAACAAAAATCAGCATAGGCAAAGTCCCAGGTGTTGATCCTCTTTAAAGTGGACCAAGGCTATAAGATTCCCGGGCCAGTCGTTTCTCTGCCTCCGGGGCATCCAAGATTAGGATGCCCCACTGTGTGATCGCCCCATACACTTACCTTGCTTTTCAGTCCAACAGTGCATGTGCGAGCCTTGGCCGCATCCCGCTATCCCTCTAGCAGGGCGCATGGCCGCACCAGGTATTTGTGAATGGCCAGCGCAGGAACACTCCCTGTTAGAGGGAAGAAGGGGAAGTTTGTTGCTACCAACGCGCTCCGAGTCACTGGCTATAGACGACACCTGAGACGGCGTGACATCTGTTAAAGGGTGGAACAGATTCATTTGAGATATATATATATATATATATATATATATGTGTGTGTGTGTATGTATCATGTGTATGTATATATTTTGTATATAGCTACCATTTGTGAGCAGATTTCCGGGAAACATAACACCTACACACTGAACAACAGCCTTTCCCAAATTAACACTTCCCTGTGAAATCCTGCGAAATTAACATAGTAAAGGATGTACATCCTGGCAGCCTCTAGAAAGCTTGGTTTAAACTTTGAAATGTATCATAAGCTTCTTTCTTAGATAACTTTAGTTACACTCGTGATATTAATACAAATGACACAAACAGTTGCAGCACTTTCATGTCATACCAAACATTTAATTGCTAGTACACCGATCATGGCTAGAAAATCACTCATATATGAAAAGCCATAGACATTTGAAGTTTGGTATCAAATAAAGGGCAATATTTTGCCGAGTTAGAAAATAACATTTTATTAATTGTGGGACATATCTGGGAAAAGTTATTATGTGGATCAGATTCAGAGAAATATTTACCTCTGCTTACTAGCCAACTCCCACAAGAGGTGTCGACCTTTTCACATCTCTTGCTGTCAAGGGACATAAAAAGCCAGGGTCCAGACAGACCAGAGGAAGATCATCTCCCCCCCCCCCCACCCCACCACCAGAGAGACCAACAGCCATTAACAACATACAAGAGAATTTCCATACGCTAAGTATCATTGCTCCCTCTCCCTCTTTATCTCTCCATCTCTCTCTACTTCTCCCAATCCTTCTTTCTTTCTCTCTATCTCTCAATAAGCTACCTTTACTTCCCCTCTCTCTCAATCTTTCTCTCTAAGCCTCTCACCACCTTTATTTTTCCACAATTCCTTTCTAAACCATCCCTAATCTCTCTCTTTCCCTCTATACTTGTGTAACTCCCTCTCTGTAGAACCTAGGGACAGCTTAGTGTAGTAGGTGGGTGTGGGGTGGTAAATGTATGTGTTTATTAATGATTTAATAACTAGTTGTATAGTTTTCTAGTTATTGGGGGTTGGTTTTGTTTGTATATTCATTTTGTATACTATATTATTGGGTTAAGGTTTTATCTAATAAATCTGTTGTGATTTTACCTACATCTGTGTATATGTGACGTATATTACAGGACAAAGTGTGTGTGTAGATAGAAGACAAATACCAAGGGATACAATAGGCTATAGACGGAAATTGATAATTATAACCGATAATCACATTTTCGGTTATGATTATGAAATGCTAATAATTAATATTCATCATATTTCATAATTCTCCTTTTACAACGTCAGTGGCTCCGAGCATGCTGATTGGAAGAACAGTTCCACATGAGCCGTAGGACCGGGAAGAGGTGAGTTGCGCTTGGCGATCTCAGGGGTTTCACACAGCGGGGCACCCCGATCTTGGAAAAGGACCAACACCCAGGATAGTCAGAATCCTAGGTTTTGGTTCACTTTAAAGCAGACCTATGGTAAAAAAAAACACTGTAACCAATGTCCCCCAGGACGCCCAAAAAAAACTTCACACCCCAGCTGTTAAATATCTCTAGGATGCCTGACACCTGGCAAAATACCCTTCCTTATCCTATCCACGTGGCAGCCACAGGTGGTGCAGTCACATGTCTGTCAGTGGCCAATAGTGGTTTCCAAGGGAAGCCTGACACCTGGCAGAACCTCATCACCCACTGGCACTGAATTAGGACGTGGAAGCAGTGCAAAAGCATTGCCAGGGTGAGTAATTTTGCCTGATTTAGGGCTTCCTAAAATGATTTAACGGACAGGCCATCCTCAAGCAGTATGTGCTTGAAGTGGGTAAGGAGACCTAAAGTTTCTTTTACAGTAGGTCTGCTTTAATGTAAGCAAAGCATTTTTACACAGGCTGAGCACTGAAAGCGGCGAGGAAGCAGAAGGTAGCAAAAGATGGGGGGAGGGGTAACAATACTAAAATAAAGGCTCTGTCTGGGAAAAATATAAAAGAAAAAAAATACTCATCGTTTGGCCCCCGCAGCTGCTCTGTACTGCTCTGATTGGATAAAACTTACCAAGCTCTGAGAACAAGTCCTGTGGCATGCAGGCCCATCCTCCGTTCACCAGTGAGCACCAGGCAAGCGTCCATTCCCGTCAGGACAAACTTCCCCCCCCCCGTAGCAGGATTATCATGTCCCACAACCTGTGTTTTATTTACCCAGGGA